>OZ016501.1:22822169-23422169 GCA_963966595.1 Physocephala rufipes
ATATATATATATATATATATATATATATATATATATATATATATATATTCTATATCCAAGATGGCTGAATCCAACCATGAGAAATTCTATTCTCTCGGGAGTTATTTTTCGGGTTCTAACGGTCTGTAGCGGTAAAAATAATTTGATGACGATCGGCCTCTGACACGTATTCTTATGTAGAATATTCCACAAAAAATATTCGAAATTCGTTTCTCTTAGAAAATATAATTTTTTAATAAAATTATTAAGCAAATAAGAAAACAGTTTAAAAATGACCGGTTTTTGATTTTTTGGTTTAGCAAAAAAATCTTTGAAAAATATATTTTATTATGTTTAAATAAAAAACTTCGCCTTATTGTTCTGAGAGCAATAAAGTCCGTAGTCATAGTGAAGGAAATGAACACAATTGGTGTTTATCATACCCTTATCAGTTTGTAATTTAAAAATTTTCTTGTTGCTTTTTAATTTTCTTAATCTTTTTGATTTAGTGTGTTCGGTCTATTCAAGCATTAAGGGCGACAAAAAATTTGGGTATCCATAACTAAATTATCATCAAAATCACCAAAACTTATCTGAAATATTTACGAATGATATTTTGTAGAATGTAAAACTGGTACGAATTGAATTTTTTTCATGACGTTTTCGATGATGTTTTGATAAGAATCGTAAAAGAAAAAACTCAAAGACATTTTTCGCAGCATTTGTCATCACTATTTTTAAATCAAAGTCTTTTAAAACTTCAAGAATTTACTGAACAATCTCCTCAGATAACCAAAGGAGTCCACACAAAAGGAATCAATGGGCACAGAAGCATTAGAATCACGTGACAACGTAAATTCCTTTTCGTTTGGTTAAAATTAATACTATTTTGTATTATTTTGTATATATTGTTGATTGCATATTTATGTATTTTTGAATGCTTTGCAAAAAGAAAGAAAAAAAAAACAAAAACATAATAATAAAAGGCACTAGAATTCTTTATACGAAACAATTATTAATTGATGGTAAACTTGGAATTGACTTAAATTACTTTAGTTTAAGCCATAGTAACTGCCAACAAGAAGGGGAGTCCCAGTGCTGTGTTGGATGATATAAAGGAACGCTTTGTTGGCGTTGAAGGTTTGTACTAATTTCGAAGGCGGAAAAATGACATCGTTTCGTACCTCTGGAACTAGAAATAAAAGAAAATATTGATACAAAATTCTGTTAACAACAAATATTGAATTTGTTTATGTTTTTTGGAACAATCAATTCTAATCGAATGAAAACGCATTCCAAAGTTGATTACAAATTTGTTCTGACCCATCATTTTAGGCATCATCATAAAAATATATATAAAAATATGTTTTACCTTTCACTGGGATGTTTGGAACTTCTCCTCGTTCGACATCGGTACCGAGTTCATCCACTTGGAATGTTGAAACCGTTTTAATTCCATGTAAATATATCGATTCAAATTGTTCAACGAGTCGATTAAGTGGCGCACTAGGAGAAAATATCTTTCGAATACCGACCTAAATTAATAATTGCAAGTATTTATTTCGTTGAAGAAAATCGTTTATAAAATATTACCGCTTTCAGCATTTCTTCCAGACGCATTTCAAAAGCGTTTACTCTGATTTTAGGCAACGTAACTCTTACATCAGTAATAGCCAATCTATTATTTAGTGTTTCGATCAAGTCGGGCGTTAGGCTCGTTTTTAATTCTGGCAAGCCATAGCGTGATCTTGGTAGAAGTATTAACATTGACGATTTATCCTTATAGTACATTCTTAAGGCTGTGCAGTCTAGTTCGGGCATATCAGCGAATAAGTAATAACCACGACGATGCATCATCGGCGTATATGGAACTATAGTGTCATTAAAATAAAAACGTCTTCGAGTTGTACGTGTTTTATTGAACGGGATAAGCCAATCATTTTTAAATTCCATCATGTTGATAATCTCGATAGGTGACATTGTCTCATTTAGTACAAGAGTATTTGTGGACACCATATTTTTGTGCGTTTCTCTAAAATCCTCTACTGCTTTGATTTGTTCTTCTTTTGAGAGGTAGAAATCTTGCGTATTGGGAAAACCTTCTACGGAGGCTGTTTTGAATTGCAGAATCAGGCTATAGTCTTTCAAGACATAAATCCGTTGCGTTATATTCAAAATGTTATTATTCGTGTATTTCGTTAAGAAATCCATTAAGGTTGTTTTTGAGTGCGGAAGTACATTATCTAGTTCAGCACTACAGTTAGCATCGCCACCCGAGCGAATGAGTGAAAGTATTGTTTCAAGCGCGATCGGACTGAATAGAAACTCATTTTCACTCTGCTCTTTTATTAGTTTTATAAGAAAATTATTAGTGTTATTCCTTGCAAAAGACACGGCATCATCCTCGGCATGAATATTGCTGAAATGATAACAAAATGCCACCAACGCCGTCACCAGGATTCGAAAAGTAACTGAAAATCATAACACCAATAATTTTAATTAGCTGTGAAGACCAAAATATGCAGAGATCGGGAAATATAAAAATCGAAATCTGAAGACAATCTTTGTCGAAATCCGAATCACTAAATGCTATTGAAGTCTGAACTATTTTGATTTTAAAATTTAAAATTATCATAAAATTTAAAGTGATGATGATTTTAAATTTATCATCATTAATCAGAGTTACATCTTATAAAAAATATAGTTGTTATTAGAATATTGATTTTAACACCGAAGAATTTTAACTCCAGATTAAAATCTTTGTTGCAAAAAATTCAAATCCTTGACAAAATATTAAATGATCCTAGACAAAATATTGAATTGGAAATACTGGAATATTCTATGATTTTTTTGAATTATTTGATAAAATGTTTACTAACGCGAATTTGTTTGAAATTTTCTCATTATGAGTTTTTTCTTCGTTTAACCGGACGTTATTTAACGTTATTTAACGAATCACGATAACAATTTTGATATGAAGAATTATCTTTAACTAAATAAAAACTGCTAAACTAGCGGTCTACTAGTGTGTTAGAGACCAGAATGATTTATTTGGCAAGTAACGTATATATATCTTACGATTCACAGCATGTTCCCAACTTCCTCTTTGAAGGAAAAATAATTCTTGAGAAGGCGAGATTTTAAATTAGTCCTGTTGGAATGTTCTATTGCCCAAGGACCCAAAAATTTAATGAAATTTACCATTCAATAGATAAATAATTAGAATTATCAGGGAATGCTCATTTTTATAACCTATACCCAAAGGATTCATAGAATCCCAAAGGACTCAGAATCATATTCTGAGTGGATTTAGCCGTACACCGTCTGTCTGTCTGTCTGTTGAAATCAAGATTACAAGTGAATTAAAAGATTTATGGTCATAAAATTTTGCACAAATATTTTCTGTTGTCAACAAGTTGGTAATGAAAGTGGGCAAAATCGGATGAGAAACACGCCTATTATTGATGGCTTATGTGAGTGTATGTACATACGAAGTTCAGTTTCAATGTTTGGGAGCGAAATCGAAGACAGCATTTTATCCTGGAACTTACCCACGAGTACTAAATTATTTTGTACTCGTAATCAGCCGAAAAGAACTGGTATAGCAGAAGCTGTGGAGATATTGCAACGTAAATGACAGGAATATTCTACTGTTTTATTGTAATATTTTATTGAATATTATGCATTATTTAAATAAATTTTTATAGTAGATATATTATATTGTAAAATGATAATTTTATGGCAATGTATATGTGTGTAAAAATAATCTATAATATATAAAGAAATATCAACGAAAAATATGCTACTAATTAATGAGACTCTATTGGGAATACGGATAGGTCCTGTGGATGTAGGGTCATTAAGCTTCGGCCAGGCCGAAATTAATACCCTTACTTTTTATTATATAAGTTAAATTAACGTTTATAATTTCGTTTTTAATTATTTTCTTTTTTAATTATTAAATCACTTGAAGTAGTCATAATTGTGACCTATAAAGCAGTCATATTTCATTCTTATTATTATTATCTTTTTTCTTATCATTCTTATTTTTCTTCTTATCTTTCTCATTATCATTCTTTTGTTCTATTTTGACAGTAACTGATCATAATGTTCGGGGGAATATGTTGCGAAGATCCTTGAAAATCATCCATTTTCGATAAATTTCAAAGTATCTCGCCGGCAAAATGGCATTGGGAAATGGCAAATGGGAAATGGCATTCTGATCGAAGACAGAAAACCCTTTTTCGTGTCTTTTTCGTCTTCCCGTCTTATTGCGATCTTTCCAAACATTTCCAAAACGCCAAAGTTGAAACATATTTACTATATTGCCACACCCAAACCGATGACCGAGAAAAAGAACAATTTCGACCGAATGATTGGTAAACGGACACGACCATATATAAATTCTATAACACCTTTGTCCCTTACCGCACCTTACCGTACCGCAGGCCTGACAGCGATTTCATTCCGATGACCACGCGACGTGAGCTTGAATTGATTTTGGACGCTGCGCTCCACTTTGGCATTGAAGTAATATCTCCGTCTAAAGAAGCAGACGTGGTTAGCCCGCGCTTTAGCATCGCCGCTACCAAAGAATATCATGATATCGAATTTAACGTGCCCGAATTGAATAAGCGGCGACGGACTAAATACTTAGAGAAATGTTATGAATGTGAGTAATGCCATAAGAGGTTCGATCGGCCTTGGATATGCGTCTTCATACAGGCGAGAAATAATTTATTTGTCCAATTGAATCGTGCCAAACCGTAAAAGCCTTTCGTAAATTTTTAGCTGCTCATAAAAATGGCTTAAATGGCTAAGAGCGATGAGGCTATTAATGAGTCGCGAACTTAACCCGTCTAACGTCTGCGTAGGTTTTGGGTGACGGTTTTGTATTTCCTGGTGCCTGAAAACCTGTTGATTGTTGATCGAAATTTTGCGTGTCTGCTTGTTCTATGAAAGCTGGTTTTAAACGCTCCGTGCTTACTGTTGTAACTGTATCATCAATCTTGATTTTGAATACGCTGTCAGAAATACGTTCCAATACTTCGTGAGGGCCACTTTTAGAAATACATGCGAACATGTAGTTATGGCTTTGTGAGCGAAGGCTTTTCGTTTATTGTGATGTGCAGACGGAGCTGACCGAACTTGCCGCATCTGCTCTCGAAGTTTCTCTAAAAAATATCTGGGTTCCTGTGTCTTTTCTTCACTTATGAAAAACTCGCCTGGTACTCTTAGCGTCGTTCCATAAACTAGATCGGCCGACGAGACACCGATGTCTTCTTTAAGGCTAACTCGTAGTCCTAGCATTACTGATGGAAGTACTTCGATCCAGTTTGGTGAATTGAGGCACATGATGGCTGCTTTTAACGAGCGATGCCATCGCTTCACCATACCGTTTGCAGCAGGATGATAAGCTGTAGTTCTTATTCGCTGACAGCCGATGAGCTTGACGAGTGCGTCGAATAATTGAGATTCAAACTGAAAACCTCTGTCTGACGTTATAGTCTCCGGAGCCCCAAAGCGTGCAATCCAGGTGGTGTAGAGACCATTGATTACAGTATCGGCTGAAACATCCTGCATTGGCGCTGTATCTGGCCAACGAGAGAAACGATCTATCATGGTTAATACGTATCGGTAACCCTTGCAGTTCGTCATGACAATGATATCGATATGAATATGCCGGAACCGGTTACTGGGGATTGCGATGTGCTTAGGTATATTCTTAACGTGCCGCCCTACTTTGATTTTTTGGCGGTCGAGACAGGTGCGAGCCCAGCTCATAATATCGCGATTCATGTGTGGCCAAACGTAGCTTCTACTAATAGATCGCCGAGTTGCGCGGCCACTTGGATGTGATAATGCATGTACATTATCGAAAACTAGTCTTCGTAATAAATTTGGTATGTACGGTCTAATAGTAGCGTTTGAGGTATCACAATATATTGTTGGTTCTTTATTGTTCTCTTGCCAGCTACGCAAGCGCAGTGATGAATTGTTTGGATTAACGATTAACTCTTGTAATTCGCTGTCGGATTGTTGAGCTGCAGCCAGTTCCGCATTACTGAATATAACGGGAACGTTGATAGTTTCGATTCGCGAAAATGCATCAGCTACTATGTTCTCTTCGCCCGCGATGTGAACAATTTTGGTCGTATATTGGCTGATCTCTTCTAGTTGGCGTGCGATACGCTCACTCGAGTGCTTGAGTTTTTTATTAAAAGCGTAAATGAATGGCTTATGGTCGGTAAGAATTATTAATTGACGACCGTCAATGAGGTGTCTAAAATGTCGAATGGTTCGGTGAATAGCTAGAATCTCTCTATCATATACTTTGTATCGTTTTTCACAATCGCTTAGTTTTCTTGAAAAGAAACCTAAAGGTTGTAGTCCTGTTTTGGAACGCTGGTCAAGTGCTGCTCCATGCGATGCATGCTATGCGCGATGTCAGATGCGTCACAACGTAAAATAAGTGGCAGTTCCGCTTCGGGGTGCGCGAGAGTAACGAAGTTTTCCAAGGCAATTTTGCAATTCTCAAAGGCTTCGTCTTTTTCTTTATTCCATTCTGTAGGTCTTTTGTCGTTCTTCTCGGCTCCTATTGTTAGTTCAATTAGTGGCGCTTGGGTTTTTGCTGCGTTCGCAATTCCAGACCGGTAAAAATCCCAAATTCCTAAGAACCTCCTTAACTTGTCGATAGTTTGTGGTTTAGGATAGTCCTTGATTGCTTGGACACGTTCCATTGGTGGCCTGATGCCATTTTCACTAACGTTATAGCCAAGGTATTTTACTTCGTGTAGGCCGAAAGTGCATTTGGATGCGTTTAGGACTAGTCCGAATTTGTTAAGTTGCTCCAGTACGCGCTGAACATGCATTTCGTGCTCGTGTTCATTATGGGACGCTATCAAGATATCATCAATATAACAATGACAAAAATCCATACCTTTTAGCACTGTGTCCATGAATCGCTGCATGGTCTGGGCTGCATTGCATAATCCAAATGTCATTTTGTTGAATTCATATAAGCCAAACGGCGTTATCACCGCTGTCTTCGGTCGATCTTCGGGAGCCACAGGAATTTGGTGGAAAGCACGATTCAAATCAAGTGCTGTGAATATACTGCATCCTGACAAATTTTGAGTAAAGTCGTGGAGATGAGGTATAGGATGCCTATCAGGTACCGTAATCGCATTTAGACGACGGTAGTCGCCACACGGTCGCCACCCGCCTTCACCTTTTCTAACCATATGCAAGGGCGAAGCCCACTGGCTGTTCGAAGGCTGGCAGATATCTTGTTGTATCGTCGATCGAAATTCTTCGCGCGCGGCCTTAAGTTTATCACCCGCAAGCCGACGAGCTCGTTTTGACACTGGATGGCCTTTTGTAATTATGAAGTGCTGAACACCGTGTTCGGCAGTATTTCGATTTGTTTCTCGTACAATTGAAGGAAATTTATTAAAAATACGAGCATAAGAGTTACTTTTATCGAATGAATAAAGTGTCGGCTCCTGTGAATTGCTTAACGATAATTGCATGCGGAGCTGCGTCTTGCCGTCTTCTAGTAGTCTCTGCTTAAGATTGACAATTAGCCCGTAATGGTGGATGAAATCGGTGCCTAGAATGGGTTGCGACACTTCTGCAATTACAAACTCCCATGAAAACTCACGTCGCAGTCCCAGATTGAGAGTCAGCTTCTTCGTGCCGAATGTTCTAATTTTAGAGCCATTTGCTGCAAATAAGTCGCCTGTAGGTTTAATGTTTGTTTAATTAAATCTTAATTAAATCTGAAATTAAATTTGGGAAGTCTGAAATATAATTGTAAAAATCTGAAGTCCATATCGTTATTCTGAAGTCCACTTGACAAAATCTGAAGTACATTTGGAAAAGGGTAGACGTAACATATTGTATATAATATTAAGATGATGAATTATGAGCGTTTCAATAGAAAAAAAAATCAAAGACTCCTAAAGGAAATAATTTATTTAATCAATTTTATTAGAATTTATTCTGCGTTGATTTCGACGAATAAAATATATTACAGAAAATGATTTTTCAGCAGTATCTTGTTCCGGTTACGCCCATGTCTTGGCGTATACGTCTTTAAACTTTGAATGACTCCATATCCAAGATGGCTAACTCCCATTATGATAAATTCTATTCTCCCGGGAGTTATTTTTCGGGTTCTAACACAAACTAAAAACGAAGTGAACCAACACGCCGAGATCACTTGATATGAATGTCTATCAGAGCTGCGGTTGATTTGCGCTCGTCAAATATTCGCAGTTCATTGCAATATGGAGCGTTGTTTTTGCAGTCGTCCCATGCGTTGTCCCATGCATTTTATTATTAAATTAATATCCCATGCGTTGTTCTTATAGTGGCAGCTCGTGTAAGCCTTTGCCTACATGCGCTTCGGTCACTCTTACCAGAGCCCAAGTACCACGGCGTAAATGTGGACCCTTGACGACAACGATTGAGTCCACTTGAAGGTTGTTCTGCCGTTGATCCCATTTTGGCCTCTGTTTTAATGACGTCAAGTATTCGTTTTGCCAGTGACGCCAGAAGCCCGGCATCATGGCTTGCACATGCTGCCAATAACTTAACCGATTAACTGGGACATCTCGTAGATCAGGTTCGGGAAGTAAAGTTAGGGGCCTCCCGATTAGGAAATGTGATAGCGATGAGTATCTGAGACCGAGCCCAGAGATCTAGAATTGACTACACCCTCGATTTGCACTAGTAAGGATGAGCAGATGAGTAGCTCCATTGTTAAAACGGTTTCGCCAATAACGCGGCGTAAATGCAATCTTACTGATCTGATTCTCACATTTCGCTCCAGTGTGGTGCATTAGGCGGGATGAAAGTCCATCGAATTTCATCATTAGCAAGTGGAGCCGCCACCAGGTCGTTGTGCTCCTGGGATTTGATAAGTTAATGCATATCATCAAGAGCACGTGCAGCGCCGACAACTGTCCCCATTGTCGCTGATGAGTTGTGCACATTTTCCCCGTCTCGCCATAAATCGCCGAAGTGAAGCCAAAAACGCATCCGTGGTTAAGGCGGCAAGTTCCAAATGTACCGCACATGTCACCATGTCACCATACGAACAAGCATATATAACCTTTGGTATTTCGGGCGTTGCGACCATGATAGAGTTTAAGGGTGAGTGGCCCAGCATAATCTCAACCGGCTTTATCAAACAGATACGCTTAGAGCAATTGATATACCGGGAGGTCTGCCATAAGTTGGTTTGTCGTAAGTTTTCGTTGACAATATTTTTGTCAAACAATGACAAATTAGGTCGTAACGCCAGGATATAGGTTTCGTATGTGTTCATCCTGTAGGTCACTCGGCTCGATTTTGGGAGTAGTATAGAATGTTTCGTATCAAAAAGTAGATTGAAATGGCATATTCCTCCGCCGACTCGCAAAAGTCCCGAGGTGTCGACGAAAGGAGTAAGGGGTTTAAGTTTCGATCACCCATTCAGCTCGCGATTACTATTAATGACTGTGATCTCATCTTTGAAGTCCTGCTGAGGATGCTGTAATAGTGTAATCTGCGCCAGCGTTATTTGGCCCACAATCTCAGATGGGCTCAAGCGATGGCATTTCATGGTGAAGCGTTTTACGAAGGCTACTATTCGAACTGGTCACCTCCAGGAAGATGCCCTGCTATAGAGCATAGTGAATATATCGGACATCTCATCCGTCGCAGTTACCAGTGAGACGGTACATTTAACTTCAGCGTTGAGATCCCCAGATGAAACGAAAGTTAGGTCAATAGATTTGTTAATATGATATTTTTATTACCTTTCGCCGTGCAACGGCAAGGCGGGACCATAGATCCTTCCACCATAGATCATGTGATATTAACTCCGAGGGTTTTAATCCTTGTTATGGGCAATCCGCGGGATTTTCGGTGGAGGCAATGTGGTTCCACATATACCGAGGAAGAATCTCGATTATCTCAGCAGAACGATGCGCGACGAGTGCCTTTAAGTTGGGAGGTGCATGGGATAACTATGCCAGTACCACCATGGAGTCTGTCCGAGTTTATATCGTTAAAGATTTGCCCATAAGGATGGGCTGGATTCGTCAAACAAGCCGTTATAATAATAAAGCTCCATACAACTCCAGGCGAGGTATCGAAACTAGTTTCAGTGGAGCCACTCGAGTCCGTGATGCTAGAAAATTTACGGAAATTTCGCTAGAAGCTGCCACCATCCGGCAACAAACAGCGGGAGTGTAAGCCGTGATCGATGCATCACAAAACCTATGAATTTAGATAGTGTCTGCGTTAGTTGGGACGAAACGTTGCAAACTGATATCACGAATCTTATGCATATCTTCACGTCATATTTGCCATAATTGTATCACATTTTCCGGTAACAGATCATCACAGCCGAGGTCTGTAAGCGAAAGTTCTTTGGAGAATATCTTAAGGCGCGTAATTACTGGCACCAGCAGGCCCATAGGATCAAATACGCTAGACATCTCCGACAGTATTTGATGTCTTGTAATCGTTACGCTGGACACCCGCACTTGATATGTTAGGATATCTGCCTCAGGTTTCCAGTGGAGGCCAAGGACTTTCATTGAATCGTCATTATTAGAAAATTGAAAGGAACTCGATTGCTTATTTTGTCCGGGAGATATACAGACTGAGTTTGATATCCACTTATTCAGTTCCATATCTGCGCGAGAAAACAGATTTATCAAATCATTCTGTAATCCTTTTACCTCCGCTTCGGTAGACGCTCAGGATAGAACATCATTAACGTAGAAATGCTTAGCTATGACCTTTGCTCCCCATGGATACCTCAACCTGTAATCGTCGGCTACCTGCTTCGTTACTCGAACTGATAGAAATGGCCCGCAGGAGGTGTCGTATGTGACGGTGCATAGTTGAAAATGTTTAACTGGGAGCAAAGCCTTCTCTCCATACTGTACGCTGAAAATCGCGATGTGACTCTGCTACCCGAATCTGACGAAACATCATCATGATATCAGCAGAAAATGCGAAACGATGAAACTGGAATGGTAAGCAGACGGGAAAGAGATCCCGTCGAATATTTGGTCCGATATGGAGATTATCGTTGGGTGAAAGTCCACTTACGCCCTTATGTGAGCCGTCAAACAGTACCCGCAATTTCTTTCCCACAACGGGATGGTGTGGCAAATAAAACGCAGCATCATTCGGTGATGCTAATTCCTCGGGAGACAGCTGTTCCAAGTCGTAGATACTCTTGCATGAATGAAACGTATTGTTCACGAAGCGTGCCATCCCTTTGAATTCGTCTTTCTGACGAATAAAGAGGAGGCAGAATCCCAGGTAGTGTACCCGGAAATCGTTGTAGCGGATACTTAAATGGATGGTGCACAATATATCTTCACCAACAACGAAGTGTTACCTCAAGTTAGGTCAGCATTCGTTAAGCCTTGCAGATCATGCGGTAATATATTGTGCTTCGGAGATGACGGCAATGATGCAGTGATCTTGTTTAAGATGTACAAGCAAGCATTGAACCGAAAGGAGTTGCTGCGTGAGTGAATTTGAGCATTGCAGCAACCTCGTGTATGGTCGCCAGCAACTGACGCCTAGAATAGGCGTGTGTGGTCGGCAGTACATGAGACTAGAATACGAGAATGCATACGCGAAATACTCAGGCGCTGAATACAATGCTCGGAAATGTATGATAGTTCCGCAATCAAGCAGTGCTCTACAGGTGACAGGGTTGCCTTGAGCGTTCAATACGTTTACCAATGCAGTAGGCATCCGTGACACAAGGTCTAAACCTCCTCTAAACGTGCTGGGTGGAAGCGGAACTCCCACTGACGCCAAGGCACTAACTATTAGAACGGAGGATTCATTAGAGCTTCCTATTGAATCTGGCGGAAAGGCTGGAAATGCCGATATTGGCGTCGATGCTGAAGACGTGACGGTAGACCGCTCAGTTGGGTCATGTCCAAGTGTGTGGTGACGTTGATGGCATTCCCTACAATTGCAGTTGGAACGGCACTCGGACACGGGGTGTCCGAACTGAAGGCAATTAAATCAGAGCGCCTGATCTCTTACTTGTCGGTGGCGCCCTTGAGCATTCAGTTTCAAGTGAACATTCAAAACTCAAGTAAACATTCAAAAGTCAACATTCAAAAGTGGATATTTTCGTAGAAAATGGTCCGATCCATTGCAACTACTGCAACGGTTCGACTTCTGATGAATGGCTATAGGTGAACTTGTAGCCTTACCTATCGAAGATTTCGATTTTAGTGATTCACTGGTGCTTGCTGCAATTAATTCTAATTCGTCACAGCGTGAATCAAGGAAATCGAGAAGGGACGCTCAATAGTTTTACTCCCGTGCATCCGCTGTCTTGCTGTATTTGGATCAAGTTTCTTTAATAAAATTAAGACCAACCAGCAATCACGATCCTCGTAGATTATGGAGCTTAAGCCTCTTAACACTGTATTGGCTCGATCCGAGACCTTGCGTAACAATGGAGCATCTTCTCGTGAAGTCGACGGTAATAACATAAAGGTTTCGATAAAGGAATTATTTATTTGGCGGAATCTATAATACCGTTCCCTAAGACGATTCGGTGCTGTCTCGAAAGCAGACTCAGTAACCGAGATGTGACGTACCAACTTCGCAGCATCACCCTGTAACACCGATTTCAAATAGTACAACTTTTGTGTGTTGGTTGGTTGTTTGGTTGGAGGTATGTGCTTTCATAATTGAGGTTTTCAATCCGCATCGGATTTGCATGAGCTTCGTGTACTGAGAAGCCATTATATCCGGCTCGAAGGACCACTTAAAATGACAAGGAAAGCTCTCGTAGGAGCCTACGTATTCCGTAGGAGCCTGTGTGTTAAATGGAATTAGAAGCCATGAAACGTTTAACTAAAATGTTAAATCAACTACTAGTGATTTTATTAGCATTGACTGATATTAGAATTTCGCAATTACGCAATTTATGAAGCCTTATTTAAGATGAATTAATATATGATTTTCATGTCTAGTTTGCTTTTTTCGTGCCCAATTTGTTCGAGTTAAACGGCACCACACAAACCAACACGCCGAAATCACCCAATGTGAATGACAAACAGAGCGGCGGTTTACTTGCACTCGTCAGATATTCGGAGTTCATTGCAATAGGGAGCATTGTTGTTGCAGTCGCGAAAAATTTGCATTTTTTATAAATATAGTTTCCAATAGTCACTAGTTGAACGGTAAATCAGAGTATGAAGTGCAAGTCAACCGCCGGTGTTCTTGTTCATGATCAGTTATGGACGTATAATAATTTACTCATTTACTAACTAAGCCAAAAAGTAGGCCTTATAGTAATACAAGAGTAAATAACAAGAGTATAGGCTATTGAATACGATTACATAAAAAATACAAAATTTTTTGTTTTGTAACAAAGATAGAATCTGACTTTAAGTAGTAGGTAAGTAGTTAACTTACCGAAAATACAAAGTTCAAATCAAAACAAGCATTTCGAAGAGGTTCATTCTGTGCAAATGACGATCTGTAAAATGTTAGACGAAGGAATTCATGTCGTCTTGAAGTACATCGGGGAACGAAGATATGAATGTTATTCAATAGATGCGCAGAGACCGTGACGCCATATAGTAGTTTCAATATAAAGGTGGAATTCAGCATTATCCTTCGATTAATTAAAGACGGCAAATTTACTAGTTTCAACCTGGACTCGTATTATTTCAATCTTAAATTGGAATCCCATCTCATGTTGCGGAGATAGGAAACCAAAAATTGTTTTTATATCGATTCTATTAACGTGATGCAGCAAGTAATTTTTGGGCTCCAAACTAGGGAAGCATATTCCAAAATGGGCCGCACTAACGATATGTATAATGTTTTTGTAATATATGGATCGTTTGCCCAGCGTTTTATAAAACCCAATACGCTGCTAGTCTTACTCGTAAAATGATTAATATGAGCATTGAATCGCAATTTGCGATCGAAAATAACACCAAGGTCTACAACTACACAGGAACAGTTTAACATCATCCGGAAAGAGCAGAATATGTCCAACAATGGATGAGAGATCATTTATATAAACTAAAAAGATCAGTGGCCCGAGGTGACTTCCTTGTGGAATTCAAGAAGTAACCGTGAATTAATCAGATAAAACGCTATTGAACTAAACCTTTTGAGTACGTCTACTAAGGTAAGAAGAAATCCAACGTAGAATAAATGGAGGAAATCCAAACAAGCTAAGTTTTAGCAGCAGGAGTTAATGATTTACAGCATCAAATGCTTTACTAAAGTCCGCAATATCACATCAGTTTGTATACCAAGAGCGAAATTTTTTTTGTCATGGAAACCATTTCCAATAACTTAGTCTCTGTTGATTTACCATTGCAGAATTCGTGTTGATAAGGGGAAATAGAGGAAAAAATACTCCGAGAAGTTTGATCGGTGATAATTTTTTTCAGATAATTTAAGTAAAGCACTTAATTTGGCAATATCACGGTAATTATCAATTAGACATTTATTTCCAAATTTATGCAGCGGTATAATAAAAGACTACTTCCAAGTTGAAGGAAAATATCCTGTTAACAATTAAACAGGAGTGTAATTGGTGTCACTAACTCATTTGCACAAAATTTTAAAGTACACGACGGAATATGATCAGGACCAGGTTTGAAGCGGCATTTCAAATCTTGAAGAGCTTTAAGAACTATCGATTCGTTGATTACGGGATGAGAGATAGAACAGTTGGTAATATTATACGGATAATCTGAGCCCAAATATGTTGACTTCGAGCCCAAATATGTCGACATAAAAAAGTCTCCGCGGAGGAGACGAAGAAAATCCTTTAGACGTGAGTAGTTTGTCTTACTGAAGCAAAACTCCTTTTTAATTTGAACATTCATCCTGCGTTGTGATATTATACTATTGAACACTCTCATCGTTAAAAGTCAAGTCGGATGATGTATATACTCAGGTATAACTAACGGAGAAGACGAAACTAGGTCAAACAAATCCGGATCATCCACAAATATAAGATCCAAGCACCGATTAAGCGAGTTTAGAACGTAGCTAACCTGGTAAAGGCCAAGTGCAGATAAACCATTCAGAAAAATATCATCATGATTAGCATCTGAGAACGGCAGAAATATATTACGAGCATCCATACTACTCATCCAATTAATGGTAGGCATACTGAAATCACCAAGAACAATCAGCTTATCAGTATTCGACAGTTTATCAGATAAACTTTCAATACAGCTTAAATACTTGTAATATGTCAGGTTACTAGAATTCGCAGGAATATATGAACAAGTAATATATCACAAAGATGCAGCAAAAGTCGATTACATCATCCACTAAAAGTTGTACCTCACGCAAAAAATAAGAAGACTTCACCGCAATCAACACTCCTCCACCTCTGGATAAATTAGTCAAAGAGAAGTCCCTGTTCTTACGGTAGATGGTGTATTCCGATGATAAAATTTCTAAATTTAGAGTATGAGGTTTCAGCCATGTTTTAGTAAGCACTATTAAATCGAAATCAAGGCCAACTGAATTATCACGCAAATTAGTTAGCTTAGTATTTAAGCCTCGAGCATTTTGGTACAAAATAGATATACTGAAAACTGCTGAGCAATATCTCAATCGATTAGCAGGTGCGTTGACGTGAGCAGATGAAGGACTAATTAGTTTTTTGAAGCACGATTTCTTCTCGGCCTATAAACAAATTCATGAATGACAGCATTCTTCGGCCAGAAACTCGAATTGAAAACACGGTGAGATAAATGCTCAGGTAGGTTCACATTGAAAGAGGAGTACGATTTCATTAACTTGAGGTTATATTTTCCTATAGTTATGCTTGCGTCATTAAAACTTAACTGATTACTAATATAAAAGCGAATATTCTCAGAAGTACCAGCCGCAAATCTTGAAATAAAAACTGTCTTCCTCGGCTGAACAACAACAAGTTCATTATGACGAGGTAGTACCGATGAGGTAATAAGGCTCCTTTTGGGAATAGCACCTGTCTCATTTGGAGCAAATGCTCCATTTGGAACGAATGAGACCGCAGCAGATGAAGCTTGAGTTGTATTAGGTAAATTTCCAACATGAAGAGGACCGCTTGTAGTAACGTTGAATTCAGGTGTAACCACATCTCTGAAAAGGGTATCTGGAGCATTAGGGCTTATTCGGGATTAATAAATTAATCAGTGCTGGGACTGCGCCCACTCGACTAGCTTTCTTCTTGGATTGTACACCTTTAGGAGATTTCGTTACCGCGATATCTGGGTTTACCGGCAGAGCAGACAACAATAAATTAGCGTTTTTAACTGGATCATCAAAATACTCAAAAGCCGAAAATTTTGAATTAAATGAATCGAACTGATCCTTGACTGCCACCAATTCCCGAGAAATTATTTGAAGTGCTTACGAGCGCTATTTAAGAGTCTAGTGAGGTAAATTTCCTTTTGCTGGCAGGATTCACAAAACCAACGGAGCCTTTTATTCGAACCGAAGGCATCATAAACGCGGGCACTAATGCCAACACACTTTATGCGGAAAATAAGGTCGCACAATCGACAAGTGATAAAAACATCCGAATCATTATTAAGCTTGCAGTTTTTGAAATTACACGTTAGAGCCATTATGGCAAAAAAGTGTCAAAAATTGTAACATCCAATTTAAAAATAAATGAATGCAGCCCTTGCGACCAAATGATACCGTTAACTGTGGCGCAAAGAGAGAAAAGAGCAAAGCGCAACTGAAGATAAGAAACCGAACAAGAACACGCGAATAAATATGAATTCTTAGCAAGCGCTTCAAAAAAACACATCTGATCACAACGATGACTACTTTAGAATTATATTTAAATAAAAAACCTCGCCTTTGTCGCTTGCGTGCTCGTAATTTATAATTTTTTGGTTAATTTTCTGACGGCTTTTCGACGGGATAATACATTGGTGCGTTCGATCCATTCAAATGTTAAACGCGTCAAACAATTTGGATATCCATAACTCAATGTAATCGCCGTTATTTTATTGCATCAAAATCACAAGAAGAAATATTTACGAATGATATTTGTAGAATGTAAAACTGGTACGAATTGAATTTTTTATAACGTTCTTAATGATGTTTTGGTAAGAATCCTTTTAAAAAAATACTCAAACATATTTTTCACAGAATTTTGTCCTAATTTTTTCAAATCAAATGTTTGTAGAACTTGAAGAAATCGTGCTGAACTTCTTTATCAATCTCTTCAGATAACCAAAGGAACCCTACAAAAGTGATCAATGGATAAGAAGCATTTGAATCATGTGGCAGCGTAAATTCCGTTCCGTTTCGTAAAACTTAATACTATGATTGCATATTTTTTATTAGAAATATTTCAAGTGTATTTTTGAATGCTTTGCAAAAAAAGAACAAACATAATAAAAAAGGAACAAACATAAAAATAAACAAACGTTAGAATTTTTCATACGAAATAATTATTAATTGTTGGTGAATTTGGAATTGACTTAAATTTCTTCAGTCTACGCCGTAATAATTGCCAACAAGAAGGGGAGTCCCACTGCTGTGTTGGATGATGTAAACGAACGGCTTGTTGGCGTGGAAGGTTTGTGCTAATTTCGAAGCCGGTAATAGGGCATCGTTTCGTATGTCGCGAACTAGGAACAGAAGAAAATATTGATAAAAAATTCTGTTAACAACAAATATTGAATTTGTTTATGCTTTTTGGAACAATCAATTCTAATCGAACGAAAACGATCTCCATAATTGATTCCAAATTTGTTCAGATCAATAATTTTAGGCATCACCATAAAAATATATGTAATAATATGTTTTACCTTTCACTGGGATGTTTGGAACTTCTCTTCGTTGGACATCGGTACCAAATTCATCCACTTGGAATGATGAAACAGTTTTAATTCCATCTAAATATATCGCCTCAAAACGTTCAACGATTAGATTAAGTGGCGTACCAGGAGAGAATATCCTTTGAATACCGACCTAAATTAATGATTGCCATTGTTTATTTCGTTGAGGAAAATCATTCATAAAATATTACCGCTTTCAGTGTTTTTTCCAGACGCATTTCAAAACCGTCTACCCTGAATTTAGGCAACGAAACTCTTACATCAGTCATAGCCATTTTATTATTTAGTGTTTCGAACAAGTCGAGTGTTAGGCTCCCTAGTAATTGCGGCAAACCGTAGGATGATCTTGGCAGAAGTATTGTCATTGATGAGCCATCCTTGTAGTACATTCTTAAGGCCGTACAGTTTAGCTCGAGGATATCAAGGTATAAGAAACGACCACGACGATGCATCATCGGCGTATTAGGAACTATAGCGCTACCAACATGAAAATTTCTTAGAGTTGTACGTGTTTTATCGAACGGTGTAAGCCAATCATTTTTAAATTCAATAATATTGATAATGTCGAGAGGTGGCCTTTTCTCTTGATATAAAAGGATATTTGTGGACATCATATTTTTGTGCGCGTTTCTCCAATCAGCTATTGCTTCATATTGCTCCTTTGGGAGAGAGATATCTTGCGTATTGGGTAAACTACCTACGGTATTGTATTTAAATTGTGGTCTTAGGCTATATCCTTTCGAGACATAAATTCGTTGTGTTATATTTAAAATATTATTATTCGTGTATAGTTTTATGAAATCCTTCGTAGTATTTTTTGAAAGGCGAAGTATATTTTCTATTTCTCCACTAGAGTCAAAATTGGTACCCGAGGGAATTAATGAAAGTATTGCTTCAACCGCGATTGGACTGAACATAAAATTATCGAGATCCTGTACCCTTAACAGTTTTATAACAAAATGATTGGTGTTATTCCTTCCAATAGACACCGCATCATCTTCGGCCCGAATGCTGCTGAAATGATAGCAAAATGCCACCAACGCGGTCACCAGGATTCGAAAAGTAACTGAAAACAATACCAACAATAATTTTAATTAGCTGTGAAGACCAAAACCTGCAGAGACAGGGAAATATAAAAATCTTTGTCGAAGTCTGAAGGCTAAAACACTAAATGTTATTAAAGTTGAAACTATTTTGATGAAATTATCACAATTAAATAGCATTACATTTTATAAAGGATAAAGTCATTATTAGAGTATTGAATTTAACACCGAAGAATTTTAACTCGAGATTAAAATATTGTTTGCAAAAGATTCAAATCGTTGATAAAATATTCAATATACACAGATCTATGCTCTGGAATATTCCGTGATTTTTTTGAATTATCTGATAAAATTTTTACTTACGTGAGTTTGTTTGAAATTTTCTCATTATGAGTTTTTTCTTCGTTTAACGGGACGTCTTCGTTATTTAACGTGCAGGGATTTATAATTGAATAACTTTCGATCCGGTGAACAAAGACATTGAATTCGGTGAATGACCGAATTGTTGTCTCTATCCTCCCTTTTTATAAGGATTTTGTAGATCACATTTTCAGTAACAAATAGCGATAACAATTTTGATATGAAGAATTATCTTTAACTAAATAAAAGCTACTAAACTAGCGGTCTACTAGCGTGTTAAAGGCAAGAATGATTTATTTGGCAAGTAATGTATACAGTTTGCGATTCACAGCATGTTCTCAACTTTTTCTTTGAAGGAAAAATAATTCTTGAGAAGGCGAGATTTTGAATTAGTTCTGTTGGAATGTTCTATTGCCCAAGGACCCGAAAATTTAATGGAACCTACCATGCAATAGAGAAATAATTAGAATTATCAGGGAATGCTCATTTTTATAACCTACATCTAAAGAATTCATAGAATCCCAAAGGACTTAGAATCATATTCTGAGTGGATTTAGCCCCACACCGTCTGTCTGTCTGTCTGTTGAAATCAAGATTACGAGTGAATGAAAAGATTTATGGTCATAAAATTTGGCAAAAATATTCTCTGTTGTCAACAAGTTGGTAATGAAAGTGGGCGAAATCGGATGAGAACAACGTCTACTTCCGATAGCTTATATGAATGTATGTACGTACGAAGTTCAGTTTCAACGTTTGGGAGCGAAATCGAAGACAGCATTTTATCCTGGAACTGAACCACGAGTACTAAATTATTTTGCAAAAAGCGGGCGTAATCCGCCGACAAGAATTGTTAAAGCAGAAGCTGTGGCGATATTGCAACATAAATGAGAGGAATATTCTTACTGTTTTATTGTAATATTTTATTGAATATTATACATTATTTAAAAAAATTTTTATTGTAGATATATTATACTATAAAATTACAATTTTATGGTAATATATAATGTATGTAAAAATAAACTATAATATATAAAGAAATATCACCGCAAAATATGCTACTAATTACTGAGCCTCTACTAGGAACACGGATAGGTGCTGTTGATGTAGGGTATTTCAGCTTCGGCCAGGCCAAATATAACACCCTTACTTTTTATTATATAAGTTAAATTATAGTTTTTATAGATTTTCTTTTTTAATTATTAAATCACTTGAAGTAGTGATAATTGTGACCTATAAAGCAGTCATATTTCAATCTTGTCATTATTATCTTTCTTCTTATCATTCTCATTATGATTCTTTTATTTGTTTATCATGTCTTATCATTATTATCATTCTGTTTTATTTTGACAGTAACTGATCATACTTTTCGGATGGAAAATAATGCGAAGGCCTTTAAAAATCATCAATGATTGCATATTAATTTTGTCGATAAATTACGAAAACTAATCACGAGGATATCATCGAGGATAGCGTGATCATGTTTGCCACTGGTAACATTAAAGCAAAATTATATAACAAACATTATACCGAATGATATGCTTGGGAGGAAAATAAATGTTTCTCATAAAAACACGTAAATACGAACGCGCGACGGCAACGTATATCCCGGCCTACATGACACCTGAGCCCACCTCAGGTAATTGGCTAACTGAGGATGGGTGATCGCTGTTCGGACCCAACCAGCGGTGGGTGGATGAAATTCTTTTCTTCACCAGCGAAGAAGTTAGCAACAATGTCAATAGAGGTTTGAGAGAGAAGCGCATCAAACGCTGACGCTGGCGGCAATGCATAATCGCTCAGACGAAAATTGTTAATCAAGAAGACCATAAACTTTCATATATATGAAATGATCATCGAAAAGTCACGTAAAGGAAAAGCAACGTAAACTTACAACAACAACACCCACAATGCAGATAAACTTACCTTGAAAACGTAACAGATTTACAACAACAACAACCAAAATTAATAAAACATAAAATTCAAAATTTACGTAAACAAGAAGCAACGACCACACATTATTTTTAAAACAAGCTGTTAGCAACAAAATCACTGTTAGGTGCGTAGTTACGAACTATTTTCTTCTTTTGCCATTATATTTTTATTTTTTATTAAAATACTGCAACCCTATTGTTCTTGATATACATTTTTTGGGTCCTGTTATCTTTGGGCTTAACAATTTAATTTTATCAATAAAGCACGGTTGAGAATGGTAAACTCGTCGTTTCTCCCCAGGATTCACTGCTGGTTACAAGCTGTGAATAAAACATGTTGGTGTTTCCTGTGAGGGCTCTTCGGCATGGAACTTCTTCAGGAGCAAAGAACTCTTTTGGTGGCTGTGCAGAAATACGTGCCAAATTTTAAGAAGGATTCCTCGTCACGTAAAACTGAGACATATCTTTTAACTCCTTTAGAAAATCTTTCTTCCAAAAGCGTTCTGTGCATCCGGCATGCGTTGTCAAGGGTCTGCGAATCTGCAACACGCGGTATTCAAGCTCCTATTACAGGACCTGCAGGAAATCCATCACAAAATGCAGAGGTTTCTTTGCTTGAGGTCCAATTACCTACCTTTAATGGCGATTACGTCGCTTGGCCCAACTTTAAAGAAATGTTTTTAAACAGAGTGTACAATAATGAACCGTTAACTGATCTTCAGAGATTTTATTATTTGAAAGTTGATCAGAGATCAGAGTCTTAGCACATTATATGTTGAAGAAGCTACCCACAGTCGATCGCAACGATGTAGAACTGGATTTTCGCATTCGATCGGATTTGCACATATTTAGATGAACAGCACCAAATGATGATTACGCCATCTAATTCACGTGGCGCGTTCCAATTATCAACCAATTCCGATGTACATCAAAAAACAGAACAGGCTACGTCTGTTCAGAAGATAACTTCTCAGTCTTTTCATGTGGAAAAGTGAAGAATATGTCCAGTTTGTTATCTCGCTGATCACCCCGTACGTGATTGTTCTGTCTATGTTTTATGTCATTAGCCGATAAAAGGTCAGTTGTTTGTAGAAATAAATTCTTTTTTAATTGGTTGGGATACAATCACACTTTACCCATGTGCAGTAGCAAAAGAAACTGGAACGTATGTAATGGAAGACATCGCAGTCTAATTCACGAAGCAAAGAAAATTAGTCTCAAACTTTATAGGGGTTCTCCCAATCAACGATGACCAACCTGCCATAATCGATATGGTTTTATCAGTTCTATTATCAACTGATATGGTTACTGTATGGAATATAGAGGGAGAACCATTGAAATTTAGAGCTTCTTTGGATCAAGGTTTCTAAGCATTTTTTATATCTGAGCACATGGTTCATCAGTTACGTCTACCTCGCACGAAGGTTGCTGTTACCATCCAAGGACTAGCAAAGAAGGAAATGGTCAAAAGGTATACGCCCGTTACACTCAGGGTACGGTTCTTGTTACGACACTTGCGTGTCCTATACTTTAATGGCATACGTTTTGCCCAAAGTCAGCGATGCCATGCCTGATAAAATATTATCTTACCAATTTTGGAAACATTTAAATAGCCTAAATTTGGTAGATCCGAACATTTTTCAACGTCATTCGGTCGATTTACTACTCGGAAAGGATGTATACGACAATCTTATTTTAACTGCAAAGGGCAGTAGCGGAGAGCAGACTGCACAAGCTACTACTTTGGGGTATATCGTTTCTGGTAAAGTATGTAAAAAACCTAAACAGAACTTTAACATAAACCTAAAAAACTTAAAACATAAACTAAGACAACCAGTAGGGATGGTTTCGTGATACAACTTTAGCACTTGAACTAAATTGTGAATTTTACAATTCCAGCGCTTGAACTGAATTATATGTTGAAAGGATAATGTTTCGTACTTCGGCTGATTTTCAAGGTCTCATTTTGGATCGGTGTAAACGTACTATAAGGAAAAATCGTGATGACCTCATCCTCAGGCAGAGGTTGGCTGATTTTATCTGCGGGGATAGTTCTTGAGATGGGCGTCGATTTCTAATGATCCAACCCTTGTAAAATGTTTTGCGAAGCTTTGGTTTCGCAGATAGTAGTAATTTGCGTTTGTGTAACTAATGCAAAGGACCACACGTTCTTGGTGCCGGATTTAATCCATTTTTCCTTTTCGTCTTTCATAAGTTCGCACAATGGGCGTGATTCATTATGAAATAAATTGATTTCACAAGCGCATTTGTTAGCCCCCTTTTGGAAGATCGGTTGAATATTAGGGCATACATAATTTTGCATTTGGATCATCTGGCATTGTTGCGGCAGTTCCTAGTTGGTTGGAAAATATTTATCTCGATGAAGAGTGATTGCTAGAATCGGCGTTGAGGGTCTTATGGTGACCATTGCGAGGTTAATGAGAACAGGAATTGGAATAAGGCGATAATGAATGAATGATTCAGCGATCGTCAATGGAATCGTTATTTTAAAAATAACGTTATTAATGGTTAAACCTGCCTGAACTGTCATCAGTTTGTAGAAAGATAGAGGGTCCTCTTCGTTGCTTGGAATTTTAGTATCTGGTGGGAGATGACTTATGATTATGATGAGTTTTACTTCGATTTAGAGTTGCCGAGGAGTCAATAATAGAGGACTGATTTGGCCGCGATGGGCATTTGTGAGGACACTAATTAATAAGGATTGTACCCGACTAATGTTTGAAGATATTAGAATCAAGTGGAGTCCCAACGTGGTAAGGAATTGTACCATCCTTGATTCATCTATGTCGTGTTCTGCCCTTGAAATGTGATTTTTAAGGGTCTTAATTTTATGTTGTAAGTTTGTAAAGGTTTCTGATGCTGCGGCTTGATCCCGTTTCATGATGTTTATAGTTGCATCCAAAATTGATGTGTGGTGTGTTTTACCAAATTCAACAAATAACTTTTATTTGTTTCAATGTGAGATATAGTTTTTGACATTTCGTTTGGATAGTCATCATCTAAGGACTCCGAATAGTGCATTAGCCACGTTTCCGATTAAATTAATTGCACCTCTCCCTGGTCTATGGAGAGTCTACAAGCTATGATCTATCCGCAGATCGTGTTGGGTATGTTGGAATTGTGTTACAAGCTCTTCGCATAATGACTTTTATTGTATTTGTTAATGTAGAAAGCAAAACACATGTTGACTCTTCAAGTAATTTATTCTGAGTCTTAAATGAGCAAAAAACATATTCAAGAATAAATAAAGTAGATAATCATCGATAATAGATAATGAATGGCTGAAGTCAGCAACTTCACAATACAATTGTATATATTGAAGGTCGGTTCATAAGAGTATGCTCGCACAAATGAAGAATTGTATTTGACCCGTTTTCCAAGGTTTGAATATCGCTTTTTGATAGAAGGGTGATAAGTTACAATAAATTATAAGTGTCCAATGGGTGGAGCTAATATGTGCCGAACCCATTTTTTCGATGTGCACTTTTACTGAATGTGTTTATTGTTACTTAACTGCTTAGCACCATGGGCAAAATGAGGAGATAAGTCAAAAGTGGCATTAAAGACGTTACTTTTGTTTCTGTCGATTGTGTCCTTGAAATGGTAGCGACATTTCTGTAATCATTGCTCTCGTATTTTTTTTGTTTTGTTGGAATCTTCGGACTGTTGGTCTAAAGGAAGAGGAGCCAATCTGTGGACTGGTCGTTCAAACGTGCCTTTTGAAGTTTTTACGTCAGCTACCCTTACCCTGCTGTCGTCGTCCGGATAAACCTTTGTAATTCGGCCTAAAGGACATTGTATTGGGGCAACGTTGTCTTCTTTTATGATCACAATCATGCCTTTATTGGCACTGTCGCTAGTGGATTTTCATTTGTGACGTGTTTGCAACTCGTTCAGATATTCCTTTACTCGCTGTCTCCAAAATGTTTGTTTCAAATGAGAGACCAGTTTCCATCGTTGAAGAAGTGTTGTCTTACTCGGTATTGCTGTTGGATCAATTTGTGCTGTGAGCGGTTCGCCGATCAGAAAATGTCCGGGCGTTAAACTACTTAAGTCGTTTGGATCGGTAGATAATGGTGTTAGAGGCCTTGAGCTTAAAATTGCTTCTATCTCAGCCATTATAATCATCAGTTCGTCATATGTGGGGGAGGCGTTTGCTGTGCCCTTTAGTAAGAGATTTTTAGCACTTTTTGCGGTAGCTTCCCATAGTCCTCCGAAATGTGGGCTCTTGGTGGGGCCAAGAAATTGGATCGACTTGTCGCTACAAAATCTTGCTACAGATGTCGTAAAGTATTCCGAACGCATTCTTTCGCGTCAATCAGCTAACTGAATTTTAGCTCCTACGAAATTGGTGGCGTTGTCGCAATAGAGATTAGCACAATATCCCCTTCGTCCAATGATGCGCTTAAGGCAGCCGATAAATTCGTTGCTACTTAAATCAGCGACAATTCCTAAGTGCACTGCCTTAGTGGAAAAACAGCAAAATACTGCGACGTATGCTTTCTGCGGGCGTTTCCCGCGAGTTTTGTAATAGAATTAGAATCCTGGCACCGGAAAGTATACCAATGCTGAGGAAATTCGTTACATGCTTATATAAATATATTTGTATTGATCGATTAAAATTTTGTTGTATTAGTGAATGATGGCAGCAAATATTTTTGTAACTTCACAGCTCGCTATTTTTTAATCAATTTTATCAAAGTTTATTTTGTGTTAAGATTTCTACGAATGAAAATTATTCCGGAAAATAGTTTTTCAGGTGGTACCTGGCTCCGGTTACGCCCACATCTTGGCATATAAGCCTTTAAACTTTGAACGTTTCTATATCCAAGATGGCTGAATCCCACCATGAGAAATTTTATTCTCTCGGGAGTTATTTTTCGGGTTCTAACGGTCTGTTCTAGCGGTGAAAATAATTTGATGACGGTCGGCCTCTGACACGTATTCTTATGTAGAATATTCCACAAAAAATATTCGAAATTCGTTTCTATTAGAAAATATAATTTTTCAAAATTATTAAACAAATAAGAAAACAGTTTAAAAATGAACGGTTTTTGATTTTTTGGTTTAGCAAATAAATTTTTGAAAAAGACATTCGGTTATATTTAAATAAAAAACTTCGCCTCGTTGTTCTGAGGCCAATAAAGTCCGTAGAAATAGTGAAGCAAATGAACACACTTGGTGTTTATCATATGCTTATCAGTTCGTAATTTGTAATTTTTCGGTCGCTTCTCAACCTTGTTAATTTTATAATGGCTTTTCGACGGGATAATACATTAGTGTGTTCGATCTATTCAAATGTTAACCGCGGCAAACAATTTGGATATCTATAGCTAAATGTAATCGCCGTTATTTTATTGCATCAAAATCACAAGAAGAAATATTTATGAATGATATTTTGTAGAATGTAAAACTGGTACGAATTGAATTTTTTAATGACGCTTTCAACGATGGTTTGGTAAGAATCCTTTTAAAAAAAGTACTCAAACACATTTTCCACGGAATTTGTCCTCATTGTTTTGAAATCAATTTTTTTAGAACTTGGAGAAATCGTGATGAACTTCTTTATCAATTTCTTCAGGTAACCAAAGGAACCCTACAAAAGTGATCAATGGATAAGAAGCATTAGAATCATGTGACAGCTTAAATTCCCTTTCGTTTGGTTAAAATTAATACTATGATTGCATATTTCTAATACAAAAGATTTCAAGTGTATTTTTGAATACTTTGCAAAAAAAGCAAAAGCAATAATAAAAGGAATTAGAATCCTTTATACGAAATCATTATTATTTGATGGTAAATATGGAATTGATTTTAAATTCTTCATTTTGCGCCATAGTAACTGCCAACAAGAAGGGGAGTCCCAGTGCTGTGTTGGATGATATAAAGGAATGGTTTTTTGGCGTTGAAGGTTTGTACTAATTTCGAAACCGGAAAAGGGGCATCGTTTCGTATCTCTTCAACTAGAAATAAAAGAAAATATTGATAAAGAAATATATATAAAATATGTTTTACCTTTCACTGGGTTGTGTGAAACTTCACTTCGTTCGACATCGGTACCGAGTTCATCCACTTGGAATGTTGAAATACCTATAATTCCATGTAAATATATCGACTCAAATTGTTCAACGATTAGATTGAGTGGCGTACTAGGAGAAAATATCCTTTGAATACCGACCTAAGTTAATGATTGCCAGTATTTATTTCGTTGAGGAAAATCATTCATAAAATATTACCGCTTTCAGTATTTTTTCTAGACTCATTCCAAAAGCGTCTACCCTGAATTTAGGCAACGAAACTCTTACATCAGTCATAGCCAATCTATTATTTAGTGTTTCGATCAAGTCGGGCGTTAGGCTCGTTTTTAATTCTGGCAAGCCATAGCGTGATCTTGGTAGAAGTATTAACATTGACGATTTATCCTTATAGTACATTCTTAAGGCTGTGCAGTCTAGTTCGGGCATATCAGCGAATAAGTAATAACCACGACGATGCATCATCGGCGTATTTGGAACTATAGTGTTACTAATATAAAAACGTCTTCGCGTTGTACGTGTTTTATCGAACGGCATAAGCCAATCATTTTTAAATTCCATCATATTGATAATCTCGAGAGGTGACATTGCCGTAAATATATTTATTGCAAGAATATTTGTGGACACCAAATTTTTGTGCGTGTCTGTCCAATTGTCTACTGCTTTGATTTGTTCTTCTTTTGAGAGGTAGAAATCTTGCGTATTGGGAAAACCTTCTATGGAGGCTGTTTTGAATTGCGGACTCAGGCTATATTCCTGCAAGACATAAATCCGTTGCGTTATATTCAAAACTTCAGTGTTCGTGTATTTCTTTAAGAAATCCCTTAAGGTTGTTTTTGAGTGCGGAAGTACATTATCTAGTTCATCATTATAGTTAGCATTGCCACCCGAGCGAATTAGTGAAAGTATTGCTTCAAGCGCGATCGGACTGAATAGAAACTCATTTTCATTCTGCTCTTTTATTAGTTTTATAATGAAATGATTAGCGCTATTCCTTGCAAAAGACACCGCATCATCTTCGGCATGAATATTGCTGAAGTGATAACAAAATGCCACCAACGCCGTCACCAGGATTCGAAAAGTAACTGAAAAAAAATAACACCAATAATTTTAATTAGCTGTGAAGATCAAAATCTGCAGAGATCGGGAAATATAAAAATCGAAATCTGGAGACAATCTCTGTCGAAATCTGAAGACATAAACACTAAATGTTATTGAATTCTGAACTGATTTTAAAATTTAAAATTATCATAAAATTTAAAATAATGATCATTTTAAATTTATCATAATTAATCAGAGTTACATCTTATAAAAAATATAGTTGTTATTAGAATATTGATTTTAACACCGAAGAATTTTAACTCCAGATTAAAATCTTTGTTGCAAAAAATTCAAATCCTTGACAAAATATTAAATGATCCTAGACAAAATATGAATTTCCCCTGGAATATTCTATGATTTTTTTGAATTATTTGATAAAATGTTTACTAACGAGAATTTGTTTGAAATTTTCTCATTATGAGTTTTTTCTTCGTTTAACGGGACGTTATTTAACGTGCAGGGATTTATAATTGAATAACTTTCGATCCGGTGAACAAAGACAGGATGAATGACCGAATTGGTCTTTATATCCTCCTTTTTTATAAGAATTTTCTAGATTAGATTTTCAGTAACGAATCACGATAACAATTTTGATATGAAGAATTATCTTTAACTAAATAAAAACTGCTAAACTAGCGGTCTACTAGCGTGTTAATGGCAAGAATGATTTATTTGGCAAGTAACGTATATAGTTTGCGATTCACAGCATGTTCCCAACTTTCTCTTTGAAGGAAAAATAATTCTTGAGAAGGCGAGGACCCAAAAATTTAATGGAACCTACCATTCAATAGAGAAATAATTAGAATTATCAGGGAATGCTCATTTTTATAACCTATACCCAAAGGGTTAAGGGTATATTAACTTCGTTCCTCCGTGTGTAACGCATTAAAGGAGGTGTGGCAGGTATGAAAGAGTATATATTCTGGCTCAGAACCGTATTCTGAGTCGATTTAGCCCTACACCGTCTGTCTGTCTGTCTGTTGAAATCAAGATTATGAGTGAATGAAAAGATTTATGGTCATAAAATTTTGCACAAATATTCTCTGTTGTCAAAAAGTTGGTAATGAAAGTGGGTGAAATCGGATGTGAACAACGTCTACTTCCGATAGCTTATATGAATGTATGCACATACGAAGTTCATTTTCAACGTTTGGGAGCGAAATCGAAGACAGCATTTTATCCTGGAACTTAACCACGAGTACTAAACTACTTTGTACTCGTAATCCGCCGAAAAGAACTGGTATAGCAGAAGCTGTGGAGATATTGCAACATAAATGACATTAATATTCTACTGTTTTATTGTAATATTTTATTGAATATTATGCATTATTTAAATAAATTTTTAGTGTAGATATATTATATTATAAAATAATAATTTTATGGCAATGTATATGTGTGTAAAAATAATCTATAATATATAAAGAAATATCAACGAAAAATATGCTACTAATTAATGAGACTCTATTGGGAATACGGATAGGTCCTGTGGATGTAGGGTCATTAAGCTTCGGCCAGGCCGAAATTAATACCCTTACTTTTTATTATATAAGTTAAATTAACGTTTATAATTTCGTTTTTAATTATTTTCTTTTTTAATTATTAAATCACTTGAAGTAGTCATAATTGTGACCTATAAAGCAGTCATATTTCATTCTTATTATTATTATCTTTCTTCTTATCATTCTTATTTTTCTTCTTATCTTTCTCATTATCATTCTTTTGTTATATTTTGACAGTAACTGATCATAATGTTCGGGGGAATATATTGCGAAGATCCTTGAAAATCATCCATTTTCGATAAATTTCAAAGTATCTCGCCGGCAAAATGGCATTGGGAAATGGCAAATGGGAAATGGCATTCTGATCGAAGACAGAAAACCCTTTTTCGTGTCTTTTTCGTTTTCCCGTCTTATTGCGATCCAAACGTTTCCAAAATGCCAAAGTTGAAACGTATTTACTATATTGCCACACCCAAACCGATGACCGAGAAAAAGAACAATTTCGACCGAATGATTGGTAAACGGACACGACCATATATAAATTCTATAACACCTTTGTCCCTTACCGCACCTTACCGTACCGCAGGCCTGACAGCGATTTCATTCCGATGACCACGCGACGTGAGCTTGAATTGATTTTGGACGCTGCGCTCCACTTTGGCATTGAAGTAATATCTCCGTCTAAAGAAGCAGACGTGGTTAGCCCGCGCTTTAGCATCGCCGCTACCGAAGAATATCATGATATCGAATTTAACGTGCCCGAATTGAATAAGCGGCGACGGACTAAATACTTAGAGAAATGTTATGAATGTGAGTAATGCCATAAGAGGTTCGATCGGCCTTGGATATGCGTCTTCATACAGGCGAGAAATAATTTATTTGTCCAATTGAATCGTGCCAAACCGTAAAAGCCTTTCGTAAATTTTTAGCTGCTCATAAAAATGGCTAAAAAGTCATTAAATGCGTAATATGAGAAGATCCTTGTTATTTGTGTTGTTGGTGTTTTTGTTTTGTAATCTATTAATATTTTGAATAAATTTCATTAATCCAGTATTAAACTAGAGGGAGTGCTTATTTTTTACAGCAAGAGGGCGACCCGTATAGCGTTTTTATAGGTAATAAAACACGAATAATGTTGTTTTTCGTATATATTTCTAAATTTTATTACATATAGTTTTGAGATCATTAATAATGCAATGAGGCGCACGTGTTGCTTAAATCAAGTGAATTTCTAATCTTATAATGACAGCTGATTGTACTTTTTATGTTGGATGCCCTGTCTTTGGTTTTAGATGTAGATGGCGTATGCATCGTCTTAGAGCCCCTACAGTACCCTCCCCGAGCGATGAGGCTATTAATGCGTCGCGAACTTAACCCGTCTAACGTCTGCGTAGGTTTTGGGTGACGGTTTTGTATTTCCTGGTGCCTGAAAACCTGTTGATTGTTGATCGAAATTTTGCGTGTCTGCTTGTTCTATGAAAGCTGGTTTTAAACGCTCCGTGCTTACTGTTGTAACTGTATCATCAATCTTGATTTTGAATACGCTGTCAGAAATACGTTCCAATACTTCGTGAGGGCCACTTTTAGAAATACATGCGAACATGTAGTTATGGCTTTGTGAGCGAAGGCTTTTCGTTTATTGTGATGTGCAGACGGAGCTGACCGAACTTGCCGCATCTGCTCTCGAAGTTTCTCTAAAAAATATCTGGGTTCCTGTGTCTTTTCTTCACTTATGAAAAACTCGCCTGGTACTCTTAGCGTCGTTCCATAAACTAGTTCGGCCGACGAGACACCGATGTCTTCTTTAAGGCTAACTCGTAGTCCTAGCATTACTGATGGAAGTACTTCGATCCAGTTTGGTGAATTGTGGCACATGATGGCTGCTTTTAACGAGCGATGCCATCGCTCCACCATACCGTTTGCAGCAGGATGATAAGCTGTGGTTCTTATTCGCTGACAGCCGATGAGCTTGACGAGTGCGTCGAATAATTGAGATTCAAACTGAAAACCTCTGTCTGACGTTATAGTCTCCGGAGCCCCAAAGCGTTCAATCCAGGTGGTGTAGAGACCATTGATTACAGTATCGGCTGAAACATCCTGCATTGGCGCTGTATCTGGCCAACGAGAGAAACGATCTATCATGGTTAATACGTATCGGTAACCCTTGCAGTTCGTCATGACAATGATATCGATATGAATATGCCGGAACCGGTTACTGGGGATTGCGATGTGCTTAGGTATATTCTTAACGTGCCGCCCTACTTTGCTTTTTTGGCGGTCGAGACAGGTGCGAGCCCAGCTCATAATATCGCGATTCATGTGTGGCCAAACGTAGCTTCTATTAATAGATCGCCGAGTTGCGCGGCCACTTGGATGTGATAATGCATGTACATTATCGAAAACTAGTCTTCGTAATAATTTTGGTATGTACGGTCTAATAGTAGCGTTTGAGGTATCACAATATATTGTTGGTTCTTTATTGTTCTCTTGCCAGCTACGCAAGCGCAGTGATGAATTGTTTGGATTAGCGATTAACTCTTGTAATTCGCTGTCGGATTGTTGAGCTGCAGCCAGTTGCGCGTTACTGAATATAACGGGAACGTTGATAGTTTCGATTCGCGAAAATGCATCAGCTACTATGTTCTCTTCGCTCGCGATGTGAACAATTTTGGTCGTATATTGGCTGATCTCTTCTAGTTGGCGTGCGATACGCTCACTCGAGTGCTTGAGTTTTTTATTAAAAGCGTAAATGAATGGCTTATGGTCGGTAAGAATTATTAATTGACGACCGTCAATGAGGTGTCTAAAATGTCGAATGGTTCGGTGAATAGCTAGAATCTCTCTATCATATACTTTGTATCGTTTTTCACAATCGCTTAGTTTTCTTGAAAAGAAACCTAAAGGTTGTAGTCATGTTTTAGAACGCTGGTCAAGTGCTGCTCCATGCGATGCATGCTCTGCGCGATGTCAGATGCGTCACAACGTAAAATAAGTGGCAGTTCCGCTTCGGGGTGCGCGAGAGTAACGAAGTTTTCCAAGGCGATTTTGCAATTCTCAAAGGCTCCGTCTTTTTCTTTATTCCATTCTATAGGTCTTTTGTCGTTCTTCTCGGCTCCTATTGTTAGTTCAATTAGTGGCGCTTGGGTTTTTGCTGCGTTCGCAATTCCAGACCGGTAAAAATTCCAAATTCCTAAGACCCTCCTTAACTTGTCGATAGTTTGTGGTTTAGGATAGTCCTTGATTGCTTGGACACGTTCCATTGGTGGCCTGATGCCATTTCCACTAACGTTATAGCTAAGGTATTTTACTTCGTGAAGGCCGAAAGTGCATTTGGATGCGTTTAGGACTAGTCCGAATTTGTTAAGTTGCTCCAGTACGCGCTGAACATGCATTTCGCACTCGTGTTCATTATGGGACGCTATCAAGATATCATCAATATAACAATGACAAAAATCCATACCTTTTAGCACTGTGTCCATGAATCGCTGCATGGTCTGGGCTGCATTGCATAATCCAAATGTTATTTTGTTGAATTCATATAAGCAAAACGGCGTTATCACCGCTGTCTTCTGTCGATCTTCGGGAGCCACAGGAATTTGGTGGAAAGCACGTTTCAAATCAAGTGTTGTGAATATACTGGTCGCCACCCGCCTTCACCTTTTCTAACCATATGCAAGGGCGAAGCCCACTGGCTGTTCGAAGGCTGGCAGATACCTTGTTGTATCATCGATCGAAATTCTTCGCGCGCGGCCTTAAGTTTATCACCCGCAAGTCGACGAGCTCGTTTTGACACTGGATGCCCTTTTGTAATTATAAAGTGCTGAACACCGTGTTCGGCAGTATTTCGATTTGTTTCTCGTACAATTGAAGGAAATTTATTCAAAATACGAGCATAAGAGTTACTTTTATCGAATGAATAAAGTGTCGGCTCCTGTGAATTGCTTAACGATATTTGCATGCGGAGCTGCGTCTTGCCGTCTTCTAGTCGTCTCTGCTTAAGATTGACAATTAGCCCGTAATGGTGGATGAACTCGGCGCCTAGAATGGGTTGCGACACTTCTGCAATTACAAACTCCCATGAAAACTCACGTCGCAGTCCCAGATTGAGAGTCAGCTTCTTCGTGCCGAATGTTCTAATTTTAGAGCCATTTGCTGCAAATAAGTCGCCTGTAGGTTTAATGTTTAAAAATGATGATCGTTTTGGCAGGACAGACACGTCAGCTCCGGTGCCTAACAGGAACAATGTACCTGTGTGCCCCTCTCGGACTTTGAGGCGCTTTGATACTGTGGATGTGCCGGTAGCTGCCTCACTGCTCGCCGGCGTTTTTAGTTTAAAGGAGCTCGCGCATTGCATGGCGCTCGGCATTTTCGTGCATCGGCACCAAAACGCTTATGGTAGAAACATAAATTTTCATTGTCGACTTGCTCTGCAGTTGGAGTAGCTGGTCGAGTTACCCGAGAGCGGCTGCTGCTGCGACTTCGCTGATTTTTGAGACTTTTTACTTGTTCAGTCAAATTCTCTATGGCTCTTAATAACTGAGTTGTCTCGCTTGGTACTTCGCTGTTTAAGCGTTTCCTGTTTAAATTGTTTATGGTTTCGATTTCTTGCGATAGACTGGCCATTTGTGGACGAATCGCTTCCACTACTCGATCGGCTTGCTCGGCCAATTTACTAAGGTCAGTAAGTTCACTTATTGCAAGAACGCCTCTAACACTTTCGGGAAGTTGTTCGAGAAAAAGACTGAGAAGTACGTTTTCGTTGCATTGACCAGCCGACAGCACTCGTAAGCGTTGTAGAAGCAAGGAAGGCTTCTCGTCGCCCAATGGCTGGCCTCTTAGTAAGCGTCGCAACTTGGTTTCTTGTGACTCAGAAAGAACACCAATTATTCTGCGCTTCAAGGTTTCATACTTTCCTTGAGCTGGTGGATTATCCACAATGTCGCCAACGATATCCAGCAGGTCTGGATCGAGGTGTGTCGCAATATGTCTATACCGAGAAATTTGCACGAATATCCATTATCATCATAGGCTCTTTGAGATTGAAAATGATTATTACGATCAGGCTAAGAAACTACATTACGGGTGTAGAATGTATAAGCTTCGGCCGAGGCGAAGTTAACGTTCTTACTTGTTCGTTTTTAGGTCAGGTTGAGACCTGAGGAGGTATGAACGATCATAATACACCTTTTCCACATGTACTTCAGATAATTACAGATGTACTTCAGATTTTGCCAAATGGACTTCAGAATAACGATATGGACTTCAGATTTTTACAATTATATTTCAGGTTTCCAAAATTGAATTTCAGATTTCTCCAATTGGACTTGCGAATAGTCAATTGGACTTCAGATTTTCAAATATGGACTTCAGATTTTTTCAATTGGACTTCAGATTTGTAAATATGTACTTCAGAATTATATCAAATGGACTTCAGACTGGTTTCAGTATGATTTCAGATTTCCAATTACACTTAAGTCCGACTTCAACAGAAGGTAAACACGTTAGTTTTAAGTTTGTGTGAACTAACGTGTTACCACGTTAACCACGTTATTTTATATACGTGGTTTACGTAGACTATATAACTAACTATGTTCTACCTAATATAATAACTATACTATAACTGAATAAGATAATTATAACTAACAGATTTCTATTATTATTCATATTACATGCTACTTACATATATTGTATGCTAAGTGATATAACTACATTTTATTTTATACTAAATTATAATTTATATACATAGTTTACATATAATGTATGACTAACTATATTCTATATATATAATATAATAACTATATTATAACTGATTTATAACTATATTATAACTAACAAGCTTCTATTATTATTTATATTATATACTATTTATATATTATATGATAAGTGATATACTAAATACTAAAGTTATATACTACTTAGACATTAATTATTATCATATACTATATTAAACTAATCTATCCTACTAACATATCATTTAGAGCTAAAGCATCTCCGTACAAGGACGCGGAGTGTTGAATCGCTCTGCCACAGTCACCAGCCGTAACTACTGCTTTAGCTCTTTCTATTACATTTTCCAAATATATTAGCCGCTGCTCAATGACTCCTGGCCCATATGTTGTTGGTGATGTAAGGTTGGCCTTAACGAAACTTTTTATTTTCGACCAAATTGACTCAATTGGGTTGAGCATCGGCGAATAAGGTCCCAAGCACAAAAACGTCGCTTTCTCGGTATTGTCAAAATTATTTATGGCTGACTCTAATTTTGAGTGACATGGAGCGTTGTCACAGATTGTGACCAAATCTTTAAGGTCATTACCTAGCTCGATCCATTTTTGAAGGATCGACTGCAGCCAATCACAGGCGTCTTGGGCTTTGTATGAACCTCTGCGATGGTGCATACACAGCACTCCAGAGGCATATATGGCCCCAATCAAATGGACATTTGGTCCTCTAGCAGCCGTTAATATCTGCAGGGCATTGGTTCCAGCTCGCGAACGGCCTCGAGTTCGGCGACAATAAAGGTTAAAATTAGTCTCGTCAATGTAAACAACTTGTTTTCCTTGCTGGATGAACCCAGTTAACAATCTGACGAACTGCGCTCTTTTCTCCTTGTTCTTAGGAGTATTCATTGTGCATAGTTGTCTATGCGCACTCTTTATTGTGAATGACCTCCCTTCCAAGTAATTGGCTATAGTTGAATTGCTTACTTGTTTCCGGAACTGCTGCTGAACTTTTTCTGCAATTTTTTTAGCTTATGGTTGAGCTCTCTTCAACCCAAGTAATTACTTCATCAATTTCTTCCACTGTCAATATCTTCGCCTTAAAACTACCCCTTTGGAAAGGTTCGACTCGGCCTTCACGCACCCAGGTGAAAGCAGTTTTATATACAACGTTCAAACTCGACGCAAGCTGAGCCCAATCTTCGCCTCTGTTGGGCGTCTCTATCTATTATTAATACATATCTCTGTGGGATTTATTTTTATTAATATAAGACAAAAAGTATTACCTGTGATTCTTCCTCTACATATGGGACAAGCCCCCGATGAAACTATTTGAGCGGAACACTTAAAGTGAATTAAATGCCGACAAGGCAAAAGGCGGATTATTCCACCGCGCTTCATGCTTATGTGACACATAACACAATTTTCTTGCACTTGCATATTTTCGCGTCTGTTTATAAAATTTAACTCAATTCAAATGTAAGTTTCGATTTTAATTTTCCGCCCGAGCAGGGACCCTAAATTATTAAAATAGATAACAAGAGCAAAATGGTGAAGGTATATTGGATATATACGCTAAGTAAGGACGAACTCATCTCATACGCTAAGGAGTTCGGGCTCGATGATTCTGGAAATACTGAAGATTTGCGAAGACGATTTTCAAGGTTTATATCGAAGTCGCAAGGAGAAATGAAATTAGAGGACTTTTGCATAAGACTTGGTACTGATAGGGTCGAAAGGTTTAGTTTTTCCTCGTCGTATAGTATTATTTTTCGGTGACAAGGGAACCTTCCCGAAATATAATTCTTCGCTCACAGGTGTCGCACTTATTTTCAGTGATACGGAAACGTTATTAAAAAGGAGTGAAATTCATCTTGTAGGAACTCAGACTTCAGTTTGGCGTTTAATATTATTTTTCGGTGACAAGAAAACTTTCCCGAATTATAATCCTTCGCTCTCAGGTGCCGTACCGAATTTCAGTGATACGGAAAATAATACTATACGACGAGGAAAAACTAAACCTTTCGACCCTATCAGTACTAAGTCTTATGCAAAAGTTATTTTTTCGTTTATCGAAGTGTATGTTGCGTGTATGTTGCTGTTGCGTCACCTTTCCACATGTACTTCACATAATTACAGATGTACTTCAGATTATGTCAAATGGACTTCAGAATAACGATATTGACTTCAGATTGTTACAATTATATTTCAGGCTTCCCAAATTTAATTTCAGATTTCTCCAATTGGACTTGCGAATAGTCAATTGGACTTAAGATTTCTTCAAATGGACTTCAGAATAACGATATGGACTTCAGATTTTTACAATTATATTTCAGAATTTTCAAATTTAATTTCAGATTTTTCCAATTGGTCTTCAGATTTTTAAATATGGACTTCAGATTTTTCCAATTGGACTTCAGATTTGTAAATATTGACTTCAGAAGTTTATCAAATGGACTTCGGACTGGTTTCAGTATGACTTGAGTTATATACTACTTAGCCATTAATTGTATCATATACTATATTAAACGAATCTATCCTACTAACATGTTATTTAGAGCTAAAGCATCTCCGTACAAGGACGCGGAGTACTGAACCGTTCTGCCACAGTCACCTGCCACAGTCAAAACTGATACAAGCCTGAAGTCCATTTGATATAATTCTGAAGTCCATATTTACAAATCTGAAGTCCAATTGGAAAAATCTGGAGTCCATATTTAAAAATCTGAAGACCAATTGGAAAAATCTGAAATTAAATTTCAAAAATCTGAAATAGAATTGTATAAATCTGAAGTCCATATCGTTATTCTGAAGTCCATTTGAAGAAATCTGAAGTCCAATTGACCTTTCGCAAGTCCAATTGGAGAAATCTGAAATTAAATTTGGGAAGTCTGAAATATAATTGTAAAAATCTGAAGTCCATATCGTTATTCTGAAGTCCACTTGACAAAATCTGAAGTACATTTGGAAAAGGGTAGACGTAACATATTGTATATAATATTAAGATGATGAATTATGAGCGTTTCAATAGAAAAAAATCAAAGACTCCTAAAGAAAATAATTTATTTAATCAATTTTATTAGAATTTATTCTGCGTTGATTTCGACGAATAAAATATATTACAGAAAATGATTTTTCAGCAGTATCTTGTTCCGGTTACGCCCATGTCTTGGCGTATAAGTCTTTAAACTTTGAATGACTCCATATCCAAGATGGCTAACTCCCATTATGATAAATTCTATTCTCCCGGGAGTTATTTTTCGGGTTCTAACACAAACTAAAAACGAAGTGAACCAACACGCCGAGATCACTTGATGTGAATGTCTATCAGAGCTGCGGTTGATTTGCGCTCGTCAAATATTCGCAGTTCATTGCAATATGGAGCGTTGTTTTTGCAGTCGTCTCATGCGTTGTCCCATGCATTTTATTATTAAATTAATATCACATGCGTTGTTATTATAGTGGCAGCTCTTGTAAGCCTTTGCCTACATGCGCTTCGGTCACTCTTCCCAGAGCCCAAGTACCACGGCGTGAATGTGGACCCTTGACGACAACGATTGAGTCCACTTGAAGGTTGTTCTGCCGTTGATCCCATTTTGGCCTCTGTTTTAATGACGTCAAGTATTCGTTTTGCCACTGGCGCCAGAAGCCCGGCATCATGGCTTGCACATGCTGCCAATAACTTAACCGATTAACTGGGACATCTCGTAGATCAGGTTCGGGAAGTAAAGTTAGGGGCCTCCCGATTAGGAAATGTGATAGCGATGAGTATCTGAGACCGAGCCCAGAGATCTAGAATTGACTACACCCTCGATTTACACTAGTAAGGATGAGCAGATGAGTAGCTCCATTGTTAAAACGGTTTCGCCAATAACGCGGCGTAAATGCAATCTTACTGATCGGATAGCTGATTCTCACATTTCGCTCCAGTGTGGTGCATTAGGCGGGACGAAGGTCCATCGAATTTCATCATTAGCAAGTGGAGCCGCCACCAGGTCGTTGTGCTCCTGGGATTTGATAAGTTAATGCATTTCATCAAGAGCACGTGCAGCGCCGACAACTGTCCCCATTGTCGCTGATGAGTTGTGCACATTTTCGCCGTCTCGCCATAAATCGTCGAAGTGAGGCCAAAAACGCATCCGTGGTTAAGGCGGCAAGTTCCAAATGTACCGCACATGTCACCATGTCACCATACGAACAAGCATATATATAACCTTTGGTATTTCGGGCGTTGCGACCATGATGGAGTTTAAGGGTGAGTGGCCCAGCATAATCTCAACCGGCTTTATCAAACAGATACGCTTAGAGCAATTGATATACCGGGAGGTCTGCCATAAGTTGGTTTGTCGTAAGTTTTCGTTGACAATATTTTTGTCAAACAATGACAAATTAGGTCGTAACGCCAGGATATAGGTTTCGTATGTGTTCATGCTGTAGGTCACTCGGCTCGATTTTGGGAGCAGTATAGAATGTTTCGTATCAAAAAGTAGATTGAAATGGCATATTCCTCCGCCGACTCGCAAAAGTCCCGAGGTGACGACGAAAGGAGTAAGGGGTTTAAGTTTCGATCACCCATTCAGCTCGCGATTGCTATTAATGGCTGTGATCTCATCTTTGGAGTCCTGCTGAGGATGCTGTAATAGTGTAATCTGCGCCAGCGTTATTTGGCCCACAATCTCAGATGGGCTCAAGCGATGACATTTCATGGTGAAGCGTTTTACGAAGGCTACTATTCGAACTGGTCACCTCCAGGAAGATGCCCAGCTATAGGGCATAGTGAATATATCGGACATCTCATCCGTCGCAGTTACCAGTGAGACGGTACATTTAACTTCAGCGTTGAGATCCCCAGATGAAACGAAAGTTAGGTCAATAGATTTGTTAATATGATATTTTTATTACCTTTCGCCGTGCAACTAGGCGGGACCATAGACCCTTCCACCATAGATCATGTGATATTAACTCCGAGGGTTTTAAACCTTGTTATGGGCAATCCGCGGGATTTTCGGTGGAGGCAATGTGGTTCCACATATACCGAGGAAGAATCTCGATTATCTCAGCAGAACGATGCGCGATGAGTGCCTTTAAGTTGGGAGGTGCATGGGATAACTATGCCAGTACCACCATTGAGTCTGTCCGAGTTTATATCGTTAAAGATTTGCCCATAAGGATGGGCTGGATTCGTCAAACAAGCCGTTATAATAATAAAGCTCCACACAACTCCAGGCGAGGTATCGAAACTAGTTTCAGTGGAGCCACTCGAGTCCGTGATGCTAGAAAATTTACGGAAATTTCGCTAGAAGCTGCCACCATCCGGCAACAAACAGCGGGAGTGTAAGCCTTGATCGATGCATCACAAAACCTATGAATTTAGATAGTGTCTGCGTTAGTTGGGACTAAACGTGGCAAACTGATATCACGAATCTTATGCATATCTTCACGTCATATTTGCCATAATTGTATCACATTTTCTGTAAGCGAAAAGTTCTTTGGAGAATATCTTAAGACGCGTAATTACTGGCACCAGCAGCCCCATAGGATCAAATACGCTAGACATCTCCGACAGTATTTGATGTCTTGTAATCGTTACGCTGGACACCCGCACTTGATATGTTAGGATATCTGCTTCAGGTTTCCAGTGGAGGCCAAGGACTTTCATTGAATCGTCATTATTAGAAAATGGAAAGGAACTCGATTGCTTATTTTGTCCGGGAGATATACAGACTGAGTTTGACATCCACTTATTCAGTTCCATATCTGCGCGAGAAAACAGATTTATCAAATCATTCTGTAATTCTTTTACCTCCGCTTCGGTAGACGCTCAGGATAGAACATCATTAACGTAGAAATGCTTAGCTATGACCTTTGCTGCCCATGGATACCTCAACCTGTAATCGTCGGCTACCTGCTTCGTTACTCGAACTGATAGAAATGGCGCGCAGGAGGTGTCGTATGTAACGGTGCATAGTTGAAAATGTTGAACTGGGAGCGAAGTCTTCTCTCCATACTGTACGCTGAAAATCGCGATGTGACTCTGCTACCCGAATCTGACGAAACATCATCACGATATCAGCAGAAAATGCGAAACGATGAAACTGGAATGGTAAGCAGACGGGAAAGAGATCCCGTCGAATATTTGGTCCGATATGGAGATTATCGTTGGGTGAAAGTCCACTTACGCCCTTTTGTGAGCCGTCAAACAGTACCCGCAATTTCTTTCCCACAATGGGATGGTGTGGCAAATAAAACGCAGCATCATTCGGTGATGCTAATTCTTCGGGAGACAGCTGTTCCAAGTCGTAGATACTCTTGCATGAATGAAACGTATTGTTCACGAAGCGTGCCATCCCTTTGAATTCGTCTTTCTGTCGAATAAAGAGGAGGCAGAATCCCAGGTAGTGTACCCGGAAATCGTTGTAGTAGATCCTTAAATGGATGGTGCACAATGTATCTTCACCAACAACGAAGTGTTACCCCAAGTTAGGTCAGCATTCGTTACGCCTTGCAGATCACGCGGTAATATATTGTGCTTCGGAGATGACGGCAATGATGCAGTGATCTTGTTTAAGATGTACAAGCAAGCATTGAACCGAAAGGAGTTGCTGCGTGAATTTGAGCACTGCAACAACCTCGTGTATGGTCGGCAGCAACTGACGCCTAGAATAGGCGTGTATGGTCGGCAGTACATGTGACTAGAATACGAGAATGCATACGCGAAATACTCAGGCGTTGAATACAATGCTCGGAAACATATGATAGTTCCGCAATCAATCAGTGCTCTACAGGTGACAGGGTTGCCTTGAGCAGTTGAGGGTTGCCTAATGCAGTAGGCATCCGTGACAAAATGTCCAAACCTCCTCTGAACGTGCTGGGTGGAAGCGGAACTCCCTCTGACGCCAAGGCACCAACTATTAGAACGGATGATCTAACAGAGCTTCCTATTGAATCTGTCGGAAAGGCTGGCAATGCCGATATGGGTGTCGATGCTGAAGACGTGACGGTAGATCGCTCAGTTGGGGCATGTACAAGTGTGTGGTGACGTTGATGGCATTCCCTACAATTGTATTTGGGAGGGCACTCGGATACGGTGTGTCCGAACTGAAGGCAATTAAATCAGAGCGAGAAAGGACATCGAGAAATCGAGAAAGGACGCTCAATAGTTTTACTCCCGTGCATCCGCTGCCTTGCTGTATTTGGATCAAGTTTCTTTAGTAAAATTAAGACCAACCAGCAATCACGATCCTCGTAGATTATGGAGCTTAAGCCTCTTAACACTGTATTGGCTCGACCCGAGACCTTGCGTAACAATGGAGCATCTTCTCGTGAAGTCGACGGTAATAACATAAAGGTTTCGATAAAGGAATTATTTATTTGGCGGGGTCTATAATACCGTTCCGATGACGATTCGGTGCTGTCTCGAAAGCAGATTCAGTCACCGAGATGTGACGTACCAACTTCGCAGCATCACCCTGTAACACCGATTTCAAATAGTACAACTTTTGTGTGTTGGTTGGTTGTTTGGTTGGAGGTATGTGCTTTCATAATTGAGGTTTTCAATCCGCATCGGATTTGCATTAGCTTCGTGTACTGAGAAGCCATTATATCCGGCTCGAAGGACAACTTAAAATGACAAGGAATGCTCTCGTAGGAGCGTATTCCGTAGGCGCCTGTGTGTTAAATGAAATTAGATGCCGTGAAACGTTTAACTAAAATGTTAAATCAACTACTAGTGATTTTATTAGTATTGACTGATATTAGAATTTCGCAATTACGCAATTTATGAAGCCTTATTTAAGATGAATTAATATATGATTTTCATGTCTAGTTTGCTTTTTTCGTGCCCAATTTGTTCGAGTTAAACGGCACCACACAAACCAACACGCCGAAATCACCCAATGTGAATGACAAACAGAGCGGCGGTTGACTTGCACTCGTCAGATATTCGGAGTTCATTGCAATAGGGAGCGTTGCTGTTGCAGTCGCGACAAATTTGCATTATTTATAAATATAGTTTCCGATAGTCACTAGTTGAACGGTAAATCAGAGTACGAAGTGTAAGTCAACCGCCGGTGTTCTTGTTCATGATCAGTTATGGACGTATAATAATTTACTCATTTACTAACTAAGCCAAAAAGTAGGCCTTATAGTAATACAAGAGTAAATAACAAGAGTATAGGCTATTGAATACGATTACATAAAAAATACAAAATTTTTTGTTTTGTAACAAAGATAGAATCTGACTTTAAGTAGTAGGTAAGTAGTTAACTTACCGAAAATACAAAGTTCAATTCAGAACAAGCATTTCGAAGAGGTTCATTCTGTGCAAATGACGATCTGTAAAATGTTAGACGAAGGAATTCATGTCGTCTTGAAGTACATCGGGGAACGAAGATATGAATGTTATTCAATAGATGCGCAGAGACCGTGACGCCATATAATAGTTTCAATATAAAGGTGGAATTCAGCATTATCCTTCGATTAATTAAAGACGGCAAATTTACTAGTTTCAACCTGGACTCGTATTATTTCAATCTTAAATTGGAATCCCATCTCATGTTGCGGAGATAGGAAACCAAAAATTGTTTTTATATCGATTCTATTAACGTGATGCAGCAAGCAATTTTTGGGCCCCAAACTAGGGAAGCATATTCCAAAATGGGCCGCACTAACGATATGTATAATGTTTTTGTAATATATGGATCGTTTGCCCAGCGTTTTATAAAACCCAATACGCTGCTAGTCTTACTCGTAAAATGATTAATATGAGCATTGAGTCGCAATTTGCGATCGAAAATAACACCAAGGTCTACAACTACACAGGAACAGTTTAACATCATCCAGAAAGAGCAGAATATGTCCAACAATGGATGAGAGATCATTTATAGAAACTAAAAAGATCAGTGGCCCGAAATGACCACTTTCAATGACGTTCCTTGTGGAACTCAAGAAGTAACCGTGAATTCATCAGATAAAACGCTTCTGAACTAAACTTTTTGAGTACGTCTACTAAGGTAAGAATAAATCCAACGTAGAATAAATGGAGGAAATCCAAACAAGCTAAGTTTCAGCAGCAGGAGTTTATGATTTACAGCATCAAATGCTTTACTAAAGTCTGCAATATCACATCAGTTTGCATACCAAGAGCGGAATTTTTTTTATCATGGAAACCATTTCCAATAACTTAGTCTCTGTTGATTTACCACTGCAGAATTCGTGCTGATAAGGGGAAATAGAGGAAAAAATACTCCGAGAAGTTTGATCGGTTTTAATTTTTTCAAATAATGTAGGTAAAGCACTTAATTTGGCAACACCACGGTAATTATCAATTAGACATTTATTTCCAAATTTATGCAGCGGTATAATAAAAGACTACTTCCAAGTTGAAGGAAAATATCCTGTTAACAATTAAACAGGAGTTTAATTGGTGTCACTAACTCATTTGCACAAAATTTTAAAGTACACGACGGAATATGCTCAGGACCAGGTTTGAAGCGGCATTTTAAATCTTGAAGAGCTTTAAGAACTATCGATTCGTTGATTACGGGATGAGAGATAGAACAATTGGTAATATTATACGGATAATCTGAGCCCAAATATGTGGACTTCGAGCCCAAATATGTCGACATAAAAAAGTCTCCACGGAGGAGGCGAAGAAAATCCTTTAGACGTGAGTAGTTTGTCTTACTGAAGCAAAACTCCTTTTTAATTTGAATATTCATCCTGCGTTGTGATATTATACTATTGAACACTCTCATCGTTAAAAGTCAAGTCGGATGATGTATATACTCAGGTATGACTAACGGAGAAGACGAAACTAGGTCAAACAAATCCGGATCATGCACAAATATAAGATCCAAGCACCGATTAAGCGAGTTTAGAACGTAGTTAACCTGGAAAAGGCCAAGTGCAGATAAACCATTCACAAAAATATCATCATGATTAGCATCTGAGAACGGCAGAAATATATTACGAGCATCCATACTACTCATCCAATTAATGGTAGGCATACTGAAATCACCAAGAACAATCAGCTTATCAGTATTCGACAGTTTATCAGATAAACTTTCAATACAGCTTAAATGCTTGTAATATGTCAGGTTACTAGAATTCGCAGGAATATATGAACAAGTAATATATCACAAAGATGCAGCAAAAGTCGATTACATCATCCACTAAAAGTTGTACCTCACGCGAAAAATAAGAATACCTCACCGCAATCAAAACTCCTCCGCCTCTGGATAAATTAGTCAAAGAGAAGTCCCTGTTCTTACGGTAGATGGTGTATTCCGATGATAAAATTTCTAAATTTAGAGTATGAGGTTTCAGCTATGTTTTAGTAAGCACTATTAAATCGAAATCAAGGCCAACTGAATTATCACGCAACTAATTTGCTTAGTATTTAAGCCTCGAGCATTTTGATAAAAATAGATGTACTGAAAACTGCTGAGCAATATCTCAATCGATTAGCAGGTGCGTTGACGTGAGCAGATGAAGGACTAATTAGTTTTTTGAAGCACGATTTCTTCTCGGCCTATAAACAAATTCATGAATGATAGCATTCTTCGGCCAGAAACTCGAATTGAAAACACGGTGAGATAAATGCTCAGGTAGGTTCACATTGAAAGAGGAGTACGATTTCATTAACTTGAGGTTATATTTTCCTATAGTTATGCTTGCGTCATTAAAACTTAACTGATTACTAATATAAAAGCGAATATTCTCAGAAGTATCAGCCGCAAATCTTGAAATAAAAACTGTCTTCCTCGGCTGAACAACAACAAGTTCATTATGACGAGGTAGTACCGATGAGGTAATAAGGCTCCTTTTGGGAATAGCACCTGTCTCATTTGGAGCAAATGCTCCATTTGGAACGAATGAGACCGCAGCAGATGAAGCTTGAGTTGTATTAGGTAAATTTCCAACATGAAGAGGACCGCTTGTAGTAACGTTGAATTCAGGTGTAACCACATCTCTGAAAAGGGTATCTGGAGCATTAGGGCTTATTCGGGATTAATAAATTAATCAGAGCTGGAACTGCGCCCACTCGACTAGCTTTCTTCTTGGATTGTACACCTTTAGGAGATTTCGTTACCGCGATATCTGGGTTTACCGGCAGAGCAGACAACAATAAATTAGCGTTTTTAAGTTACTGGATCATCAAAATACTCAAAAGCCGAAAATTTTGAATTAAATGAATCGAACTTATCCTTGACTGCCACCAATTCCCGAGAAATTATTTGAAGTGCTTACGAGCGCTATTTAAGAGTCTAGTGAGGTCAATTTCCTTTTGCTGGCAGGATTCACAAAACCAACGGAGCCTTTTATTCGAACCGAAGGCATCATAAACGCGGGCACTAATGCCAACACACTTTATGCGGAAAATAAGGTCGCACAATCGACAAGTGATAAAAACATCCGAATCATTATTAAGCTTGCAGTTTTTGAAATTACACGTTAGAGCCATTATGGCAAAAAAGTGTCAAAAATTGTAACATCCAATTTAAAAATAAATGAATGCAGCCCTTGCGACCAAATGATACCGTTAACTGTGTCGCAAAGAGAGAAAAGAACAAAGCGCAACTGAAGATAAGAAACCGAACAAGAACACGCGAATAAATATGAATTCTTAGCAAGCGCTTCAAAAAAAACACATCTGATCACAACGATGACTATTTTAGAATTATGTTTAAATAAAAAACCTCGCCTTTGTCGCTTGCGTGCTCGTAATTTATAATTTTTTGGTTAATTTTCTGACGGCTTTTCGACGGTATAATACATTGGTGCGTTCGATCCATCCAAATGTTAAACGCGTCAAACAATTTGGATATCCATAACTCAATGTAATCGCCGTTATTTTATTGCATCAAAATCACAAGAAGAAATATTTACGAATGATATTTGTAGAATGTAAAACTGGTACGAATTGAATTTTTTATAACGTTCTTAATGATGTTTTGGTAAGAATCCTTTTAAAAAAATACTCAAACATATTTTTCACAGAATTTTGTCCTAATTTTTTCAAATCAAATGTTTGTAGAACTTGAAGAAATGGTGCTGAACTTCTTTATCAATCTCTTCAGATAACCAAATGAACCTTACAAAAGTGATCAATGGATAAGAAGCATTTGAATCATGTGGCAGCGTAAATTCCGTTCCGTTTCGTAAAACTTAATACTATGATTGCATATTTTTTATTAGAAATATTTCAAGTGTATTTTTGAATGCTTTGCAAAAAAAGAACAAACATAATAAAAAAAGAACAAACATAAAAATAAACAAACGTTAGAATTTTTCATACGAAATAATTATTAATTGTTGGTGAATTTGGAATTGACTTAAATTTCTTCAGTCTACGCCGTAATAATTGCCAACAAGAAGGGGAGTCCCACTGCTGTGTTGGATGATGTAAACGAACGGCTTGTTGGCGTGGAAGGTTTGTGCTAATTTCCGAGCCGGTAATAGGGCATCGTTTCGTATGTCGCGAACTAGGAACAGAAGAAAATATTGATAAAAAGTTCTGTTAACAACAAATATTGAATTTGCTTATGCTTTTTGGAACAAACAATTCTAATCGAACGAAAACGATCTCCATAATTGATTCCAAATTTGTTCAGATCAATAATTGTAGGCATCACCATAAAAATATATGTAATAATATGTTTTACCTTTCACTGGGATGTTTGGAACTTCTCTTCGTTGGACATCGGTACCAAATTCATCCACTTGGAATGATGAAACAGTTTTAATTCCATCTAAATATATCGCCTCAAAACGTTCAACGATTAGATTAAGTGGCGTACCAGGAGAGAATATCCTTTGAATACCGACCTAAATTAATGATTGCCATTGTTTATTTCGTTGAGGAAAATCATTCATAAAATATTACCGCTTTCAGTGTTTTTTCCAGACGCATTTCAAAACCGTCTACCCTGAATTTAGGCAACGAAACTCTTACATCAGTTATAGCCATTTTATTATTTAGTGTTTCAAACAAGTCGAGCGTTAGGCTCCCTAGTAATTGCGGCAAACCGTAGGCTGATCTTGGCAGAAGTATTGTCATTGATGAGCCATCCTTGTAGTACATTCTTAAGGCCGTACAGTTTAGCTCGAGGATATCAAGGTATAAGAAACGACCACGACGATGCATCATCGGCGTATTAGCAACTATAGCGCTACCAACATGAAAATTTCTTAGAGTTGTACGTGTTTTATCGAACGGTGTAAGCCAATCATTTTTAAATTCAATAATATTGATAATGTCGAGAGGTCTTTCTCTTGATATTTCTGGCCTTTTCTCTTGATATAAAAGGATATTTGTGGACATCATATTTTTGTGCGCGTTTCTCCAATCAGCTATTGCTTCATATTGCTCCTTTGGGAGATAGATATCTTGCGTATTGGGTGAATTACCTACTGTATGGAATTTAAATTGTGGTCTTAGGCTATATCCTTGCGAGACATAAATTCGTTGTGTTATATTTAAAATATTATTATTCGTGTATAGTTTTATGAAATCCTTCGTAGTATTTTTTGAAAGGCGAAGTATATTTTCTATTTCTCCACTAGAGTCAAAATTGGTACCCGAGGGAATTAATGAAAGTATTGCTTCAACCGCAATTGGACTGAACACAAAATTATCGAGATCCTGTACCCTTAACAGTTTTATAACAAAATGATTGGTGTTATTCCTTCCAATAGACACCGCATCATCTTCGGCCCGAATGTTGCTGAAATGATAACAAAATGCCACCAACGCCGTCACCAGGATTCGAAAAGTAACTGAAAACAATAACACCAATAATTTCAATTAGCTCTGAAGACCAAAATCTGAAGGGATCCGAAATGATAAAAAGCTTTGTCGAAGTCTAAAGACATAAATAATAAATGCTATTAAGGTTGAAACCGTTTTGATGAAATTACCACGATTAAATAGCATTACATTTTATAAAAGATAAAGTCATTATTAGAATATTGAATTTAACACCGAAGAATTTTAACTCGAGATTAAAATATTGTTTGCAAAAGATTCAAATCGTTGATAAAATATTCAATATACACAGATTTATGCTCTGGAATATTCCGTGATTTTTTTTGAATTATCTGATAAAATTTTTACTTACGTGAGTTTGTTTGAAATTTTCTCATTATGAGTTTTTTCTTCGTTTAACGGAACGTCTTCGTTATTTAACGTGCAGGGATTTATAATTGAATAACTTTCGATCCGGTGAACAAAGACATTGAATTCGGTGAATGACCGAATTGTTGTCTCTATCCTCCCTTTTTATAAGGATTTTGTAGATCACATTTTCAGTAACAAATAGCGATAACAATTTTGATATGAAGAATTATCTTTAACTAAATAAAAGCTACTAAACTAGCGGTCTACTAGCGTGTTAAAGGCAAGAATGATTTATTTGGCAAGTAATGTATACAGTTTGCGATTCACAGCATGTTCTCAACTTTTTCTTTGAAGGAAAAATAATTCTTGAGAAGGCGAGATTTTGAATTAGTCCTGTTGGAATGTTCTATTGCCCAAGGACCCGAAAATTTAATGGAACCTACCATTCAATAGAGAAATAATTAGAATTATCAGGGAATGCTCATTTTTATAACCTATACCCAAAGGGTTAAGGGTATATTAACTTCGTTCCTCCGTGTGTAACGCATTAAAGGAGGTGTGGCAGGTATGAAAGAGTATATATTCTGGCTCAGAACCGTATTCTGAGTCGATTTAGCCCTACACCGTCTGTCTGTCTGTCTGTCTGTCTGTTGAAATCAAGACTACGAGTGAATGAAAAGATTTATGGTCATAAAATTTGGCAAAAATATTCTCTGTTGTCAACAAGTTGGTAATGAAAGTGGGCGAAATCGGATGAAAACAACGTCTACTTCCGATAGCTTATATGAATGTATGCACATACGAAGTTCAGTTTCAACGTTTGGGAGCGAAATCGAAGACAGCATTTTATCCTGGAACTGAACCACGAGTACTAAATTATTCTGCAAAAAGCGGGCGTAATCCGCCGACAAGAATTGTTAAAGCAGAAGCTGTGGCGATATTGCAACATAAATGAGAGGAATATTCTTACTGTTTTATTGTAATATTTTATTGAATATTATACATTATTTAAAAAAAATTTTATTGTAGATATATTATGCTATAAAATTACAATTTTATGGTAATATATAATGTATGTAAAAATAAACTATAATATATAAAGAAATATCACCGCAAAATATGCTACTAATTACTGAGCCTCTACTAGGAACACGGATAGGTGCTGTTAATGTAGGGTATTTCAGCTTCGGCCAGGCCAAATATAACACCCTTACTTTTTATTATATAAGTTAAATTATCATTTATTACTGATTTTCATTTTTAATTATTAAATCACTTGAAGTAGTGATAATTGTGACCTATAAAGCAGTCATATTTCATTCTTGTCATTATTATCTTTCTTCTTATCATTCTCATTATGATTCTTTTATTTGTTTATCATGTCTTATCATTATTATCATTCTGTTTTATTTTGACAGTAACTGATCATACTTTTCGGATGGAAAATATTGCGAAGACCTTTAAAAATCATCAATGATTGCATATTAATTTTGTCGATAAATTACGAAAACTAATCACGAGGATATCATCGAGGATAGCGTGATCATGTTTGCCACTGGTAACATTAAAGCAAAATTATATAACAAACATTATACCGAATGATATGCTTGGGAGGAAAATAAATGTTTCTCATAAAAACACGTAAATACGAACGCGCGACGGCAACGTATATCCCGGCCTACATGACACCTGAGCCCACCTCAGGTAATTGGCTAACTGAGGATGGGTGATCGCTGTTCGGACCCAACCAGCGGTGGGTGGATGAAATTCTTTTCTTCACCAGCGAAGAAGTTAGCAACAATGTCAATAGAGGTTTGAGAGAGAAGCGCATCAAACGCTGACGCTGGCGGCAATGCATAATCGCTCAGACGAAAATTGTTAATCAACAAGACCATAAACTTTCATATATATGAAATGATCATCGAAAAGTCACGTAAAGGAAAAGCAACGTAAACTTACAACAACAACACCCACAATGCAGATAAACTTACCTTGAAAACGTAACAGATTTACAACAACAACAACCAAAATTAATAAAACATAAAATTCAAAATTTACGTAAACAAGAAGCAACGACCACACATTATTTTTAAAACAAGCTGTTAGCAACAAAATCACTGTTAGGTGCGTAGTTACGAACTATTTTCTTCTTTTGCCATTATATTTTTATTTTTTATTAAAATACTGCAACCCTATTGTTCTTGATATACATTTTTTGGGTCCTGTTATCTTTGGGCTTAACAATTTAATTTTATCAATAAAGCACGGTTGAGAATGGTAAACTCGTCGTTTCTCCCCAGGATTCACTGCTGGTTACAAGCTGTGAATAAAACTTGTTGGTGTTTCCTGTGAGGGCTATTCGGCATGGAACTTCTTCAGGAGCAAAGAACTCTTTTGGTGGCTGTGCAGAAATACGTGCCAAATTTTAAGAAGGATTCCTCGTCACGTAAAACTGAGACATATCTTTTAACTCCTTTAGAAAATCTTTCTTTCAAAAGCGTTCTGTGTTCAAGAAGGAATACGTCGGTGGAGATTTCGAGAACGAATTTGAAGAAGCTTATGTTGATGCAGCAGCTATCATCCGGCATGCGTTGTCAAGGGTCTGCGAATCTGCAACACGCGGTATTCAAGCTCCTATTACAGGACCTGCACGAAATCCATCACAAAAGGCAGAGGTTTCTTTGCTTGAGGTCCAATTACCTACCTTTAATGGCGATTACGTCGCTTGGCCCAACTTTAAAGAAATGTTTTTAAACAGAGTGTACAATAATAAACCGTTAACTGATCTTCAGAGATTTTATTATTTGAAAGTTGATCAGAGATCAGAGTCTTAGCATATTATATGTTGAAGAAGCTACCCACAGTCGATCGCAACGATCTAGAACTGGATTTACGCATTCGATCGGGTTTGCACATATTTAGATGAACAGCACCAAATGATGATTACGCCATCTAATTCACGAGGCGCGTTCCAATTATCAACCAATTCCGATGTACGTCAAAAAACAGAACAGGCTACGTCTGTTCAGAAGATAACTTCTCAGTCTTTTCATGTGGAAAAGTGAAGAATATGTCCAGTTTGTTATCTCGCTGATCACCCCGTACGTGATTGTTCTGTCTATGTTTTATGTCATTAGCCGATAAAAGGTCAGTTGTTTGTAGAAATAAATTCTTTTTTAATTGGTTGGGATACAATCACACTTTACCCATGTGCAGTAGCAAAAGAACCTGGAACGTATGTAATGGAAGACATCGCAGTCTAATTCACGAAGACAAAGAAAATGAATCTCAAACTTTATCTACGCACACTGCTTCAATTAACACAGGTTCCTTCTCCGATACTTTAGGGGTTCTCCCAATCAACGATGACCAACCTGCCATAATCGATATGGTTTTATCAGTTCTATTATCAACTGATATGGTTACTGTACGGAATATAGAGGGAGAACCATAGATTTAGAGCTTCTTTAGATCAAGGTTTCTAAGCATTTTTTATATCTGAGCACATGGTTCAACAGTTACGTCTACCACGCACGAAGGTTGCTGTTACCATCTAAAGGCTAGCAAAGAAGGAAATGGTCAAAAGGTATACGCCCGTTACACTCAGGGTACGGTTCTTGTTACGACACTTGCGTGTCCTATACTCTAATGGCATACGTTTTGCCCAAAGTCAGCGATGCCATGCCTGATAAAATATTATCTTACCAATTTTGGAAACATTTAAATAGCCTAAATTTGGTAGATCCGAACATTTTTCAACCTCACTCGGTCGATTTACTACTCGGAAAGGATGTATACGACAATCTTATTTTAACTGCAAAGGGCAGTGCGGAGAGCAGACTGCACAAGCTACTACTTTGGGGTATATCGTTTCTGGTAAAGTATGTAAAAAACCTAAACAGAACTTTAACATAAACCTAAAAAACTTAAAACATAAACTAAGACAACCAGTAGAGAAGGTTTCGTGATACAACTTTAGCACTTGAACTAAATTGTGAATTTTACAATTCCAGCGCTTGAACTGAATTATATGTTGAAAGGATAATGTTTCGTATTTCGGCTGATTTTCAAGGTCGCATTTTGGGTCGGTGTAAACGTACTATAAGGAAAAATCGTGATGGCCTCATCCTCAGGCAGAGGTTGGCTCTAATGATCTGCGGGGATAGTTCTTGAGATGGGCGTCGATTTCTAATGATCCAACCCTTGTAAAATGTTTTGCGAAGCCTTGGTTCCCCAGATAGTAGTAATTTGCGTTTGTGTAACTAATGCAAAGGACCACACGTTCTTGTTGCCGGATTTAATCCATTTTTCCTTTTCGTCTTTCATAAGTTCGCACAATTGGCGTGATTCATTATGAAATAAATTGATTTCACAAGCGCATTCGTTAGCCCCCTTTTGGAAGATCGGTTGAATATTAGGGCATACATAATTTTGCATTTGGATCATCTGGCATTGTTGCGGCAGTTCCTAGTTGGTTGGAAAATATTTACCTCGATGAAGAGTGATTGCTAGAATCGGCGTTGAGGGTCTTATGGTGACCATTGCGTTGTTAATGAGAACAGGAATTGGAATAAGGCGATAATTAATGAATGATTCAGCGATCGTCAATGGAATCGTTATTTTAAAAATAACGTTATTAATGGTTAAACCTGCCTGAACTGTCATCAGTTTGTAGAAAGATAGAGGGTCCTCTTCGTTGCTTGGAATTTTAGTATCTGGTGGGAGATGACTTATGATTATGATGAGTTTTACTTCGATTTAGAGTTGCCGAGGAGTCAATAATAGAGGGCTGATTTCGCCGCGATGGGAATTTGTGAGGACACTGATTAATAAGGATTGTCCCCGATTAATGTTTGAAGATATTAGAATCAAATGAAGTCCCAACGTGGTAAGGAATTGTACCATCCTTGATTCATCTATGTCGTGTTCTGCCCTTGAAATGTGATTTTTAAGGGTCTTAATTTTATGCTGTAAGTTTGTAAAAGTTTCTGATGCTGCGGCTTGATCCCGTTTCATGATGTTTATAGTTGCATCCAAAATTGATGTGTGGTGTGTTTTACCAAATTCAACAAATAACTTTTATTTTTTTCAATGTGAGATATAGTTTTTGACATTTCGTTTGGATAGTCATCATCTAAGACTCCGAATAGTGCATTAGCCACGTTTCCGATTAAATTAATTGCACCTCTCCCTGGTCTATGGAGAGTCAATAAGCTATGATCTATCCGCAGATCGTGTTGGGTATGTTGGAATTGTGTTACAAGCTCTTCGCATAATGACTTTTATTGTATTTGTTAATGTAGAAAGCAAAACACATGTTGACTCTTCAAGTAATCTATTCTGAGCCTTAAATGAGCAAAACGCATATGCAAGAATAAATAAAGTAGATAATCATCGATAATAGATAATGAATGGCTGAAGTCAGCAACTTCATAATACAATTGTATATATTGAAGGTCGGTTCATAAGAGTATGCTCGCACGAATGAAGAATTGTATTTGACTCGTTTTCCAAGGTTTGAATATCGCTTTTTAAGGGTGATAAGTTACAATAAATTATAAGTGTCCAATGAGTGGAGCTAATATGTGCCGAACCCATTTTTTCGATATGCACTTTTACTGAATGTGTTTATTGTTGCTTAACTGCTTAGCACCATGGGCAAAATGAGGAGATAAGTCAAAAGTGGCATTAAAGACGTTACTTCTGTTTCTGTCGATTGTGTCCTTGAAATTTTTAATTTTTTTTTGTTTTTGACGTTTAGCTTCTGGTTCCTGATTGTCCGGTTCTTCAGGTGAGTCATTGTCATGTCCCTGTATGTTGGGATCTTCGGACTGTTGGTCTAAAGGAAGAGGAGCTAATCTGTGGACTGGTCGTTCAAACGTTCCTTTTGAAGTTTTTACGTCAGCTACCCTTACCCTGCTGTCGTCGTCCGGATAAACCTTGGTGATTCGGCCTAAACCCATTGTATTGGGGCAACGTTGTCTTCTTTTATGATCACAATCATGCCTTTCTTGACACTGTCGCTAGTGGATTTTCATTTGTGACGTGTTTGCAACTCGTTCAGATATTCCTTTACCCGCTGTTTCCGAAATGTTTGTTTCAAATGAGAGACCAGTTTCCATCGTTGAAGAAGTGTTGTCTTACTCGGTATTGCTGTTGGATCAATTTGTGCTGTGAGCTGTTCGCCGATCAGAAAATGTCCGGGCGTTAAACTGCTTAAGTCGTTTGGATCGTTAGATAATGGTGTAACGACAAAATTTATTTAGAAATTTGATCTCACAATATTCTAAGATACTTTAAGAATTTAGTTTAGTATACCCTATAAAGAAATTAGTTTAATAAAATTTAGAAATATCTTAGAAACAAATTAGTTTAAAGGTATAATAAGATTTTAGTTTAAGAAATTTCACTCAATTAAATATTCATTAAAATAAATTAAATAATAACACTGTAGGATTTTAGCTTTAAATGATTATTTTTAAAACCTTAGAAATAAATTTCAGAATAAATAATTTATAAAATATTTTTTATGTAGGCTTAGTAAAAAGAAAAAAATATATAAATACAATAAAAAAATTGAGAGAGGACTTTTTGGGATAAGACTTGGTACTGATAGTGTCGAAAGGTTTAGTTTTTCCTCGTCGTATAGTATTATTTTTCGGTGACAAGGAAACTTTCCCGAATTATAATCCTTCGCTCTCAGGTGCCGTACCAAATTTCAGTGATACGGAAACGTTCCTGAAAAGAAGTAAAGCCCTCTCTCCAAGACTAAAGGAACTAAAAATCAAGAATTATATTAGTCAAATAATACCGAAGCCGAATAAGACCGGAAGCGGTCCCAGAGAAACCTCCGATCGCAGTCAAAAGCTACTAAAATCTTTCCCTCTCGTCCGTCGAGGGAATCTCCTTCACTTATTAATTTATTGAGTCCAGCTATTAGTGAATCTGATGATTTAAATAATCAACAACCGGATACTGTTGAATCTGCAATACCATTTCGAAATGAGACTGATAACGATTCTTTAAATGAACCTTTGCCGATTGCATCATCAGTCATCGTTCCCTTTTCAGGTGCGTTAGTGTCTAATGCTCCTCCTACTAGTACGGGCGCTATCCCGAAGACATCTATCAGCCTTAACTCGCATAATGAAGTCACTGTCGCTCCTATGATGAATAAGACATATAGTAACGTGGTTGCCTCATCGAATTTCTTAGCTGCTCCAGTTATATCTGTTACTCAGTCTGCGAAGAAACTTCAGGTGGTTGAACCCACTAAATCAATTTTTCTCTCACGTTTTACTCCGGAAACAACTGAAGATGATATTCGTGATCATATATATGCTAAGTTGGGGTTAAATGACACGAGCATATCTATTAAAAAGTTTAAATTTAATTCTCAAAGATCTTATTCGTCTTTCACGGTGTACTTATCTGATCACTTATTTAATCGTGTCGTAAGCCCCTCATTTTGGCCTGATAAAGCCATTGTGCATGAATATGCTTATAAGTCAAGAAGAATCCGTGGAAATACTGCTTCTTTACAACGACGCGGCGTCTCAAAAAACTAATTAATTTCTCCTCCGACTTAATCTATCAGAACGTCAGAGGTCTTAAAACTAAATTATTCAATACTTTTTTAGCAAGCATTGATTCGGACTTCAAAATTATTGCTTTCACGGAAACCTGGCTTAAACCAGATATTTTGAATGCAGAAATTTTTTCAACTAAGTATGCTGTCTATCGGAAAGATCGTGACTACTCCCTTACTAATCTAACCAGAGGTGGTGGCGTTCTTATTGCGGTAATTTCCCAGTGTTTTTCGCGTGAGGTAGTTCTGGTGGAGGCTGTTGGGATTGACTTTTGCTGCGCTTATATTAAAATAGCGAGTTTATGCATCTATATTACCTGCTCATATGTTCCACCAGATTCCAATGATGATGTTTATATAAACCACTTCCGTTGCGTTCAGATAGTTTCTAAAAAATTGTTGTCTACGGATCGCCTCATTACACTTGGCGATTTCAATTTACCATTCGTTAACTGGGCAAGATGCGATGATGATCCGACAACCTTGTTACCAGCTACTGAAGGATTAAATGGATTTAATTTTCTTAACGAGTTGTTATCACTTGGATTATTTCAGGTAAACTATATACTGAATCCAAACAATCGCTTGCTGGATCTTATCTTTGTTGACGATAAAGATATTTACGAGATTTCGCGCTCATTGCCATTTGTATTACCTGAGGATAGCCATCATCCAACTTTAAACATCAAAATTACACACGAAAACTGGATGAGCCACATTCCTTCGTTGGATTCCACTCAACCTAGAAAGAAACATTGTTTCAAAAAAACAAACTATGCAATTTTAAAGGACTTTTATCGTAATCTCGATTGGATGGAAATTTTGTCTTTAGAGAATTACCAATCTCCCTTGGGTTTTGATTCGGCATTGGATTCTTTTAATAGTACTTTGTTGCAGTCTTTTAATTTAGCTGTACCTATAAAACAATTTACACAAAACTCAAATCCAACTTGGTTTAATAAGGATCTTTTAGCGTTAAGGAATCTCAAAACTAAAAAATATAAACTATACTGTAAATTCCGAACACCTTCAAGTTTTGTTATGTATATAACTGCGAGATATAGATATCAATATCTTCACAAAAATCTCTACAACAATTATTTAGCAAAGGTGAAGTCTAATTTATGGGCAGATCCAAAGTCCTTTTGGAATTTTGTTAATATGAAACGGAAGAATGGAACTTACCCTTCTACTATGAAATATGGTGAACGCGAATCTAATAATTTGGTTACTATTTGCAACCTATTTGCTGACTTTTTTAAACAAACCTATTCTACTGAGACTTATGCTTCAGCCAATTACCCATATCATGTTTCATCGGGTTTTATTAATCTACCAATAGTTGATGTGCAGACTGTGTTAAGTGTTTTAAAGGATATTAAACTGAGCTATAACCCTGGACCTGATCGCATTCCTTCATGCATTTTAAAATATTGTGCTGACGAATTAGCGCTGCCTATTTCAACACTATTCGATTACTCGTTGCGATTAGGATATTTTCCTGATGCGTGGAAGTCGTCTTATATTATCCCTTTACACAAATCGGGAAATAAATTCGAGATAAGGAATTATCGCGGGATTGCTAAACTTAGCGCTCTGCCCAAAATATTTGAAAAGATAATAGTCGTCCACATCTCAAGAAGTGTTACAGCCTTAATTTCTCCAGTACAGCATGGTTTTTGCGCGGGAAGATCGACAACTACAAATTTGTTGGAATTTGTATCAAAAACTACTAATAATTTCAAGTCATCATGTCAAACGGACGTCATCTATACGGATTTTAGTAAAGCTTTTGATGTGGTCAACCATCGGTTACTTATTCTAAAACTTCACTTGTTCGGTTTTCCTATTATGTTGGTAAATTGGATATCATCCTACCTTCAAAATCGCGTGCAGAAAGTTTTGTTTAACGATGTGTTGTCCACTGAATTTGTTGTCACATCTGGCGTTCCGCAAGGAAGTCATCTAGGGCCATTATTGTTTTTGGTTTTTATTAATGACTTACCAACAGTCATTAACCATGGCGATATTTTGATGTTTGCCGATGATGTCAAGTTGTTTTTATCACACAAAGGCATAAATGATGCTATGCTCCTACAAGTTGATGTTGATGCTATGGTAGCTTGGTGTAAGGTTAACTGCTTAAATCTCAATTTAAATAAATGCAAGCAAATGACATTTGCACGTTCGAGTCATGTTATCTTTAATTATACTATTGGCAATTACAAATTGGAATCTTTGGATATAGTGGAGGATCTCGGCGTATTTCTGGATCGTAAACTACGTTTCCACATACATATTAGCCGCATTACTAATAAAGCTACATGCTTGTTAGGATTTATCAAGCGCTGGGCAAAGGAATTCAAGGATCCGTACGTGACTAAAATTTTATATATTTCATTGGTTCGTCCAATATTGGAATATGCTTCGGTGGTGTGGTGTCCACACTTTAGCTGCCATATCTCTGAAATTGAGTCGGTACAAAAGCAGTTCCTGCTTTTCTGCCTAAGAAATCTGCGTTGGGATTCATCTTTAAGGCTGCCATCGTATGAGGCTCGACTTAAGCTTATAAACTTACCATCACTTGCTAATCGGAGAATAATGCTTAATGCCATGTTTATCCTTGGTTTGCTGTGTGGTGTTACTGATTCTGCATATTTATTAAGTAACATCTAACTTAACGTTCCTCCTCGTTCATTGAGGAGACACGAATTTCTTCATTTAACATTGTGCAGATCGTCATTTCTTCAATATGAGTCGCTGCGTAATGCTTGTTTAGACTTTAATTCTGTTTCTACTTTTATTAATTTTTCTGATTCTTTTAAGTCAACTAAACAAAAAATTCTAAATGCTATCTCATAATAATAGTGGTTTTCTTTACAACTAAAATTTTTGCAATTTATTTTGATCACATTGTATTTAACTTTAAATTATATTAAAATTAATTAAATTAATTAAATTAATTATTATAATTAATTATTTTAATTGTTATAATTAAATTATGATTTTATTTATTGAAATTGTAATATTAATTGAGTCAACTATAAAACCTATAATTGGTTTAGTTGCATTGTTAAATAAATAAATAAATAAATAAATAAATAAATAAATATCTCTCAAACATCACACCAACGAATCTTGTACGAAACTTCAAGTAAAAATACAATAAAGGGTCCCTTAACCAAAAATAAATTGTCTTTAACGAATCCTGGCTATCCGATGAGCTCAATCCTGGTATAGATTCTTGGGTAAACCAGAAAGTCGTTACAATGGTGTTAGAGGCCTTGAGTTTAAAATTGCTTCTATCTCAGCCATTATAATCTCCAGTTCGTCATATGTGGGAGAGGCGTTTGCTGTGCCCTTTAGTAAGAGATTTTTAGCACTTTTTACGGCAGCTTCCCATAGTCCCCCGAAATGTGGGCTCTTGGTGGGGCCAAGAAATTGGATCGACTTCTCGCTACCAAATCTTGTTAGAGATGTCGTAAAGTATTCCGAACGCATTCTTTTGCGTTAATCAGCTAACTGAATTTTAGCTCCTACGAAATTGGTGGCGTTGTCGCAATAGAGATTAGCACAATATCTCCTTCGTCCAATGATGCGCGGCAGCCGATAAATTCGTCGCTACTTAAATCAGCGACAATTTCTAAGTGCACTGCTTTCTGCGGGAGTTTCCCGCGAGTGTTACAGAATTAGAATCCTGGCACCGGAAAGTATACCAATGCTGAGGAAATTCGTTACATGCTTATATAAATATATTTGTATTGATCGATTAAAATTTGTTGTAATAGTGAATGATGGCAGCAAATATTTTTGTAACTTCACAGCTCGCAATTTTTTTAATCAATTTTATTAGAGTTTATTTTGTGTTAAGATTTCTACGAATGAAAATTATTCCGGAAAATAGTTTTTCAGGTGGTACCTTGCTCCGGTTACGCCCACATCTTGGCATATAAGTCTTTAAACTTTGAACGTTTCTATATCCAAGATGGCTGAATCCCACCATGAGAAATTTTATTCTCTCGGGAGTTATTTTTCGGGTTCTAACGGTCTGTTCTAGCGGTGAAAATAATTTGATGACGATCGGCCTCTGACACGTATTCTTATGTAGAATATTCCACAAAAAATATTCGAAATTTGTTTCTATTAGAAAATATAATTTTTCAAAATTATTAAACAAATAAGAAAACTGTTTAAAAATGACCGGTTTTTGATTTTTTGGTTTAGCAAACATTTTTGAAAAAAGACATTCTGTTATGTTTAAATAAAAAACTTCGCCTCATTGTTCTGAGGCCAATAAAGTCCGTAGAAATAGTGAAGCAAATGAACACACTTGGTGTTTATCATATGCTTATCAGTTCGTAATCTGTAATTTTTCGGTCGCTTCTCAACCTTGTTAATTTTATAATGGCTTTCCGACGGGATAATACATTAGTGTGTTCGATCTATTCAAATGTTAACCGCGGCAAACAATTTGGATATCCATAACTAAATGTAATCGCCGTTATTTTATTGCATCAAAATCACTAGAACTTTATTGAAATATTTATAAATGATATTTGGTAGAATGTAAAACTGGTACGAATTGAATTTTTTAATGACGTTTTCAACGATGGTTTGGTAAGAATCCTTTTAAAAAAAGTACTCAAACACATTTTCCACGGAATTTGTTCTCATTGTTTTCAAATCAATTTTTTTTAGAACTTGGAGAAATCGTGATGAACTTCTTTATCAATTTCTTCAGGTAACCAAAGGAACCCTACAAAAGTGATCAATGGATAAGAAGCATTAGAATCATGTGACAGCATAAATTCCCTTTCGTTTGGTTAAAATTAATACTATGATTGCATATTTCTAATACAAAAGATTTCAAGTGTATTTTTGAATACTTTGCAAAAAAGCAAAAGAAATTGCAAAAAAGCAAAAAATAATAAAAGGAATTAGAATCCTTTATATGAAATCATTATTATTTGATGGTAAATATGGAATTGATTTTAAATTCTTCATTTTTCGCCATAGTAACTGCCAACAAGAAGGGGAGTCCCAGTGCTGTGTTGGATGATATAAAGGAATGGTTTTTTGGCGTTGAAGGTTTGTACTAATTTCGAAACCGGAAAAGGGGCATCGTTTCGTATCTCTTCAACTAGAAATAAAAGAAAATATTGATAAAGAGAATATATATAAAAATATGTTTTACCTTTCACTGGGTTGTGTGAAACTTCACTTCGTTCGACATCGGTACCGAGTTCATCCACTTGGAATGTTGAAATACCTATAATTCCATGTAAATATATCGACTCAAATTGTTCAACGATTAGATTGAGTGGCGTACTAGGAGAAAATATCCTTCGAATACCGACCTAAATTAATGATTGCCAGTATTTATTTCGTTGAGGAAAATCATTCATAAAATATTACCGCTTTCAGTATTTTTTCTAGACTCATTCCAAAAGCGTCTACCCTGAATTTAGGCAACGAAACTCTTACATCAGTCATAGCCAATCTATTATTTAGTGTTTCGATCAAGTCGGGCGTTAGGCTCGTTATTAATTCTGGCAAGCCATAGCGTGATCTTGGTAGAAGTATTAACATTGACGATTTATCCTTATAGTACATTCTTAAGGCTGTGCAGTCTAGTTCGGGCATATCAGCGAATAAGTAATAACCACGACGATGCATCATCGGCGTATTTGGAACTATAGTGTTACTAATATAAAAACGTCTTCGCGTTGTACGTGTTTTATCGAACGGCATAAGCCAATCATTTTTAAATTCCATCATATTGATAATCTCGAGAGGTGACATTGCCGTAAATATATTTATTGCAAGAATATTTGTGGACACCAAATTTTTGTGCGTGTCTGTCCAATTGTCTACTGCTTTGATTTGTTCTTCTTTTGAGAGGTAGAAATCTTGCGTATTGGGAAAACCTTCTATGGAGGCTGTTTTGAATTGCGGACTCAGGCTATATTCCTGCAAGACATAAATCCGTTGCGTTATATTCAAAACTTCAGTGTTCGTGTATTTCTTTAAGAAATCCCTTAAGGTTGTTTTTGAGTGCGGAAGTACATTATCTAGTTCATCATTATAGTTAGCATTGCCACCCGAGCGAATTAGTGAAAGTATTGCTTCAAGCGCGATCGGACTGAATAGAAACTCATTTTCATTCTGCTCTTTTATTAGTTTTATAATGAAATGATTAGCGCTATTCCTTGCAAAAGACACCGCATCATCTTCGGCATGAATATTGCTGAAGTGATAACAAAATGCCACCAACGCCGTCACCAGGATTCGAAAAGTAACTGAAAAAAAATAACACCAATAATTTTAATTAGCTGTGAAGATCAAAATCTGCAGAGATCGGGAAATATAAAAATCGAAATCTGGAGACAATCTCTGTCGAAATCTGAAGACATAAACACTAAATGTTATTGAATTCTGAACTGATTTTAAAATTTAAAATTATCATAAAATTTAAAATAATGATCATTTTAAATTTATCATAATTAATCAGAGTTACATCTTATAAAAAATATAGTTGTTATTAGAATATTGATTTTAACACCGAAGAATTTTAACTCCAGATTAAAATCTTTGTTGCAAAAAATTCAAATCCTTGACAAAATATTAAATGATCCTAGACAAAATATGAATTTCCCCTGGAATATTCTATGATTTTTTTGAATTATTTGATAAAATGTTTACTAACGAGAATTTGTTTGAAATTTTCTCATTATGAGTTTTTTCTTCGTTTAACGGGACGTTATTTAACGTGCAGGGATTTATAATTGAATAACTTTCGATCCGGTGAACAAAGACAGGATGAATGACCGAATTGGTCTTTCTATCCTCCTTTTTTATAAGAATTTTCTAGATTAGATTTTCAGTAACGAATCACGATAACAATTTTGATATGAAGAATTATCTTTAACTAAATAAAAACTGCTAAACTAGCGGTCTACTAGCGTGTTAATGGCAAGAATGATTTATTTGGCAAGTAACGTATATAGTTTGCGATTCACAGCATGTTCCCAACTTTCTCTTTGAAGGAAAAATAATTCTTGAGAAGGCGAGGACCCAAAAATTTAATGGAACCTACCATTCAATAGAGAAATAATTAGAATTATCAGGGAATGCTCATTTTTATAACCTATACCCAAAGGGTTAAGGGTATATTAACTTCGTTCCTCCGTGTGTAACGCATTAAAGGAGGTGTGGCAGGTATGAAAGAGTATATATTCTGGCTCAGAACCGTATTCTGAGTCGATTTAGCCCTACACCGTCTGTCTGTCTGTCTGTTGAAATCAAGATTATGAGTGAATGAAAAGATTTATGGTCATAAAATTTTGCACAAATATTCTCTGTTGTCAAAAAGTTGGTAATGAAAGTGGGTGAAATCGGATGTGAACAACGTCTACTTCCGATAGCTTATATGAATGTATGCACATACGAAGTTCATTTTCAACGTTTGGGAGCGAAATCGAAGACAGCATTTTATCCTGGAACTTAACCACGAGTACTAAACTACTTTGTACTCGTAATCCGCCGAAAAGAACTGGTATAGCAGAAGCTGTGGAGATATTGCAACATAAATGACATTAATATTCTACTGTTTTATTGTAATATTTTATTGAATATTATGCATTATTTAAATAAATTTTTAGTGTAGATATATTATATTATAAAATAATAATTTTATGGCAATGTATATGTGTGTAAAAATAATCTATAATATATAAAGAAATATCAACGAAAAATATGCTACTAATTAATGAGACTCTATTGGGAATACGGATAGGTCCTGTGGATGTAGGGTCATTAAGCTTCGGCCAGGCCGAAATTAATACCCTTACTTTTTATTATATAAGTTAAATTAACGTTTATAATTTCGTTTTTAATTATTTTCTTTTTTAATTATTAAATCACTTGAAGTAGTCATAATTGTGACCTATAAAGCAGTCATATTTCATTCTTATTATTATTATCTTTCTTCTTATCATTCTTATTTTTCTTCTTATCTTTCTCATTATCATTCTTTTGTTATATTTTGACAGTAACTGATCATAATGTTCGGGGGAATATATTGCGAAGATCCTTGAAAATCATCCATTTTCGATAAATTTCAAAGTATCTCGCCGGCAAAATGGCATTGGGAAATGGCAAATGGGAAATGGCATTCTGATCGAAGACAGAAAACCCTTTTTCGTGTCTTTTTCGTTTTCCCGTCTTATTGCGATCCAAACGTTTCCAAAATGCCAAAGTTGAAACGTATTTACTATATTGCCACACCCAAACCGATGACCGAGAAAAAGAACAATTTCGACCGAATGATTGGTAAACGGACACGACCATATATAAATTCTATAACACCTTTGTCCCTTACCGCACCTTACCGTACCGCAGGCCTGACAGCGATTTCATTCCGATGACCACGCGACGTGAGCTTGAATTGATTTTGGACGCTGCGCTCCACTTTGGCATTGAAGTAATATCTCCGTCTAAAGAAGCAGACGTGGTTAGCCCGCGCTTTAGCATCGCCGCTACCGAAGAATATCATGATATCGAATTTAACGTGCTCGAATTGAATAAGCGGCGACGGACTAAATACTTAGAGAAATGTTATGAATGTGAGTAATGCCATAAGAGGTTCGATCGGCCTTGGATATGCGTCTTCATACAGGCGAGAAATAATTTATTTGTCCAATTGAATCGTGCCAAACCGTAAAAGCCTTTCGTAAATTTTTAGCTGCTCATAAAAATGGCTAAAAAGTCATTAAATGCGTAATATGAGAAGATCCTTGTTATTTGTGTTGTTGGTGTTTTTGTTTTGTAATCTATTAATATTTTGAATAAATTTCATTAATCCAGTATTAAACTAGAGGGAGTGCTTATTTTTTACAGCAAGAGGGCGACCCGTATAGCGTTTTTATAGGTAATAAAACACGAATAATGTTGTTTTTCGTATATATTTCTAAATTTTATTACATATAGTTTTGAGATCATTAATAATGCAATGAGGCGCACGTGTTGCTTAAATCAAGTGAATTTCTAATCTTATAATGACAGCTGATTGTACTTTTTATGTTGGATGCCCTGTCTTTGGTTTTAGATGTAGATGGCGTATGCATCGTCTTAGAGCCCCTACAGTACCCTCCCCGAGCGATGAGGCTATTAATGCGTCGCGAACTTAACCCGTCTAACGTCTGCGTAGGTTTTGGGTGACGGTTTTGTATTTCCTGGTGCCTGAAAACCTGTTGATTGTTGATCGAAATTTTGCGTGTCTGCTTGTTCTATGAAAGCTGGTTTTAAACGCTCCGTGCTTACTGTTGTAACTGTATCATCAATCTTGATTTTGAATACGCTGTCAGAAATACGTTCCAATACTTCGTGAGGGCCACTTTTAGAAATACATGCGAACATGTAGTTATGGCTTTGTGAGCGAAGGCTTTTCGTTTATTGTGATGTGCAGACGGAGCTGACCGAACTTGCCGCATCTGCTCTCGAAGTTTCTCTAAAAAATATCTGGGTTCCTGTGTCTTTTCTTCACTTATGAAAAACTCGCCTGGTACTCTTAGCGTCGTTCCATAAACTAGTTCGGCCGACGAGACACCGATGTCTTCTTTAAGGCTAACTCGTAGTCCTAGCATTACTGATGGAAGTACTTCGATCCAGTTTGGTGAATTGTGGCACATGATGGCTGCTTTTAACGAGCGATGCCATCGCTCCACCATACCGTTTGCAGCAGGATGATAAGCTGTGGTTCTTATTCGCTGACAGCCGATGAGCTTGACGAGTGCGTCGAATAATTGAGATTCAAACTGAAAACCTCTGTCTGACGTTATAGTCTCCGGAGCCCCAAAGCGTTCAATCCAGGTGGTGTAGAGACCATTGATTACAGTATCGGCTGAAACATCCTGCATTGGCGCTGTATCTGGCCAACGAGAGAAACGATCTATCATGGTTAATACGTATCGGTAACCCTTGCAGTTCGTCATGACAATGATATCGATATGAATATGCCGGAACCGGTTACTGGGGATTGCGATGTGCTTAGGTATATTCTTAACGTGCCGCCCTACTTTGCTTTTTTGGCGGTCGAGACAGGTGCGAGCCCAGCTCATAATATCGCGATTCATGTGTGGCCAAACGTAGCTTCTATTAATAGATCGCCGAGTTGCGCGGCCACTTGGATGTGATAATGCATGTACATTATCGAAAACTAGTCTTCGTAATAATTTTGGTATGTACGGTCTAATAGTAGCGTTTGAGGTATCACAATATATTGTTGGTTCTTTATTGTTCTCTTGCCAGCTACGCAAGCGCAGTGATGAATTGTTTGGATTAGCGATTAATTCTTGTAATTCGCTGTCGGATTGTTGAGCTGCAGCCAGTTGCGCGTTACTGAATATAACGGGAACGTTGATAGTTTCGATTCGCGAAAATGCATCAGCTACTATGTTCTCTTCGCTCGCGATGTGAACAATTTTGGTCGTATATTGGCTGATCTCTTCTAGTTGGCGTGCGATACGCTCACTCGAGTGCTTGAGTTTTTTATTAAAAGCGTAAATGAATGGCTTATGGTCGGTAAGAATTATTAATTGACGACCGTCAATGAGGTGTCTAAAATGTCGAATGGTTCGGTGAATAGCTAGAATCTCTCTATCATATACTTTGTATCGTTTTTCACAATCGCTTAGTTTTCTTGAAAAGAAACCTAAAGGTTGTAGTCATGTTTTAGAACGCTGGTCAAGTGCTGCTCCATGCGATGCATGCTCTGCGCGATGTCAGATGCGTCACAACGTAAAATAAGTGGCAGTTCCGCTTCGGGGTGCGCGAGAGTAACGAAGTTTTCCAAGGCAATTTTGCAATTCTCAAAGGCTCCGTCTTTTTCTTTATTCCATTCTATAGGTCTTTTGTCGTTCTTCTCGGCTCCTATTGTTAGTTCAATTAGTGGCGCTTGGGTTTTTGCTGCGTTCGCAATTCCAGACCGGTAAAAATTCCAAATTCCTAAGACCCTCCTTAACTTGTCGATAGTTTGTGGTTTAGGATAGTCCTTGATTGCTTGGACACGTTCCATTGGTGGCCTGATGCCATTTCCACTAACGTTATAGCTAAGGTATTTTACTTCGTGAAGGCCGAAAGTGCATTTGGATGCGTTTAGGACTAGTCCGAATTTGTTAAGTTGCTCCAGTACGCGCTGAACATGCATTTCGCACTCGTGTTCATTATGGGACGCTATCAAGATATCATCAATATAACAATGACAAAAATCCATACCTTTTAGCACTGTGTCCATGAATCGCTGCATGGTCTGGGCTGCATTGCATAATCCAAATGTTATTTTGTTGAATTCATATAAGCAAAACGGCGTTATCACCGCTGTCTTCTGTCGATCTTCGGGAGCCACAGGAATTTGGTGGAAAGCACGTTTCAAATCAAGTGTTGTGAATATACTGGTCGCCACCCGCCTTCACCTTTTCTAACCATATGCAAGGGCGAAGCCCACTGGCTGTTCGAAGGCTGGCAGATACCTTGTTGTATCATCGATCGAAATTCTTCGCGCGCGGCCTTAAGTTTATCACCCGCAAGTCGACGAGCTCGTTTTGACACTGGATGCCCTTTTGTAATTATAAAGTGCTGAACACCGTGTTCGGCAGTATTTCGATTTGTTTCTCGTACAATTGAAGGAAATTTATTCAAAATACGAGCATAAGAGTTACTTTTATCGAATGAATAAAGTGTCGGCTCCTGTGAATTGCTTAACGATATTTGCATGCGGAGCTGCGTCTTGCCGTCTTCTAGTCGTCTCTGCTTAAGATTGACAATTAGCCCGTAATGGTGGATGAACTCGGCGCCTAGAATGGGTTGCGACACTTCTGCAATTACAAACTCCCATGAAAACTCACGTCGCAGTCCCAGATTGAGAGTCAGCTTCTTCGTGCCGAATGTTCTAATTTTAGAGCCATTTGCTGCAAATAAGTCGCCTGTAGGTTTAATGTTTAAAAATGATGATCGTTTTGGCAGGACAGACACGTCAGCTCCGGTGCCTAACAGGAACAATGTACCTGTGTGCCCCTCTCGGACTTTGAGGCGCTTTGATACTGTGGATGTGCCGGTAGCTGCCTCACTGCTCGCCGGCGTTTTTAGTTTAAAGGAGCTCGCGCATTGCATGGCGCTCGGCATTTTCGTGCATCGGCACCAAAACGCTTATGGTAGAAACATAAATTTTCATTGTCGACTTGCTCTGCAGTTGGAGTAGCTGGTCGAGTTACCCGAGAGCGGCTGCTGCTGCGACTTCGCTGATTTTTGAGACTTTTTACTTGTTCAGTCAAATTCTCTATGGCTCTTAATAACTGAGTTGTCTCGCTTGGTACTTCGCTGTTTAAGCGTTTCCTGTTTAAATTGTTTATGGTTTCGATTTCTTGCGATAGACTGGCCATTTGTGGACGAATCGCTTCCACTACTCGATCGGCTTGCTCGGCCAATTTACTAAGGTCAGTAAGTTCACTTATTGCAAGAACGCCTCTAACACTTTCGGGAAGTTGTTCGAGAAAAAGACTGAGAAGTACGTTTTCGTTGCATTGACCAGCCGACAGCACTCGTAAGCGTTGTAGAAGCAAGGAAGGCTTCTCGTCGCCCAATGGCTGGCCTCTTAGTAAGCGTCGCAACTTGGTTTCTTGTGACTCAGAAAGAACACCAATTATTCTGCGCTTCAAGGTTTCATACTTTCCTTGAGCTGGTGGATTATCCACAATGTCGCCAACGATATCCAGCAGGTCTGGATCGAGGTGTGTCGCAATATGTCTATACCGAGAAATTTGCACGAATATCCATTATCATCATAGGCTCTTTGAGATTGAAAATGATTATTACGATCAGGCTAAGAAACTACATTACGGGTGTAGAATGTATAAGCTTCGGCCGAGGCGAAGTTAACGTTCTTACTTGTTCGTTTTTAGGTCAGGTTGAGACCTGAGGAGGTATGAACGATCATAATACACCTTTTCCACATGTACTTCAGATAATTACAGATGTACTTCAGATTTTGCCAAATGGACTTCAGAATAACGATATGGACTTCAGATTTTTACAATTATATTTCAGGTTTCCAAAATTGAATTTCAGATTTCTCCAATTGGACTTGCGAATAGTCAATTGGACTTCAGATTTTCAAATATGGACTTCAGATTTTTTCAATTGGACTTCAGATTTGTAAATATGTACTTCAGAATTATATCAAATGGACTTCAGACTGGTTTCAGTATGATTTCAGATTTCCAATTACACTTAAGTCCGACTTCAACAGAAAGTAAACACGTTAGTTTTAAGTTTGTGTGAACTAACGTGTTACCACGTTAACCACGTTATTTTATATACGTGGTTTACGTAGACTATATAACTAACTATGTTCTACCTAATATAATAACTATACTATAACTGAATAAGATAATTATAACTAACAGATTTCTATTATTATTCATATTACACGCTACTTACATATATTGTATGCTAAGTGATATAAGATATATATATATATATATATATATATATATATATATATATATATATATATATATATATATATATATATATATATATATATATATATATATATATATATATATATATATATATATATATATATATATATATATATATATATATATATATATATATATATATATATATATATATATATATATATATATATATATATATATATATATATATATATATATATATATATATATATATATATATATATATATATATATATATATATATATATATATATATATATATATATATATATATATATATATATATATATATATATATATATATATATATATATATATATATATATATATATATATATATATATATATATATATATATATATATATATATATATATATATATATATATATATATATATATATATATATATATATATATATATATATATATATATATATATATATATATATATATATATATATATATATATATATATATATATATATATATATATATATATATATATATATATATATATATATATATATATATATATATATATATATATATATATATATATATATATATATATATATATATATATATATATATATATATATATATATATATATATATATATATATATATATATATATATATATATATATATATATATATATATATATATATATATATATATATATATATATATATATATATATATATATATATATATATATATATATATATATATATATATATATATATATATATATATATATATATATATATATATATATATATATATATATATATATATATATATATATATATATATATATATATATATATATATATATATATATATATATATATATATATATATATATATATATATATATATATATATATATATATATATATATATATATATATATATATATATATATATATATATATATATATATATATATATATATATATATATATATATATATATATATATATATATATATATATATATATATATATATATATATATATATATATATATATATATATATATATATATATATATATATATATATATATATATATATATATATATATATATATATATATATATATATATATATATATATATATATATATATATATATATATATATATATATATATATATATATATATATATATATATATATATATATATATATATATATATATATATATATATATATATATATATATATATATATATATATATATATATATATATATATATATATATATATATATATATATATATATATATATATATAATAACTATACTATAACTGAATAAGATAATTATAACTAACAAGCTTCTATTATTATTTATATTATATACTATTTATATATTATATGATAAGTGATATACTGAATACTAAAGCTATATACTACTTAGACATTAATTATTATCATATACTATATTAAACGAATCTATCCTACTAACATATCATTTAGAGCTAAAGCATCTCTGTACAAGGACGCGGAGTGCTGAATCGCTCTTCCACAGTCATCAGCCGTAACTACTGCTTTAGCTCTTTCTATTATATTTTCCATATATATTAGCCGCTGCTCAATGACTTCTGGCCCATATTTGTTGGTGATGTAAGGTTGACCTTCACGAAACTTTTTATTTTCAACCAAATTGCCTCAATTGGGTTGAGCATCGGCGAGTAAGGTCCCAAGCACAAAAACGTCGCTTTCTCGGTATTGTCAAAATTATTTATGGCTGACTCTAATTTTGAGTGACATGGAGCGTTGTCACAGATTGTGACCAAATCTTTAAGGTCATTACCTAGCTCGATCCATTTTTGAAGGATCGACTGCAGCCAATCACAGGCGTCTTGGGCTTTGTATGAACCTCTGCGATGGTGCATACACAGCACTCCAGAGGCATATATGGCCCCAATCAAATGGACATTTGGTCCTCTAGCAGCCGTTAATATCTGCAGGGCATTGGTTCCAGCTCGCGAACGGCCTCGAGTTCGGCGACAATAAAGGTTAAAATTAGTCTCGTCAATGTAAACAACTTGTTTTCCTTGCTGGATGAACCCAGTTAACAATCTAACGAACTGCGCTCTTTTCTCCTTGTTCTTGGGAGTATTCATTGTGCATAGTTGTCTATGCGCACTCTTTATTGTGAATGACCTCCCTTCCAAGTAATTGGCTATAGTTGAATTGCTTACTTGTTTCCGGAACTGCTGCTGAACTTTTTCTGCAATTTTTTTAGCTTATGGTTGAGCTCTCTTCAACCCAAGTAATTACTTCATCAATTTCTTCCACTGTCAATATCTTCGCCTTAAAACTACCCCTTTGGAAAGGTTCGACTCGGCCTTCACGCACCCAGGTGAAAGCAGTTTTATATACAACGTTCAAACTCGACGCAAGCTGAGCCCAATCTTCGCCTCTGTTGGGCGTCTCTATCTATTATTAATACATATCTCTGTGGGATTTATTTTTATTAATATAAGACAAAAAGTATTACCTGTGATTCTTCCTCTACATATGGGACAAGCCCCCGATGAAACTATTTGAGCGGAACACTTAAAGTGAATTAAATGCCGACAAGGCAAAAGGCGGATTATTCCACCGCGCTTCATGCTTATGTGACACATAACACAATTTTCTTGCACTTGCATATTTTCGCGTCTGTTTATAAAATTTAACTCAATTCAAATGTAAGTTTCGATTTTAATTTTCCGCCCGAGCAGGGACCCTAAATTATTAAAATAGATAACAAGAGCAAAATGGTGAAGGTATATTGGATATATACGCTAAGTAAGGACGAACTCATCTCATACGCTAAGGAGTTCGGGCTCGATGATTCTGGAAATACTGAAGATTTGCGAAGACGATTTTCAAGGTTTATATCGAAGTCGCAAGGAGAAATGAAATTAGAGGACTTTTGCATAAGACTTGGTACTGATAGGGTCGAAAGGTTTAGTTTTTCCTCGTCGTATAGTATTATTTTTCGGTGACAAGGGAACCTTCCCGAAATATAATTCTTCGCTCACAGGTGTCGCACTTATTTTCAGTGATACGGAAACGTTATTAAAAAGGAGTGAAATTCATCTTGTAGGAACTCAGACTTCAGTTTGGCGTTTAATATTATTTTTCGGTGACAAGAAAACTTTCCCGAATTATAATCCTTCGCTCTCAGGTGCCGTACCGAATTTCAGTGATACGGAAAATAATACTATACGACGAGGAAAAACTAAACCTTTCGACCCTATCAGTACTAAGTCTTATGCAAAAGTTATTTTTTCGTTTATCGAAGTGTATGTTGCGTGTATGTTGCTGTTGCGTCACCTTTCCACATGTACTTCACATAATTACAGATGTACTTCAGATTATGTCAAATGGACTTCAGAATAACGATATTGACTTCAGATTGTTACAATTATATTTCAGGCTTCCCAAATTTAATTTCAGATTTCTCCAATTGGACTTGCGAATAGTCAATTGGACTTAAGATTTCTTCAAATGGACTTCAGAATAACGATATGGACTTCAGATTTTTACAATTATATTTCAGAATTTTCAAATTTAATTTCAGATTTTTCCAATTGGTCTTCAGATTTTTAAATATGGACTTCAGATTTTTCCAATTGGACTTCAGATTTGTAAATATTGACTTCAGAAGTTTATCAAATGGACTTCGGACTGGTTTCAGTATGACTTGAGTTATATACTACTTAGCCATTAATTGTATCATATACTATATTAAACGAATCTATCCTACTAACATGTTATTTAGAGCTAAAGCATCTCCGTACAAGGACGCGGAGTACTGAACCGTTCTGCCACAGTCACCTGCCACAGTCAAAACTGATACAAGCCTGAAGTCCATTTGATATAATTCTGAAGTCCATATTTACAAATCTGAAGTCCAATTGGAAAAATCTGGAGTCCATATTTAAAAATCTGAAGACCAATTGGAAAAATCTGAAATTAAATTTCAAAAATCTGAAATAGAATTGTATAAATCTGAAGTCCATATCGTTATTCTGAAGTCCATTTGAAGAAATCTGAAGTCCAATTGACCTTTCGCAAGTCCAATTGGAGAAATCTGAAATTAAATTTGGGAAGTCTGAAATATAATTGTAAAAATCTGAAGTCCATATCGTTATTCTGAAGTCCACTTGACAAAATCTGAAGTACATTTGGAAAAGGGTAGACGTAACATATTGTATATAATATTAAGATGATGAATTATGAGCGTTTCAATAGAAAAAAATCAAAGACTCCTAAAGAAAATAATTTATTTAATCAATTTTATTAGAATTTATTCTGCGTTGATTTCGACGAATAAAATATATTACAGAAAATGATTTTTCAGCAGTATCTTGTTCCGGTTACGCCCATGTCTTGGCGTATAAGTCTTTAAACTTTGAATGACTCCATATCCAAGATGGCTAACTCCCATTATGATAAATTCTATTCTCCCGGGAGTTATTTTTCGGGTTCTAACACAAACTAAAAACGAAGTGAACCAACACGCCGAGATCACTTGATGTGAATGTCTATCAGAGCTGCGGTTGATTTGCGCTCGTCAAATATTCGCAGTTCATTGCAATATGGAGCGTTGTTTTTGCAGTCGTCTCATGCGTTGTCCCATGCATTTTATTATTAAATTAATATCACATGCGTTGTTATTATAGTGGCAGCTCTTGTAAGCCTTTGCCTACATGCGCTTCGGTCACTCTTCCCAGAGCCCAAGTACCACGGCGTGAATGTGGACCCTTGACGACAACGATTGAGTCCACTTGAAGGTTGTTCTGCCGTTGATCCCATTTTGGCCTCTGTTTTAATGACGTCAAGTATTCGTTTTGCCACTGGCGCCAGAAGCCCGGCATCATGGCTTGCACATGCTGCCAATAACTTAACCGATTAACTGGGACATCTCGTAGATCAGGTTCGGGAAGTAAAGTTAGGGGCCTCCCGATTAGGAAATGTGATAGCGATGAGTATCTGAGACCGAGCCCAGAGATCTAGAATTGACTACACCCTCGATTTACACTAGTAAGGATGAGCAGATGAGTAAAAACTCCATTGTTAAAACGGTTTCGCCAATAACGCGGCGTAAATGCAATCTTACTGATCGGATAGCTGATTCTCACATTTCGCTCCAGTGTGGTGCATTAGGCGGGACGAAGGTCCATCGAATTTCATCATTAGCAAGTGGAGCCGCCACCAGGTCGTTGTGCTCCTGGGATTTGATAAGTTAATGCATTTCATCAAGAGCACGTGCAGCGCCGACAACTGTCCCCATTGTCGCTGATGAGTTGTGCACATTTTCGCCGTCTCGCCATAAATCGTCGAAGTGAGGCCAAAAACGCATCCGTGGTTAAGGCGGCAAGTTCCAAATGTACCGCACATGTCACCATGTCACCATACGAACAAGCATATATATAACCTTTGGTATTTCGGGCGTTGCGACCATGATGGAGTTTAAGGGTGAGTGGCCCAGCATAATCTCAACCGGCTTTATCAAACAGATACGCTTAGAGCAATTGATATACCGGGAGGTCTGCCATAAGTTGGTTTGTCGTAAGTTTTCGTTGACAATATTTTTGTCAAACAATGACAAATTAGGTCGTAACGCCAGGATATAGGTTTCGTATGTGTTCATGCTGTAGGTCACTCGGCTCGATTTTGGGAGCAGTATAGAATGTTTCGTATCAAAAAGTAGATTGAAATGGCATATTCCTCCGCCGACTCGCAAAAGTCCCGAGGTGACGACGAAAGGAGTAAGGGGTTTAAGTTTCGATCACCCATTCAGCTCGCGATTGCTATTAATGGCTGTGATCTCATCTTTGGAGTCCTGCTGAGGATGCTGTAATAGTGTAATCTGCGCCAGCGTTATTTGGCCCACAATCTCAGATGGGCTCAAGCGATGACATTTCATGGTGAAGCGTTTTACGAAGGCTACTATTCGAACTGGTCACCTCCAGGAAGATGCCCAGCTATAGGGCATAGTGAATATATCGGACATCTCATCCGTCGCAGTTACCAGTGAGACGGTACATTTAACTTCAGCGTTGAGATCCCCAGATGAAACGAAAGTTAGGTCAATAGATTTGTTAATATGATATTTTTATTACCTTTCGCCGTGCAACTAGGCGGGACCATAGACCCTTCCACCATAGATCATGTGATATTAACTCCGAGGGTTTTAAACCTTGTTATGGGCAATCCGCGGGATTTTCGGTGGAGGCAATGTGGTTCCACATATACCGAGGAAGAATCTCGATTATCTCAGCAGAACGATGCGCGATGAGTGCCTTTAAGTTGGGAGGTGCATGGGATAACTATGCCAGTACCACCATTGAGTCTGTCCGAGTTTATATCGTTAAAGATTTGCCCATAAGGATGGGCTGGATTCGTCAAACAAGCCGTTATAATAATAAAGCTCCACACAACTCCAGGCGAGGTATCGAAACTAGTTTCAGTGGAGCCACTCGAGTCCGTGATGCTAGAAAATTTACGGAAATTTCGCTAGAAGCTGCCACCATCCGGCAACAAACAGCGGGAGTGTAAGCCTTGATCGATGCATCACAAAACCTATGAATTTAGATAGTGTCTGCGTTAGTTGGGACTAAACGTGGCAAACTGATATCACGAATCTTATGCATATCTTCACGTCATATTTGCCATAATTGTATCACATTTTCTGTAAGCGAAAAGTTCTTTGGAGAATATCTTAAGACGCGTAATTACTGGCACCAGCAGCCCCATAGGATCAAATACGCTAGACATCTCCGACAGTATTTGATGTCTTGTAATCGTTACGCTGGACACCCGCACTTGATATGTTAGGATATCTGCTTCAGGTTTCCAGTGGAGGCCAAGGACTTTCATTGAATCGTCATTATTAGAAAATGGAAAGGAACTCGATTGCTTATTTTGTCCGGGAGATATACAGACTGAGTTTGACATCCACTTATTCAGTTCCATATCTGCGCGAGAAAACAGATTTATCAAATCATTCTGTAATTCTTTTACCTCCGCTTCGGTAGACGCTCAGGATAGAACATCATTAACGTAGAAATGCTTAGCTATGACCTTTGCTGCCCATGGATACCTCAACCTGTAATCGTCGGCTACCTGCTTCGTTACTCGAACTGATAGAAATGGCGCGCAGGAGGTGTCGTATGTAACGGTGCATAGTTGAAAATGTTGAACTGGGAGCGAAGTCTTCTCTCCATACTGTACGCTGAAAATCGCGATGTGACTCTGCTACCCGAATCTGACGAAACATCATCACGATATCAGCAGAAAATGCGAAACGATGAAACTGGAATGGTAAGCAGACGGGAAAGAGATCCCGTCGAATATTTGGTCCGATATGGAGATTATCGTTGGGTGAAAGTCCACTTACGCCCTTTTGTGAGCCGTCAAACAGTACCCGCAATTTCTTTCCCACAATGGGATGGTGTGGCAAATAAAACGCAGCATCATTCGGTGATGCTAATTCTTCGGGAGACAGCTGTTCCAAGTCGTAGATACTCTTGCATGAATGAAACGTATTGTTCACGAAGCGTGCCATCCCTTTGAATTCGTCTTTCTGTCGAATAAAGAGGAGGCAGAATCCCAGGTAGTGTACCCGGAAATCGTTGTAGTAGATCCTTAAATGGATGGTGCACAATGTATCTTCACCAACAACGAAGTGTTACCCCAAGTTAGGTCAGCATTCGTTACGCCTTGCAGATCACGCGGTAATATATTGTGCTTCGGAGATGACGGCAATGATGCAGTGATCTTGTTTAAGATGTACAAGCAAGCATTGAACCGAAAGGAGTTGCTGCGTGAATTTGAGCACTGCAACAACCTCGTGTATGGTCGGCAGCAACTGACGCCTAGAATAGGCGTGTATGGTCGGCAGTACATGTGACTAGAATACGAGAATGCATACGCGAAATACTCAGGCGTTGAATACAATGCTCGGAAACATATGATAGTTCCGCAATCAATCAGTGCTCTACAGGTGACAGGGTTGCCTTGAGCAGTTGAGGGTTGCCTAATGCAGTAGGCATCCGTGACAAAATGTCCAAACCTCCTCTGAACGTGCTGGGTGGAAGCGGAACTCCCTCTGACGCCAAGGCACCAACTATTAGAACGGATGATCTAACAGAGCTTCCTATTGAATCTGTCGGAAAGGCTGGCAATGCCGATATGGGTGTCGATGCTGAAGACGTGACGGTAGATCGCTCAGTTGGGGCATGTACAAGTGTGTGGTGACGTTGATGGCATTCCCTACAATTGTATTTGGGAGGGCACTCGGATACGGTGTGTCCGAACTGAAGGCAATTAAATCAGAGCGAGAAAGGACATCGAGAAATCGAGAAAGGACGCTCAATAGTTTTACTCCCGTGCATCCGCTGCCTTGCTGTATTTGGATCAAGTTTCTTTAGTAAAATTAAGACCAACCAGCAATCACGATCCTCGTAGATTATGGAGCTTAAGCCTCTTAACACTGTATTGGCTCGACCCGAGACCTTGCGTAACAATGGAGCATCTTCTCGTGAAGTCGACGGTAATAACATAAAGGTTTCGATAAAGGAATTATTTATTTGGCGGGGTCTATAATACCGTTCCGATGACGATTCGGTGCTGTCTCGAAAGCAGATTCAGTCACCGAGATGTGACGTACCAACTTCGCAGCATCACCCTGTAACACCGATTTCAAATAGTACAACTTTTGTGTGTTGGTTGGTTGTTTGGTTGGAGGTATGTGCTTTCATAATTGAGGTTTTCAATCCGCATCGGATTTGCATTAGCTTCGTGTACTGAGAAGCCATTATATCCGGCTCGAAGGACAACTTAAAATGACAAGGAATGCTCTCGTAGGAGCGTATTCCGTAGGCGCCTGTGTGTTAAATGAAATTAGATGCCGTGAAACGTTTAACTAAAATGTTAAATCAACTACTAGTGATTTTATTAGTATTGACTGATATTAGAATTTCGCAATTACGCAATTTATGAAGCCTTATTTAAGATGAATTAATATATGATTTTCATGTCTAGTTTGCTTTTTTCGTGCCCAATTTGTTCGAGTTAAACGGCACCACACAAACCAACACGCCGAAATCACCCAATGTGAATGACAAACAGAGCGGCGGTTGACTTGCACTCGTCAGATATTCGGAGTTCATTGCAATAGGGAGCGTTGCTGTTGCAGTCGCGACAAATTTGCATTATTTATAAATATAGTTTCCGATAGTCACTAGTTGAACGGTAAATCAGAGTACGAAGTGTAAGTCAACCGCCGGTGTTCTTGTTCATGATCAGTTATGGACGTATAATAATTTACTCATTTACTAACTAAGCCTAAAAGTAGGCCTTATAGTAATACAAGAGTAAATAACAAGAGTATAGGCTATTGAATACGATTACATAAAAAATACAAAATTTTTTGTTTTGTAACAAAGATAGAATCTGACTTTAAGTAGTAGGTAAGTAGTTAACTTACCGAAAATACAAAGTTCAATTCAGAACAAGCATTTCGAAGAGGTTCATTCTGTGCAAATGACGATCTGTAAAATGTTAGACGAAGGAATTCATGTCGTCTTGAAGTACATCGGGGAACGAAGATATGAATGTTATTCAATAGATGCGCAGAGACCGTGACGCCATATAATAGTTTCAATATAAAGGTGGAATTCAGCATTATCCTTCGATTAATTAAAGACGGCAAATTTACTAGTTTCAACCTGGACTCGTATTATTTCAATCTTAAATTGGAATCCCATCTCATGTTGCGGAGATAGGAAACCAAAAATTGTTTTTATATCGATTCTATTAACGTGATGCAGCAAGCAATTTTTGGGCCCCAAACTAGGGAAGCATATTCCAAAATGGGCCGCACTAACGATATGTATAATGTTTTTGTAATATATGGATCGTTTGCCCAGCGTTTTATAAAACCCAATACGCTGCTAGTCTTACTCGTAAAATGATTAATATGAGCATTGAGTCGCAATTTGCGATCGAAAATAACACCAAGGTCTACAACTACACAGGAACAGTTTAACATCATCCGGAAAGAGCAGAATATGTCCAACAATGGATGAGAGATCATTTATAGAAACTAAAAAGATCAGTGGCCCGAAATGACCACTTTCAATGACGTTCCTTGTGGAACTCAAGAAGTAACCGTGAATTCATCAGATAAAACGCTTCTGAACTAAACTTTTTGAGTACGTCTACTAAGGTAAGAATAAATCCAACGTAGAATAAATGGAGGAAATCCAAACAAGCTAAGTTTCAGCAGCAGGAGTTTATGATTTACAGCATCAAATGCTTTACTAAAGTCTGCAATATCACATCAGTTTGCATACCAAGAGCGGAATTTTTTTTATCATGGAAACCATTTCCAATAACTTAGTCTCTGTTGATTTACCACTGCAGAATTCGTGCTGATAAGGGGAAATAGAGGAAAAAATACTCCGAGAAGTTTGATCGGTTTTAATTTTTTCAAATAATGTAGGTAAAGCACTTAATTTGGCAACACCACGGTAATTATCAATTAGACATTTATTTCCAAATTTATGCAGCGGTATAATAAAAGACTACTTCCAAGTTGAAGGAAAATATCCTGTTAACAATTAAACAGGAGTTTAATTGGTGTCACTAACTCATTTGCACAAAATTTTAAAGTACACGACGGAATATGCTCAGGACCAGGTTTGAAGCGGCATTTTAAATCTTGAAGAGCTTTAAGAACTATCGATTCGTTGATTACGGGATGAGAGATAGAACAATTGGTAATATTATACGGATAATCTGAGCCCAAATATGTTGACTTCGAGCCCAAATATGTCGACATAAAAAAGTCTCCACGGAGGAGGCGAAGAAAATCCTTTAGACGTGAGTAGTTTGTCTTACTGAAGCAAAACTCCTTTTTAATTTGAATATTCATCCTGCGTTGTGATATTATACTATTGAACACTCTCATCGTTAAAAGTCAAGTCGGATGATGTATATACTCAGGTATGACTAACGGAGAAGACGAAACTAGGTCAAACAAATCCGGATCATGCACAAATATAAGATCCAAGCACCGATTAAGCGAGTTTAGAACGTAGTTAACCTGGAAAAGGCCAAGTGCAGATAAACCATTCACAAAAATATCATCATGATTAGCATCTGAGAACGGCAGAAATATATTACGAGCATCCATACTACTCATCCAATTAATGGTAGGCATACTGAAATCACCAAGAACAATCAGCTTATCAGTATTCGACAGTTTATCAGATAAACTTTCAATACAGCTTAAATGCTTGTAATATGTCAGGTTACTAGAATTCGCAGGAATATATGAACAAGTAATATATCACAAAGATGCAGCAAAAGTCGATTACATCATCCACTAAAAGTTGTACCTCACGCGAAAAATAAGAATACCTCACCGCAATCAAAACTCCTCCGCCTCTGGATAAATTAGTCAAAGAGAAGTCCCTGTTCTTACGGTAGATGGTGTATTCCGATGATAAAATTTCTAAATTTAGAGTATGAGGTTTCAGCTATGTTTTAGTAAGCACTATTAAATCGAAATCAAGGCCAACTGAATTATCACGCAACTAATTTGCTTAGTATTTAAGCCTCGAGCATTTTGGTAAAAATAGATGTACTGAAAACTGCTGAGCAATATCTCAATCGATTAGCAGGTGCGTTGACGTGAGCAGATGAAGGACTAATTAGTTTTTTGAAGCACGATTTCTTCTCGGCCTATAAACAAATTCATGAATGATAGCATTCTTCGGCCAGAAACTCGAATTGAAAACACGGTGAGATAAATGCTCAGGTAGGTTCACATTGAAAGAGGAGTACGATTTCATTAACTTGAGGTTATATTTTCCTATAGTTATGCTTGCGTCATTAAAACTTAACTGATTACTAATATAAAAGCGAATATTCTCAGAAGTATCAGCCGCAAATCTTGAAATAAAAACTGTCTTCCTCGGCTGAACAACAACAAGTTCATTATGACGAGGTAGTACCGATGAGGTAATAAGGCTCCTTTTGGGAATAGCACCTGTCTCATTTGGAGCAAATGCTCCATTTGGAACGAATGAGACCGCAGCAGATGAAGCTTGAGTTGTATTAGGTAAATTTCCAACATGAAGAGGACCGCTTGTAGTAACGTTGAATTCAGGTGTAACCACATCTCTGAAAAGGGTATCTGGAGCATTAGGGCTTATTCGGGATTAATAAATTAATCAGAGCTGGAACTGCGCCCACTCGACTAGCTTTCTTCTTGGATTGTACACCTTTAGGAGATTTCGTTACCGCGATATCTGGGTTTACCGGCAGAGCAGACAACAATAAATTAGCGTTTTTAAGTTACTGGATCATCAAAATACTCAAAAGCCGAAAATTTTGAATTAAATGAATCGAACTTATCCTTGACTGCCACCAATTCCCGAGAAATTATTTGAAGTGCTTACGAGCGCTATTTAAGAGTCTAGTGAGGTCAATTTCCTTTTGCTGGCAGGATTCACAAAACCAACGGAGCCTTTTATTCGAACCGAAGGCATCATAAACGCGGGCACTAATGCCAACACACTTTATGCGGAAAATAAGGTCGCACAATCGACAAGTGATAAAAACATCCGAATCATTATTAAGCTTGCAGTTTTTGAAATTACACGTTAGAGCCATTATGGCAAAAAAGTGTCAAAAATTGTAACATCCAATTTAAAAATAAATGAATGCAGCCCTTGCGACCAAATGATACCGTTAACTGTGTCGCAAAGAGAGAAAAGAACAAAGCGCAACTGAAGATAAGAAACCGAACAAGAACACGCGAATAAATATGGATTCTTAGCAAGCGCTTCAAAAAAACACATCTGATCACAACGATGACTATTTTAGAATTATGTTTAAATAAAAAACCTCGCCTTTGTCGCTTGCGTGCTCGTAATTTATAATTTTTTGGTTAATTTTCTGACGGCTTTTCGACGGTATAATACATTGGTGCGTTCGATCCATCCAAATGTTAAACGCGTCAAACAATTTGGATATCCATAACTCAATGTAATCGCCGTTATTTTATTGCATCAAAATCACAAGAAGAAATATTTACGAATGATATTTGTAGAATGTAAAACTGGTACGAATTGAATTTTTTATAACGTTCTTAATGATGTTTTGGTAAGAATCCTTTTAAAAAAATACTCAAACATATTTTTCACAGAATTTTGTCCTAATTTTTTCAAATCAAATGTTTGTAGAACTTGAAGAAATGGTGCTGAACTTCTTTATCAATCTCTTCAGATAACCAAATGAACCTTACAAAAGTGATCAATGGATAAGAAGCATTTGAATCATGTGGCAGCGTAAATTCCGTTCCGTTTCGTAAAACTTAATACTATGATTGCATATTTTTTATTAGAAATATTTCAAGTGTATTTTTGAATGCTTTGCAAAAAAAGAACAAACATAATAAAAAAAGAACAAACATAAAAATAAACAAACGTTAGAATTTTTCATACGAAATAATTATTAATTGTTGGTGAATTTGGAATTGACTTAAATTTCTTCAGTCTACGCCGTAATAATTGCCAACAAGAAGGGGAGTCCCACTGCTGTGTTGGATGATGTAAACGAACGGCTTGTTGGCGTGGAAGGTTTGTGCTAATTTCCGAGCCGGTAATAGGGCATCGTTTCGTATGTCGCGAACTAGGAACAGAAGAAAATATTGATAAAAAGTTCTGTTAACAACAAATATTGAATTTGCTTATGCTTTTTGGAACAAACAATTCTAATCGAACGAAAACGATCTCCATAATTGATTCCAAATTTGTTCAGATCAATAATTGTAGGCATCACCATAAAAATATATGTAATAATATGTTTTACCTTTCACTGGGATGTTTGGAACTTCTCTTCGTTGGACATCGGTACCAAATTCATCCACTTGGAATGATGAAACAGTTTTAATTCCATCTAAATATATCGCCTCAAAACGTTCAACGATTAGATTAAGTGGCGTACCAGGAGAGAATATCCTTTGAATACCGACCTAAATTAATGATTGCCATTGTTTATTTCGTTGAGGAAAATCATTCATAAAATATTACCGCTTTCAGTGTTTTTTCCAGACGCATTTCAAAACCGTCTACCCTGAATTTAGGCAACGAAACTCTTACATCAGTTATAGCCATTTTATTATTTAGTGTTTCAAACAAGTCGAGCGTTAGGCTCCCTAGTAATTGCGGCAAACCGTAGGCTGATCTTGGCAGAAGTATTGTCATTGATGAGCCATCCTTGTAGTACATTCTTAAGGCCGTACAGTTTAGCTCGAGGATATCAAGGTATAAGAAACGACCACGACGATGCATCATCGGCGTATTAGGAACTATAGCGCTACCAACATGAAAATTTCTTAGAGTTGTACGTGTTTTATCGAACGGTGTAAGCCAATCATTTTTAAATTCAATAATATTGATAATGTCGAGAGGTCTTTCTCTTGATATTTCTGGCCTTTTCTCTTGATATAAAAGGATATTTGTGGACATCATATTTTTGTGCGCGTTTCTCCAATCAGCTATTGCTTCATATTGCTCCTTTGGGAGATAGATATCTTGCGTATTGGGTGAATTACCTACTGTATGGAATTTAAATTGTGGTCTTAGGCTATATCCTTGCGAGACATAAATTCGTTGTGTTATATTTAAAATATTATTATTCGTGTATAGTTTTATGAAATCCTTCGTAGTATTTTTTGAAAGGCGAAGTATATTTTCTATTTCTCCACTAGAGTCAAAATTGGTACCCGAGGGAATTAATGAAAGTATTGCTTCAACCGCAATTGGACTGAACACAAAATTATCGAGATCCTGTACCCTTAACAGTTTTATAACAAAATGATTGGTGTTATTCCTTCCAATAGACACCGCATCATCTTCGGCCCGAATGTTGCTGAAATGATAACAAAATGCCACCAACGCCGTCACCAGGATTCGAAAAGTAACTGAAAACAATAACACCAATAATTTCAATTAGCTCTGAAGACCAAAATCTGAAGGGATCCGAAATGATAAAAAGCTTTGTCGAAGTCTAAAGACATAAATAATAAATGCTATTAAGGTTGAAACCGTTTTGATGAAATTACCACGATTAAATAGCATTACATTTTATAAAAGATAAAGTCATTATTAGAATATTGAATTTAACACCGAAGAATTTTAACTCGAGATTAAAATATTGTTTGCAAAAGATTCAAATCGTTGATAAAATATTCAATATACACAGATTTATGCTCTGGAATATTCCGTGATTTTTTTTGAATTATCTGATAAAATTTTTACTTACGTGAGTTTGTTTGAAATTTTCTCATTATGAGTTTTTTCTTCGTTTAACGGAACGTCTTCGTTATTTAACGTGCAGGGATTTATAATTGAATAACTTTCGATCCGGTGAACAAAGACATTGAATTCGGTGAATGACCGAATTGTTGTCTCTATCCTCCCTTTTTATAAGGATTTTGTAGATCACATTTTCAGTAACAAATAGCGATAACAATTTTGATATGAAGAATTATCTTTAACTAAATAAAAGCTACTAAACTAGCGGTCTACTAGCGTGTTAAAGGCAAGAATGATTTATTTGGCAAGTAATGTATACAGTTTGCGATTCACAGCATGTTCTCAACTTTTTCTTTGAAGGAAAAATAATTCTTGAGAAGGCGAGATTTTGAATTAGTCCTGTTGGAATGTTCTATTGCCCAAGGACCCGAAAATTTAATGGAACCTACCATTCAATAGAGAAATAATTAGAATTATCAGGGAATGCTCATTTTTATAACCTATACCCAAAGGGTTAAGGGTATATTAACTTCGTTCCTCCGTGTGTAACGCATTAAAGGAGGTGTGGCAGGTATGAAAGAGTATATATTCTGGCTCAGAACCGTATTCTGAGTCGATTTAGCCCTACACCGTCTGTCTGTCTGTCTGTCTGTCTGTTGAAATCAAGACTACGAGTGAATGAAAAGATTTATGGTCATAAAATTTGGCAAAAATATTCTCTGTTGTCAACAAGTTGGTAATGAAAGTGGGCGAAATCGGATGAAAACAACGTCTACTTCCGATAGCTTATATGAATGTATGCACATACGAAGTTCAGTTTCAACGTTTGGGAGCGAAATCGAAGACAGCATTTTATCCTGGAACTGAACCACGAGTACTAAATTATTCTGCAAAAAGCGGGCGTAATCCGCCGACAAGAATTGTTAAAGCAGAAGCTGTGGCGATATTGCAACATAAATGAGAGGAATATTCTTACTGTTTTATTGTAATATTTTATTGAATATTATACATTATTTAAAAAAAATTTTATTGTAGATATATTATGCTATAAAATTACAATTTTATGGTAATATATAATGTATGTAAAAATAAACTATAATATATAAAGAAATATCACCGCAAAATATGCTACTAATTACTGAGCCTCTACTAGGAACACGGATAGGTGCTGTTAATGTAGGGTATTTCAGCTTCGGCCAGGCCAAATATAACACCCTTACTTTTTATTATATAAGTTAAATTATCATTTATTACTGATTTTCATTTTTAATTATTAAATCACTTGAAGTAGTGATAATTGTGACCTATAAAGCAGTCATATTTCATTCTTGTCATTATTATCTTTCTTCTTATCATTCTCATTATGATTCTTTTATTTGTTTATCATGTCTTATCATTATTATCATTCTGTTTTATTTTGACAGTAACTGATCATACTTTTCGGATGGAAAATATTGCGAAGACCTTTAAAAATCATCAATGATTGCATATTAATTTTGTCGATAAATTACGAAAACTAATCACGAGGATATCATCGAGGATAGCGTGATCATGTTTGCCACTGGTAACATTAAAGCAAAATTATATAACAAACATTATACCGAATGATATGCTTGGGAGGAAAATAAATGTTTCTCATAAAAACACGTAAATACGAACGCGCGACGGCAACGTATATCCCGGCCTACATGACACCTGAGCCCACCTCAGGTAATTGGCTAACTGAGGATGGGTGATCGCTGTTCGGACCCAACCAGCGGTGGGTGGATGAAATTCTTTTCTTCACCAGCGAAGAAGTTAGCAACAATGTCAATAGAGGTTTGAGAGAGAAGCGCATCAAACGCTGACGCTGGCGGCAATGCATAATCGCTCAGACGAAAATTGTTAATCAACAAGACCATAAACTTTCATATATATGAAATGATCATCGAAAAGTCACGTAAAGGAAAAGCAACGTAAACTTACAACAACAACACCCACAATGCAGATAAACTTACCTTGAAAACGTAACAGATTTACAACAACAACAACCAAAATTAATAAAACATAAAATTCAAAATTTACGTAAACAAGAAGCAACGACCACACATTATTTTTAAAACAAGCTGTTAGCAACAAAATCACTGTTAGGTGCGTAGTTACGAACTATTTTCTTCTTTTGCCATTATATTTTTATTTTTTATTAAAATACTGCAACCCTATTGTTCTTGATATACATTTTTTGGGTCCTGTTATCTTTGGGCTTAACAATTTAATTTTATCAATAAAGCACGGTTGAGAATGGTAAACTCGTCGTTTCTCCCCAGGATTCACTGCTGGTTACAAGCTGTGAATAAAACATGTTGGTGTTTCCTGTGAGGGCTATTCGGCATGGAACTTCTTCAGGAGCAAAGAACTCTTTTGGTGGCTGTGCAGAAATACGTGCCAAATTTTAAGAAGGATTCCTCGTCACGTAAAACTGAGACATATCTTTTAACTCCTTTAGAAAATCTTTCTTTCAAAAGCGTTCTGTGTTCAAGAAGGAATACGTCGGTGGAGATTTCGAGAACGAATTTGAAGAAGCTTATGTTGATGCAGCAGCTATCATCCGGCATGCGTTGTCAAGGGTCTGCGAATCTGCAACACGCGGTATTCAAGCTCCTATTACAGGACCTGCACGAAATCCATCACAAAAGGCAGAGGTTTCTTTGCTTGAGGTCCAATTACCTACCTTTAATGGCGATTACGTCGCTTGGCCCAACTTTAAAGAAATGTTTTTAAACAGAGTGTACAATAATAAACCGTTAACTGATCTTCAGAGATTTTATTATTTGAAAGTTGATCAGAGATCAGAGTCTTAGCATATTATATGTTGAAGAAGCTACCCACAGTCGATCGCAACGATCTAGAACTGGATTTACGCATTCGATCGGGTTTGCACATATTTAGATGAACAGCACCAAATGATGATTACGCCATCTAATTCACGAGGCGCGTTCCAATTATCAACCAATTCCGATGTACGTCAAAAAACAGAACAGGCTACGTCTGTTCAGAAGATAACTTCTCAGTCTTTTCATGTGGAAAAGTGAAGAATATGTCCAGTTTGTTATCTCGCTGATCACCCCGTACGTGATTGTTCTGTCTATGTTTTATGTCATTAGCCGATAAAAGGTCAGTTGTTTGTAGAAATAAATTCTTTTTTAATTGGTTGGGATACAATCACACTTTACCCATGTGCAGTAGCAAAAGAACCTGGAACGTATGTAATGGAAGACATCGCAGTCTAATTCACGAAGACAAAGAAAATGAATCTCAAACTTTATCTACGCACACTGCTTCAATTAACACAGGTTCCTTCTCCGATACTTTAGGGGTTCTCCCAATCAACGATGACCAACCTGCCATAATCGATATGGTTTTATCAGTTCTATTATCAACTGATATGGTTACTGTACGGAATATAGAGGGAGAACCATAGATTTAGAGCTTCTTTAGATCAAGGTTTCTAAGCATTTTTTATATCTGAGCACATGGTTCAACAGTTACGTCTACCACGCACGAAGGTTGCTGTTACCATCTAAAGGCTAGCAAAGAAGGAAATGGTCAAAAGGTATACGCCCGTTACACTCAGGGTACGGTTCTTGTTACGACACTTGCGTGTCCTATACTCTAATGGCATACGTTTTGCCCAAAGTCAGCGATGCCATGCCTGATAAAATATTATCTTACCAATTTTGGAAACATTTAAATAGCCTAAATTTGGTAGATCCGAACATTTTTCAACCTCACTCGGTCGATTTACTACTCGGAAAGGATGTATACGACAATCTTATTTTAACTGCAAAGGGCAGTGCGGAGAGCAGACTGCACAAGCTACTACTTTGGGGTATATCGTTTCTGGTAAAGTATGTAAAAAACCTAAACAGAACTTTAACATAAACCTAAAAAACTTAAAACATAAACTAAGACAACCAGTAGAGAAGGTTTCGTGATACAACTTTAGCACTTGAACTAAATTGTGAATTTTACAATTCCAGCGCTTGAACTGAATTATATGTTGAAAGGATAATGTTTCGTATTTCGGCTGATTTTCAAGGTCGCATTTTGGGTCGGTGTAAACGTACTATAAGGAAAAATCGTGATGGCCTCATCCTCAGGCAGAGGTTGGCTCTAATGATCTGCGGGGATAGTTCTTGAGATGGGCGTCGATTTCTAATGATCCAACCCTTGTAAAATGTTTTGCGAAGCCTTGGTTCCCCAGATAGTAGTAATTTGCGTTTGTGTAACTAATGCAAAGGACCACACGTTCTTGTTGCCGGATTTAATCCATTTTTCCTTTTCGTCTTTCATAAGTTCGCACAATTGGCGTGATTCATTATGAAATAAATTGATTTCACAAGCGCATTTGTTAGCCCCCTTTTGGAAGATCGGTTGAATATTAGGGCATACATAATTTTGCATTTGGATCATCTGGCATTGTTGCGGCAGTTCCTAGTTGGTTGGAAAATATTTATCTCGATGAAGAGTGATTGCTAGAATCGGCGTTGAGGGTCTTATGGTGACCATTGCGTTGTTAATGAGAACAGGAATTGGAATAAGGCGATAATTAATGAATGATTCAGCGATCGTCAATGGAATCGTTATTTTAAAAATAACGTTATTAATGGTTAAACCTGCCTGAACTGTCATCAGTTTGTAGAAAGATAGAGGGTCCTCTTCGTTGCTTGGAATTTTAGTATCTGGTGGGAGATGACTTATGATTATGATGAGTTTTACTTCGATTTAGAGTTGCCGAGGAGTCAATAATAGAGGGCTGATTTCGCCGCGATGGGAATTTGTGAGGACACTGATTAATAAGGATTGTCCCCGATTAATGTTTGAAGATATTAGAATCAAATGAAGTCCCAACGTGGTAAGGAATTGTACCATCCTTGATTCATCTATGTCGTGTTCTGCCCTTGAAATGTGATTTTTAAGGGTCTTAATTTTATGCTGTAAGTTTGTAAAAGTTTCTGATGCTGCGGCTTGATCCCGTTTCATGATGTTTATAGTTGCATCCAAAATTGATGTGTGGTGTGTTTTACCAAATTCAACAAATAACTTTTATTTTTTTCAATGTGAGATATAGTTTTTGACATTTCGTTTGGATAGTCATCATCTAAGACTCCGAATAGTGCATTAGCCACGTTTCCGATTAAATTAATTGCACCTCTCCCTGGTCTATGGAGAGTCAATAAGCTATGATCTATCCGCAGATCGTGTTGGGTATGTTGGAATTGTGTTACAAGCTCTTCGCATAATGACTTTTATTGTATTTGTTAATGTAGAAAGCAAAACACATGTTGACTCTTCAAGTAATCTATTCTGAGCCTTAAATGAGCAAAACGCATATGCAAGAATAAATAAAGTAGATAATCATCGATAATAGATAATGAATGGCTGAAGTCAGCAACTTCATAATACAATTGTATATATTGAAGGTCGGTTCATAAGAGTATGCTCGCACGAATGAAGAATTGTATTTGACTCGTTTTCCAAGGTTTGAATATCGCTTTTTAAGGGTGATAAGTTACAATAAATTATAAGTGTCCAATGAGTGGAGCTAATATGTGCCGAACCCATTTTTTCGATATGCACTTTTACTGAATGTGTTTATTGTTGCTTAACTGCTTAGCACCATGGGCAAAATGAGGAGATAAGTCAAAAGTGGCATTAAAGACGTTACTTCTGTTTCTGTCGATTGTGTCCTTGAAATTTTTAATTTTTTTTGTTTTTGACGTTTAGCTTCTGGTTCCTGATTGTCCGGTTCTTCAGGTGAGTCATTGTCATGTCCCTGTATGTTGGGATCTTCGGACTGTTGGTCTAAAGGAAGAGGAGCTAATCTGTGGACTGGTCGTTCAAACGTTCCTTTTGAAGTTTTTACGTCAGCTACCCTTACCCTGCTGTCGTCGTCCGGATAAACCTTGGTGATTCGGCCTAAACCCATTGTATTGGGGCAACGTTGTCTTCTTTTATGATCACAATCATGCCTTTCTTGACACTGTCGCTAGTGGATTTTCATTTGTGACGTGTTTGCAACTCGTTCAGATATTCCTTTACCCGCTGTTTCCGAAATGTTTGTTTCAAATGAGAGACCAGTTTCCATCGTTGAAGAAGTGTTGTCTTACTCGGTATTGCTGTTGGATCAATTTGTGCTGTGAGCTGTTCGCCGATCAGAAAATGTCCGGGCGTTAAACTGCTTAAGTCGTTTGGATCGTTAGATAATGGTGTAACGACAAAATTTATTTAGAAATTTGATCTCACAATATTCTAAGATACTTTAAGAATTTAGTTTAGTATACCCTATAAAGAAATTAGTTTAATAAAATTTAGAAATATCTTAGAAACAAATTAGTTTAAAGGTATAATAAGATTTTAGTTTAAGAAATTTCACTCAATTAAATATTCATTAAAATAAATTAAATAATAACACTGTAGGATTTTAGCTTTAAATGATTATTTTTAAAACCTTAGAAATAAATTTCAGAATAAATAATTTATAAAATATTTTTTATGTAGGCTTAGTAAAAAGAAAAAAATATATAAATACAATAAAAAAATTGAGAGAGGACTTTTTGGGATAAGACTTGGTACTGATAGTGTCGAAAGGTTTAGTTTTTCCTCGTCGTATAGTATTATTTTTCGGTGACAAGGAAACTTTCCCGAATTATAATCCTTCGCTCTCAGGTGCCGTACCAAATTTCAGTGATACGGAAACGTTCCTGAAAAGAAGTAAAGCCCTCTCTCCAAGACTAAAGGAACTAAAAATCAAGAATTATATTAGTCAAATAATACCGAAGCCGAATAAGACCGGAAGCGGTCCCAGAGAAACCTCCGATCGCAGTCAAAAGCTACTAAAATCTTTCCCTCTCGTCCGTCGAGGGAATCTCCTTCACTTATTAATTTATTGAGTCCAGCTATTAGTGAATCTGATGATTTAAATAATCAACAACCGGATACTGTTGAATCTGCAATACCATTTCGAAATGAGACTGATAACGATTCTTTAAATGAACCTTTGCCGATTGCATCATCAGTCATCGTTCCCTTTTCAGGTGCGTTAGTGTCTAATGCTCCTCCTACTAGTACGGGCGCTATCCCGAAGACATCTATCAGCCTTAACTCGCATAATGAAGTCACTGTCGCTCCTATGATGAATAAGACATATAGTAACGTGGTTGCCTCATCGAATTTCTTAGCTGCTCCAGTTATATCTGTTACTCAGTCTGCGAAGAAACTTCAGGTGGTTGAACCCACTAAATCAATTTTTCTCTCACGTTTTACTCCGGAAACAACTGAAGATGATATTCGTGATCATATATATGCTAAGTTGGGGTTAAATGACACGAGCATATCTATTAAAAAGTTTAAATTTAATTCTCAAAGATCTTATTCGTCTTTCACGGTGTACTTATCTGATCACTTATTTAATCGTGTCGTAAGCCCCTCATTTTGGCCTGATAAAGCCATTGTGCATGAATATGCTTATAAGTCAAGAAGAATCCGTGGAAATACTGCTTCTTTACAACGACGCGGCGTCTCAAAAAACTAATTAATTTCTCCTCCGACTTAATCTATCAGAACGTCAGAGGTCTTAAAACTAAATTATTCAATACTTTTTTAGCAAGCATTGATTCGGACTTCAAAATTATTGCTTTCACGGAAACCTGGCTTAAACCAGATATTTTGAATGCAGAAATTTTTTCAACTAAGTATGCTGTCTATCGGAAAGATCGTGACTACTCCCTTACTAATCTAACCAGAGGTGGTGGCGTTCTTATTGCGGTAATTTCCCAGTGTTTTTCGCGTGAGGTAGTTCTGGTGGAGGCTGTTGGGATTGACTTTTGCTGCGCTTATATTAAAATAGCGAGTTTATGCATCTATATTACCTGCTCATATGTTCCACCAGATTCCAATGATGATGTTTATATAAACCACTTCCGTTGCGTTCAGATAGTTTCTAAAAAATTGTTGTCTACGGATCGCCTCATTACACTTGGCGATTTCAATTTACCATTCGTTAACTGGGCAAGATGCGATGATGATCCGACAACCTTGTTACCAGCTACTGAAGGATTAAATGGATTTAATTTTCTTAACGAGTTGTTATCACTTGGATTATTTCAGGTAAACTATATACTGAATCCAAACAATCGCTTGCTGGATCTTATCTTTGTTGACGATAAAGATATTTACGAGATTTCGCGCTCATTGCCATTTGTATTACCTGAGGATAGCCATCATCCAACTTTAAACATCAAAATTACACACGAAAACTGGATGAGCCACATTCCTTCGTTGGATTCCACTCAACCTAGAAAGAAACATTGTTTCAAAAAAACAAACTATGCAATTTTAAAGGACTTTTATCGTAATCTCGATTGGATGGAAATTTTGTCTTTAGAGAATTACCAATCTCCCTTGGGTTTTGATTCGGCATTGGATTCTTTTAATAGTACTTTGTTGCAGTCTTTTAATTTAGCTGTACCTATAAAACAATTTACACAAAACTCAAATCCAACTTGGTTTAATAAGGATCTTTTAGCGTTAAGGAATCTCAAAACTAAAAAATATAAACTATACTGTAAATTCCGAACACCTTCAAGTTTTGTTATGTATATAACTGCGAGATATAGATATCAATATCTTCACAAAAATCTCTACAACAATTATTTAGCAAAGGTGAAGTCTAATTTATGGGCAGATCCAAAGTCCTTTTGGAATTTTGTTAATATGAAACGGAAGAATGGAACTTACCCTTCTACTATGAAATATGGTGAACGCGAATCTAATAATTTGGTTACTATTTGCAACCTATTTGCTGACTTTTTTAAACAAACCTATTCTACTGAGACTTATGCTTCAGCCAATTACCCATATCATGTTTCATCGGGTTTTATTAATCTACCAATAGTTGATGTGCAGACTGTGTTAAGTGTTTTAAAGGATATTAAACTGAGCTATAACCCTGGACCTGATCGCATTCCTTCATGCATTTTAAAATATTGTGCTGACGAATTAGCGCTGCCTATTTCAACACTATTCGATTACTCGTTGCGATTAGGATATTTTCCTGATGCGTGGAAGTCGTCTTATATTATCCCTTTACACAAATCGGGAAATAAATTCGAGATAAGGAATTATCGCGGGATTGCTAAACTTAGCGCTCTGCCCAAAATATTTGAAAAGATAATAGTCGTCCACATCTCAAGAAGTGTTACAGCCTTAATTTCTCCAGTACAGCATGGTTTTTGCGCGGGAAGATCGACAACTACAAATTTGTTGGAATTTGTATCAAAAACTACTAATAATTTCAAGTCATCATGTCAAACGGACGTCATCTATACGGATTTTAGTAAAGCTTTTGATGTGGTCAACCATCGGTTACTTATTCTAAAACTTCACTTGTTCGGTTTTCCTATTATGTTGGTAAATTGGATATCATCCTACCTTCAAAATCGCGTGCAGAAAGTTTTGTTTAACGATGTGTTGTCCACTGAATTTGTTGTCACATCTGGCGTTCCGCAAGGAAGTCATCTAGGGCCATTATTGTTTTTGGTTTTTATTAATGACTTACCAACAGTCATTAACCATGGCGATATTTTGATGTTTGCCGATGATGTCAAGTTGTTTTTATCACACAAAGGCATAAATGATGCTATGCTCCTACAAGTTGATGTTGATGCTATGGTAGCTTGGTGTAAGGTTAACTGCTTAAATCTCAATTTAAATAAATGCAAGCAAATGACATTTGCACGTTCGAGTCATGTTATCTTTAATTATACTATTGGCAATTACAAATTGGAATCTTTGGATATAGTGGAGGATCTCGGCGTATTTCTGGATCGTAAACTACGTTTCCACATACATATTAGCCGCATTACTAATAAAGCTACATGCTTGTTAGGATTTATCAAGCGCTGGGCAAAGGAATTCAAGGATCCGTACGTGACTAAAATTTTATATATTTCATTGGTTCGTCCAATATTGGAATATGCTTCGGTGGTGTGGTGTCCACACTTTAGCTGCCATATCTCTGAAATTGAGTCGGTACAAAAGCAGTTCCTGCTTTTCTGCCTAAGAAATCTGCGTTGGGATTCATCTTTAAGGCTGCCATCGTATGAGGCTCGACTTAAGCTTATAAACTTACCATCACTTGCTAATCGGAGAATAATGCTTAATGCCATGTTTATCCTTGGTTTGCTGTGTGGTGTTACTGATTCTGCATATTTATTAAGTAACATCTAACTTAACGTTCCTCCTCGTTCATTGAGGAGACACGAATTTCTTCATTTAACATTGTGCAGATCGTCATTTCTTCAATATGAGTCGCTGCGTAATGCTTGTTTAGACTTTAATTCTGTTTCTACTTTTATTAATTTTTCTGATTCTTTTAAGTCAACTAAACAAAAAATTCTAAATGCTATCTCATAATAATAGTGGTTTTCTTTACAACTAAAATTTTTGCAATTTATTTTGATCACATTGTATTTAACTTTAAATTATATTAAAATTAATTAAATTAATTAAATTAATTATTATAATTAATTATTTTAATTGTTATAATTAAATTATGATTTTATTTATTGAAATTGTAATATTAATTGAGTCAACTATAAAACCTATAATTGGTTTAGTTGCATTGTTAAATAAATAAATAAATAAATAAATAAATAAATAAATAAATATCTCTCAAACATCACACCAACGAATCTTGTACGAAACTTCAAGTAAAAATACAATAAAGGGTCCCTTAACCAAAAATAAATTGTCTTTAACGAATCCTGGCTATCCGATGAGCTCAATCCTGGTATAGATTCTTGGGTAAACCAGAAAGTCGTTACAATGGTGTTAGAGGCCTTGAGTTTAAAATTGCTTCTATCTCAGCCATTATAATCTCCAGTTCGTCATATGTGGGAGAGGCGTTTGCTGTGCCCTTTAGTAAGAGATTTTTAGCACTTTTTACGGCAGCTTCCCATAGTCCCCCGAAATGTGGGCTCTTGGTGGGGCCAAGAAATTGGATCGACTTCTCGCTACCAAATCTTGTTAGAGATGTCGTAAAGTATTCCGAACGCATTCTTTTGCGTTAATCAGTTAACTGAATTTTAGCTCCTACGAAATTGGTGGCGTTGTCGCAATAGAGATTAGCACAATATCCCCTTCATCCAATGATGCGCGGCAGCCGATAAATTCGTCGCTACTTAAGTCAGCGACAATTTCTAAGTGCACTGCTTTCTGCGGGAGTTTCCCGCGAGTGTTACAGAATTAGAATCCTGGCACCGGAAAGTATACCAATGCTGAGGAAATTCGTTACATGCTTATATAAATATATTTGTATAGATCGATTAAAATTCGTTGTATTAGTGAATCATGGCAGCAAATATTTTTGTAACTTCACAGCTCGCAATTTTTTTAATCAATTTTATTAGAGTTTATTTTGTGTTAAGATTTCTACGAATGAAAATTATTCCGGAAAATAGTTTTTCAGGTGGTACCTTGCTCCGGTTACGCCCACATCTTGGCATATAAGTCTTTAAACTTTGAACGTTTCTATATCCAAGATGGCTGAATCCCACCATGAGAAATTTTATTCTCTCGGGAGTTATTTTTCGGGTTCTAACGGTCTGTTCTAGCGGTGAAAATAATTTGATGACGATCGGCCTCTGACACGTATTCTTATGTAGAATATTCCACAAAAAATATTCGAAATTTGTTTCTATTAGAAAATATAATTTTTCAAAATTATTAAACAAATAAGAAAACTGTTTAAAAATGACCGGTTTTTGATTTTTTGGTTTAGCAAACATTTTTGAAAAAAGACATTCTGTTATGTTTAAATAAAAAACTTCGCCTCATTGTTCTGAGGCCAATAAAGTCCGAGAAATAGTGAAGCAAATGAACACACTTGGTGTTTATCATATGCTTATCAGTTCGTAATCTGTAATTTTTCGGTCGCTTCTCAACCTTGTTAATTTTATAATGGCTTTCCGACGGGATAATACATTAGTGTGTTCGATCTATTCAAATGTTAACCGCGGCAAACAATTTGGATATCCATAACTAAATGTAATCGCCGTTATTTTATTGCATCAAAATCACTAGAACTTTATTAAAATATTTATAAATATTTTGTAGAATGTAAAACTGGTACGAATTGAATTTTTTAATGACGTTTTCAACGATGGTTTGGTAAGAATCCTTTTAAAAAAGTACTCAAACACATTTTCCACGGAATTTGTCCTCATTGTTTTCAAATCAATTTTTTTTAGAACTTGGAGAAATCGTGATGAACTTCTTTATCAATTTCTTCAGGTAACCAAAGGAACCCTACAAAAGTGATCAATGGATAAGAAGCATTAGAATCATGTGACAGCATAAATTCCCTTTCGTTTGGTTAAAATTAATACTATGATTGCATATTTCTAATACAAAAGATTTCAAGTGTATTTTTGAATACTTTGCAAAAAAGCAAAAGCAATAATAAAAGGAATTAGAATCCTTTATATGAAATCATTATTATTTGATGGTAAATATGGAATTGATTTTAAATTCTTCATTTTTCGCCATAGTAACTGCCAACAAGAAGGGGAGTCCCAGTGCTGTGTTGGATGATATAAAGGAATGGTTTTTTGGCGTTGAAGGTTTGTACTAATTTCGAAACCGGAAAAGGGGCATCGTTTCGTATCTCTTCAACTAGAAATAAAAGAAAATATTGATAAAGAAATATATATAAAATATGTTTTACCTTTCACTGGGTTGTGTGAAACTTCACTTCGTTCGACATCGGTACCGAGTTCATCCACTTGGAATGTTGAAATACCTATAATTCCATGTAAATATATCGACTCAAATTGTTCAACGATTAGATTGAGTGGCGTACTAGGAGAAAATATCCTTCGAATACCGACCTAAATTAATGATTGCCAGTATTTATTTCGTTGAGGAAAATCATTCATAAAATATTACCGCTTTCAGTATTTTTTCTAGACTCATTCCAAAAGCGTCTACCCTGAATTTAGGCAACGAAACTCTTACATCAGTCATAGCCAATCTATTATTTAGTGTTTCGATCAAGTCGGGCGTTAGGCTCGTTATTAATTCTGGCAAGCCATAGCGTGATCTTGGTAGAAGTATTAACATTGACGATTTATCCTTATAGTACATTCTTAAGGCTGTGCAGTTTAGTTCGGGCATATCAGCGAATAAGTAATAACCACGACGATGCATCATCGGCGTATTTGGAACTATAGTGTTACTAATATAAAAACGTCTTCGCGTTGTACGTGTTTTATCGAACGGCATAAGCCAATCATTTTTAAATTCCATCATATTGATAATCTCGAGAGGTGACATTGCCGTAAATATATTTATTGCAAGAATATTTGTGGACACCATATTTTTGTGCGTGTCTGTCCAATTGTCTACTGCTTTGATTTGTTCTTCTTTTGAGAGGTAGAAATCTTGCGTATTGGGAAAACCTTGTATGGAGGCTCTTTTGAATAGCGGACTCAGGCTATATTCCTGCAATACATAAATCCGTTGCGTTATATTCAAAATGTTATTATTCGTGTATTTCGTTAAGAAATCCCTTAAGGTTGTTTTTGAGTGCGGAAGTACATTATCTAGTTCATCACTATAGTTAGTATCGCCACCCGAGCGAATTAGTGAAAGTATTGCTTCAAGCGCGATCGGACTGAATAGAAACTCATTTTCATTCTGCTCTTTTATTAGTTTTATAATGAAATGATTAGTGTTATTTCTTGCAAAAGACACGGCATCATCTTCGGCATGAATATTGCTGAAATGATAACAAAATGCCACCAACGCCGTCACCAGGATTCGAAAAGTAACTGAAAATCATAACACCAATAATTTTAATTAGTTGTGAAGACCAAAATCTGCAGAGACCGGGAAATATAAAAATCGAAATCTGGGGACAATCTCTGTCGAAATCTGAATCACTAAATGTTATTGAAGTCTGAACTATTTTCATTTTAAAATTTAAAATTATCATAAAATTTAAAATGATGATGATTTTAAAATTATCATAATTAATCAGAGTTACATCTTATAAAAAATATAGTTTTTATTAGAATATTGATTTTAACACCGAAGAATTTTAACTCCAGATTAAAATCTTTGTTGCAAAAAATTCAAATCCTTGACAAAATATTAAATGATCCTAGACAAAATATTGAATTGGAAATACTGGAATATTCTATGATTTTTTTGAATTATTTGATAAAATGTTTACTTACGCGAATTTGTTTGAAATTTTCTCATTATGAGTTTTTTCTTCGTTTAACGGGACGTTATTTAACGTGTAGGGATTTATAATTGAATAACTTTCGATCCGGTGAACAAAGACAGGATGAATGACCGAATTGTTCTTTCTATCCTCCCTTTTTATAAGAATTTTCTAGATTACATTTTCAGTAACGAATCACGATAACAATTTTGATATGAAGAATTATCTTTAACTAAATAAAAACTGCTAAACTAGCGGTCTACTAGCGTGTCAAAGACCAGAATGATTTATTTGGCAAGTAACGTATATAGTTTGCGATTCACAGCATGTTCCCAACTTTCTCTTTGAAGGAAAAATAATTCTTGAGAAGGCGAGGACCCAAAAATGTAATGGAACCTACCATTCAATAGAGAAATAATTAGAATTATCAGGGAATGCTCATTTTTATAACCTATACCCAAAGGGTTAAGGGTATATTAACTTCGTTCCTCCGTGTGTAACGCATTAAAGGAGGTGTGGCAGGTATGAAAGAGTATATATTCTGGCTCAGAACCGTATTCTGAGTCGATTTAGCCCTACACCGTCTGTCTGTCTGTCTGTTGAAATCAAGATTACGAGTGAATGAAAAGATTTATGGTCATAAAATTTTGCACAAATATTCTCTGTTGTCAAAAAGTTGGTAATGAAAGTGGGTGAAATCGGATGTGAACAACGTCTACTTCCGATAGCTTATATGAATGTATGCACATACGAAGTTCATTTTCAACGTTTGGGAGCGAAATCGAAGATAGCATTTTATCCTAGAACTTAACCACGAGTACTAAATTATTTTGCAAAAAGCGAGCGTAATCCGCCGACAAGAATTGTTAAAGCAGAAGCTGTGGCGATATTGCAACATAAATGAGAGGAATATTCTTACTGTTTTATTGTAATATTTTATTGAATATTATACATTATTTATATAAATTTTTAGTGTAGATATATTATATTATAAAATAATAATTTTATGGCAATGTATATGTGTGAAAAAATAATCTATAATATATAAAGAAATATCAACGAAAAATATGCTACTAATTAATGAGACTCTATTGGGAATACAGATAGGTCCTGTGGATGTAGGGTCATTAAGCTTCGGCCAGGCCGAAATTAGTACCCTTACTTTTTATTATATAAGTCAAATTAACGTTTATAATTTCGTTTTTAATTATTTTTTTTTAATTATTAAATCACTTGAAGTAGTCATAATTGTGACCTATAAAGCAGTCATATTTCATTCTTGTCATTATTATCTTTCTTCTTATCATTCTTATTTTTCTTCTTATCTTTCTCATTATCATTCTTTTGTTTTATTTTGACAGTAACTGATCATAATGTTCGGGGGAATATATTGCGAAGATCCTTGAAAATCATCCATTTTCGATAAATTTCAAAGTATCTCGCCGGCAAAATGGCATTGGGAAATGGCAAATGGGAAATGACATTCTGATCGAAGACAGAAAACCCTTTTTCGTGTCTTTTTCGTCTTCCCGTCTTATTGCGATCTTTCCAAACATTTCCAAAATGCCAAAGTTGAAACATATTTACTATATTGCCACACCCAAACCGATGACCGAGAAAAAGAACAATTTCGACCGAATGATTGGTAAACGGACACGACCATATATAAATTCTATAACACCTTTGTCCCTTACCGCACCTTACCGTACCGCAGGCCTGACAGCGATTTCATTCCGATGACCACGCGACGTGAGCTTGAATTGATTTTGGACGCTGCGCTCCACTTTGGCATTGAAGTAATATCTCCGTCTAAAGAAGCAGACGTGGTTAGCCCGCGCTTTAGCATCGCCGCTACCAAAGAATATCATGATATCGAATTTAACGTGCCCGAATTGAATAAGCGGCGACGGACTAAATACTTAGAGAAATGTTATGAATGTGAGTAATGCCATAAGAGGTTCGATCGGCCTGGATATGCGTCTTCATACAGGCGAGAAATAATTTATTTGTCCAATTGAATCGTGCCAAACCGTAAAAGCCTTTCGTAAATTTTTAGCTGCTCATAAAAATGGCTAAAAAGTCATTAAATGCGTAATATGAGAAGATCCTTGTTATTTGTGTTGTTGGTGTTTTTGTTTTGTAATCTATTAATATTTTGAATAAATTTCATTAATCCAGTATTAAACTAGAGGGAGTGCTTATTTTTTACAGCAAGAGGGCGACCCGTATAGCGTTTTTATAGGTAATAAAACACGAATAATATTGTTTTTCGTATATATTTCTAAATTTTATTACATATAGTTTTGAGATCATTAATAATGCAATGAGGCGCACGTGTTGCTTAAATCAAGTGAATTTCTAATCTTATAATGACAGCTGATTGTACTTTTTATGTTGGATGCCCTGTCTTTGGTTTTAGATGTAGATGGCGTATGCATCGTCTTAGAGCCCCTACAGTACCCTCCCCGAGCGATGAGGCTATTAATGCGTCGCGAACTTAACCCGTCTAACGTCTGCGTAGGTTTTGGGTGACGGTTTTGTATTTCCTGGTGCCTGAAAACCTGTTGATTGTTGATCGAAATTTTGCGTGTCTGCTTGTTCTATGAAAGCTGGTTTTAAACGCTCCGTGCTTACTGTTGTAACTGTATCATCAATCTTGATTTTGAATACGCTGTCAGAAATACGTTCCAATACTTCGTGAGGGCCACTTTTAGAAATACATGCGAACATGTAGTTATGGCTTTGTGAGCGAAGGCTTTTCGTTTATTGTGATGTGCAGACGGAGCTGACCGAACTTGCCGCATCTGCTCTCGAAGTTTCTCTAAAAAATATCTGGGTTCCTGTGTCTTTTCTTCACTTATGAAAAACTCGCCTGGTACTCTTAGCGTCGTTCCATAAACTAGTTCGGCCGACGAGACACCGATGCCTTCTTTAAGGCTAACTCGTAGTCCTAGCATTACTGATGGAAGTACTTCGATCCAGTTTGGTGAATTGTGGCACATGATGGCTGCTTTTAACGAGCGATGCCATCGCTCCACCATACCGTTTGCAGCAGGATGATAAGCTGTAGTTCTTATTCGCTGGCAGCCGATGAGCTTGACGAGTGCGTCGAATAATTGAGATTCAAACTGAAAACCTCTGTCTGACGTTATAGTCTCCGGAGCCCCAAAGCGTGCAATCCAGGTGGTGTAGAGACCATTGATTACAGTATCGGCTGAAACATCCTGCATTGGCGCTGTATCTGGCCAACGAGAGAAACGATCTATCATGGTTAATACGTATCGGTAACCCTTGCAGTTCGTCATGACAATGATATCGATATGAATATGCCGGAACCGGTTACTGGGGATTGCGATGTGCTTAGGTATATTCTTAACGTGCCGCCCTACTTTGCTTTTTTGGCGGTCGAGACAGGTGCGAGCCCAGCTCATAATATCGCGATTCATGTGTGGCCAAACGTAGCTTCTACTAATAGATCGCCGAGTTGCGCGGCCACTTGGATGTGATAATGCATGCACATTATTGAAAACTAGTCTTCGTAATAATTTTGGTATGTACGGTCTAATAGTAGCGTTTGAGGTATCACAATATATTGTTGGTTCTTTATTGTTCTCTTGCCAGCTACGCAAGCGCAGTGATGAATTGTTTGGATTAACGATTAACTCTTGTAATTCGCTGTCGGATTGTTGAGCTGCAGCCAGTTCCGCGTTACTGAATATAACGGGAACGTTGATAGTTTCGATTCGCGAAAATGCATCAGCTACTATGTTCTCTTCGCCCGCGATGTGAACAATTTTCGTCGTATATTGGCTGATCACTTCTAGTTGGCGTGCGATACGCTCACTCGAGTGCTTGAGTTTTCTATTAAAAGCGTAAATGAATGGCTTATGGTCGGTAAGAATTATTAATTGACGACCGTCAATGAGGTGTCTAAAATGTCGAATGGTTCGGTGAATAGCTAGAATCTCTCTATCATATACTTTGTATCGTTTTTCACAATCGCTTAGTTTTCTTGAAAAGAAACCTAAAGGTTGTAGTCATGTTTTAGAACGCTGGTCAAGTGCTGCTCCATGCGATGCATGCTCTGCGCGATGTCAGATGCGTCACAACGTAAAATAAGTGGCAGTTCCGCTTCGGGGTGCGCGAGAGTAACGAAGTTTTCCAAGGCAATTTTGCAATTCTCAAAGGCTTCGTCTTTTTCTTTATTCCATTCTATAGGTATTTTGTCGTTCTTCTCGGCTCCTATTGTTAGTTCAATTAGTGGCGCTTGGGTTTTTGCTGCGTTCGCAATTCCAGACCGGTAAAAATTCCAAATTCCTAAGACCCTCCTTAACTTGTCGATAGTTTGTGGTTTAGGATAGCCCTTGATTGCTTGGACACGTTCCATTGGTGGCCTGATGCCATTTCCACTAACGTTATAGCCAAGGTATTTTACTTCGTGTAGGCCGAAAGTGCATTTGGATGCGTTTAGGACTAGTCCGAATTTGTTAAGTTGCTCCAGTACGCGCTGAACATGCATTTCGCGCTCGTGTTCATTATGGGACGCTATCAAGGTATCATCAATATAACAATGACAAAAATCCATACCTTTTAGCACTGTGTCCATGAATCGCTGCATGGTCTGGGCTGCATTGCATAATCCAAATGTCATTTTGTTGAATTCATATAAGCAAAACGGCGTTATCACCGCTGTCTTCGGTCGATCTTCGGGAGCCACAGGAATTTGGTGGAAAGCACGTTTCAAATCAAGTGTTGTGAATATACTGCATCCTGACAAATTTTGAGTAAAGTCGTGGAGATGAGGTATAGGATACCTATCAGGTACCGTAATCGCATTTAGACGACGGTAGTCGCCACACGGTCGCCACCCGCCTTCACCTTTTCTAACCATATGCAAGGGCGAAGCCCACTGGCTGTTCGAAGGCTGGCAGATACCTTGTTGTATCATCGATCGAAATTCTTCGCACGCGGCCTTAAGTTTATCACCCGCAAGTCGACGAGCTCGTTTTGACACTGGATGCCCTTTTGTAATTATGAAGTGCTGAACACCATGTTCGGCAGTATTTCGATTTGTTTCTCGTACAATTGAAGGAAATTTATTCAAAATACGAGCATAAGAGTTACTTTTATCGAATGAATAAAGTGTCGGCTCCTGTGAATTGCTTAACGATATTTGCATGCGGAGCTGCGTCTTGCCGTCTTCTAGTCGTCTCTGCTTAAGATTGACAATTAGCCCGTAATGGTGGATGAACTCGGCGCCTAGAATGGGTTGCGACACTTCTGCAATTACAAACTCCCATGAAAACTCACGTCGCAGTCCCAGATTGAGAGTCAGCTTCTTCGTGCCGAATGTTCTAATTTTAGAGCCATTTGCTGCAAATAAGTCGCCTGTAGGTTTAATGTTTAAAAATGATAATCGTTTTGGCAGGACAGACACGTCAGCTCCGGTGTCTAACAGGAACAATGTACCTGTGTGCCCCTCTCGGACTTTGAGGAGCTTTGATACGGTGGATGTGCCGGTAGCTGCCTCACTGCTCGCCGGCGTTTTTAGTTTAAAGGAGCTCGCGCATTGCATGGCGCTCGGCATTTTCGTGCATCGGCACCAAAACGCTTATGGTAGAAACATAAATTTTCATTGTCGACTTGCTCTGCAGTTGGAGTAGCTGGTCGAGTTACCCGAGAGCGGCTGCTGCTGCGACTTCGCTGATTTTTGAGACTTTTTACTTGTTCAGTCAAATTCTCTATGGCTCTTAATAACTGAGTTGTCTCGCTTGGTACTTCGCTGTTTAAGCGTTTCCTATTTAAATTGTTTATGGTTTCGATTTCTTGCGATAGACTGGCCTTTTGTGGACGAATCGCTTCCACTACTCGATCGGCTTGCTCGGCCAATTTACTAAGGTCAGTAAGTTCACTTATTGCAAGAACGCCTCTAACACTTTCGGGAAGTTGTTCGAGAAAAAGACTGAGAAGTACGTTTTCGTTGCATTGACCAGCCGACAGCACTCGTAAGCGTTGTAGAAGCAAGGAAGGCTTCTCGTCGCCCAATGGCTGGCCTCTTAGTAAGCGTCGCAACTTGGTTTCTTGTGACTCAGAAAGAGCACCAATTATTCTGCGCTTCAAGGTTTCATACTTTCCTTGAGCTGGTGGATTATCCACAATGTCGCCAACGATATCCAGCAGGTCTGGATCGAGGTGTGTCGCAATATGTCTATACCGAGAAATTTGCACGAATATCCATTATCATCATAGGCTCTTTGAGATTGAAAATGATTATTACGATCAGGCTAAGAAACTACATTACGGGTGTAGGATGTATAAGCTTCGGCCGAGGCGAAGTTAACGTTCTTACTTGTTCGTTTTTAGGTCAGGTTGAGACCTGAGGAGGTATGAACGATCATAATACACTTTTCCACATGTACTTCAGATAATTACAGATGTACTTCAGATTTTGTCAAATGGACCTCAGAATAACGATATGGACTTCAGATTTTTACAATTATATTTCAGGTTTCCAAAATTTAATTTCAGATTTCTCCAATAGGACTTGCGAATAGTCAATTGGACTTCAGATTTTTTCAATTGGACTTCAGATTTGTAAATATGTACTTCAGAATTATATCAAATGGACTTCAGACTGGTTTCAGTATGATTTCAGATTTCCAATTACACTTAAGTCCGACTTCAACAGAAGGTAAACACGTTAGTTTTAAGTTTGTGTGAACTTTTATTTTATATACGTGGTTTACGTAGACTATATAACTAACTATGTTGTACCTAATATAATAACTATACTATAACTGAATAAGATAATTATAACTAACAGATTTCTATTATTATTCATATTACACGCTACTTACATATATTGTATGCTAAGTGATATAACTAAATTTTATTATATACTAAATTATAATTTATATACATAGTTTATATATAATGTATGACTAACTATATTCTATATATATATATATATATATATATATATATATATATATATATATATATATATATATATATATATATATATATATATATATATATATATATATATATATATATATATATATATATATATATATATATATATATATATATATATATATATATATATATATATATATATATATATATATATATATATATATATATATATATATATATATATATATATATATATATATATATATATATATATATATATATATATATATATATATATATATATATATATATATATATATATATATATATATATATATATATATATATATATATATATATATATATATATATATATATATATATATATATATATATATATATATATATATATATATATATATATATATATATATATATATATATATATATATATATATATATATATATATATATATATATATATATATATATATATATATATATATATATATATATATATATATATATATATATATATATATATATATATATATATATATATATATATATATATATATATATATATATATATATATATATATATATATATATATATATATATATATATATATATATATATATATATATATATATATATATATATATATATATATATATATATATATATATATATATATATATATATATATATATATATATATATATATATATATATATATATATATATATATATATATATATATATATATATATATATATATATATATATATATATATATATATATATATATATATATATATATATATATATATATATATATATATATATATATATATATATATATATATATATATATATATATATATATATATATATATATATATATATATATATATATATATATATATATATATATATATATATATATATATATATATATATATATATATATATATATATATATATATATATATATATATATATATATATATATATATATATATATATATATATATATATATATATATATATATATATATATATATATATATATATATATATATATATATATATATATATATATATATATATATATATATATATATATATATATATATATATATATATATATATATATATATATATATATATATATATATATATATATATATATATATATATATATATATATATATATATATATATATATATATATATATATATATATATATATATATATATATATATATATATATATATATATATATATATATATATATATATATATATATATATATATATATATATATATATATATATATATATATATATATATATATATATATATATATATATATATATATATATATATATATATATATATATATATATATATATATATATATATATATATATATATATATATATATATATATATATATATATATATATATATATATATATATATATATATATATATATATATATATATATATATATATATATATATATATATATATATATATATATATATATATATATATATATATATATATATATATATATATATATATATATATATATATATATATATATATATATATATATATATATATATATATATATATATATATATATATATATATATATATATATATATATATATATATATATATATATATATATATATATATATATATATATATATATATATATATATATATATATATATATATATATATATATATATATATATATATATAACTATACTATAACTGAATAAGATAATTATAACTAACAAGCTTCTATTATTATTTATATTATATACTATTTATATATTATATGATAAGTGATATACTGAATACTAAAGCTATATACTACTTAGACATTAATTATTATCATATACTATATTAAACGAATCTATCCTACTAACATATCATTTAGAGCTAAAGCATCTCCGTACAAGGACGCGGAGTGCTGAATCGCTCTGCCATAGTCACCAGCCGTAACTACTGCTTTAGCTCTTTCTATTATATTTTCCATATATATTAGCCGCTGCTCAATGACTTCTGGCCCATATTTGTTGGTGATGCAAGGTTGGCCTTCACGAAACTTTTTATTTTCAACCAAATTGCCTCAATTGGGTTGAGCATCGGCGAGTAAGGTCCCAAGCACAAAAACGTCGCTTTCTCGGTATTGTCAAAATTATTTATGGCTGACTCTAATTTTGAGTGACATGGAGCGTTGTCACAGATTGTGACCAAATCTTTAAGGTCATTACCTAGCTCGATCCATTTTTGAAGGATCGACTGCAGCCAATCACAGGCGTCTTGGGCTTTGTATGAACCTCTGCGATGCTGCATACACAGCACTCCAGAGGCATATATGGCCCCAATCAAATGGACATTTGGTCCTCACCCAGTTAACAATCTGACGAACTGCGCTCTTTTCTTCTTGTTCTTGGGAGTATTCATTGTGCATGGTTGTCTATTCATACTCTTCATTGTGAATGATCTCCCTTCCAAGTAATTGGCTATAGTTGAATTGCTTACTTGTTTCCGGAACTGTTGCTAAACTTTTTCTGCAATTTTCTTAGCTTATGGTTGAGCTCTCTTCAATCCAAGTAATTACTTCATCAATTTCTTCCACTGTCAATATCTTCGCCTTAAAACTACCCCTTTGGAAAGGTTCGACTCGGCCTTCACGCACCCAGGTGAAAGCAGTTTTATATACAACGTTCAAACTCGACGCAAGCTGAGCCCAATCTTCGGCTCTGTTGGGCGCCTCTATCTATTATTAATACATATCTCAGTGGGATTTATTTTTATTAATATAAGACAAAAAGTATTACCTGTGATTCTTCCTCTACATATGGGACAAGCCCCCGATGAAACTATTTGAGCGGAACACTTACAGTGAATTAAATGCCGACAAGGCAAAAGGCGGATTATTCCACCGCGCTTCATGCTTATGTGACACATAACACAATTTTCTTGCACTTGCATATTTTCGCGTCTGTTTATAAAATTTAACTCAATTCAAATGTAAGTTTCGATTTTAATTTTCCGCCCGAGCAGGGACCCTAAATTATTAAAATAGATAACAAGAGCAAAATGGTGAAGGTATATTGGATATATACGCTTAGTAAGGACGAACTCATCTCATACGCTAAGGAGTTCGGGCTCGATGATTCTGGAAATACTGAAGATTTGCGAAGACGATTTTCAAGGTTTATATCGAAGTCGCAAGGAGAAATGAAATTAGAGGACTTTTGCATAAGACTTGGTACTGATAGGGTCGAAAGGTTTAGTTTTTCCTCGTCGTATAGTATTATTTTTCGGTGACAAGGAAGCCTTCCCGAAATATAATTCTTCGCTCACAGGTGTCGCACTTATTTTCAGTGATACGGAAACGTTATTGAAAAGGAGTGAAATTCATCTTGTAGGAACTCAGACTTCAGTTTGGCGTTTAATATTATTTTTCGGTGACAAGAAAACTTTCCCGAATTATAATCCTTCGCTCTCAGGTGCCGTACCGAATTTCAGTGATACGGAAAATAATACTATACGACGAGGAAAAACTAAACCTTTCGACCCTATCAGTACTAAGTCTTATGCAAAAGTTCTTTTTTCGTTTATCGAAGTGTATGTTGCGTGTATGTTGCTGTTGCGTCACCTTTCCACATGTACTTCACATAATTACAGATGTACTTCAGATTATGTCAAATGGACTTCAGAATAACGATATTGACTTCAGATTGTTACAATTATATTTCAGGCTTCCCAAATTTAATTTCAGATTTCTCCAATTGGACTTGCGAATAGTCAATTGGACTTAAGATTTCTTCAAATGGACTTCAGAATAACGATATGGACTTCAGATTTTTACAATTATATTTCAGAATTTTCAAATTTAATTTCAGATTTTTCCAATTGGTCTTCAGATTTTTAAATATGGACTTCAGATTTTTCCAATTGGACTTCAGATTTGTAAATATTGACTTCAGAAGTTTATCAAATGGACTTCGGACTGGTTTCAGTATGACTTGAGTTATATACTACTTAGCTATTAATTGTATCATATACTATATTAAACGAATCTATCCTACTAACATGTTATTTAGAGCTAAAGCATCTCCGTACAAGGACGCGGAGTACTGAACCGTTCTGCCACAGTCACCTGCCACAGTCAAAACTGATACAAGTCTGAAGTCCATTTGATATAATTCTGAAGTCCATATTTACAAATCTGAAGTCCAATTGGAAAAATCTGGAGTCCATATTTAAAAATCTGAAGTCCAGTTGACTATTCGCAAATCCAATTGGAAAAATCTGAAATTAAATTTCAAAAATCTGAAATATAATTGTATAAATCTGAAGTCCATATCGTTATTCTGAAGTCCATTTGAAGAAATCTGAAGTCCAATTGACCTTTCGCAAGTCCAATTGGAGAAATCTGAAATTAAATTTGGGAAGTCTGAAATATAATTGTAAAAATCTGAAGTCCATATCGTTATTCTGAAGTCCACTTGACAAAATCTGAAGTACATTTGGAAAAGGGTAGACGTAACATATTGTATATAATATTAAGATGATGAATTATGAGCGTTTCAATTGAAAAAAATCAAAGACTCCTAAAGAAAATAATTTATTTAATCAATTTTATTAGAATTTATTCTGCGTTGATTTCGACGAATAAAATATATTACAGAAAATGATTTTTCAGCAGTATCTTGTTCCGGTTACGCCCATGTCTTGGCGTATAAGTCTTTAAACTTTGAATGACTCCATATCAAAGATGGCTAACTCCCATTATGATAAATTCTATTCTCCCGGGAGTTATTTTTCGGGTTCTAACACAAACTAAAAACGAAGTGAACCAACACGCCGAGATCACTTGATGTGAATGTCTATCAGAGCTGCGGTTGATTTGCGCTCGTCAAATATTCGCAGTTCATTGCAATATGGAGCGTTGTTTTTGCAGTCGTCTCATGCGTTGTCCCATGCATTTTATTATTAAATTAATATCACATGCGTTGTTATTATAGTGGCAGCTCTTGTAAGCCTTTGCCTACATGCGCTTCGGTCACTCTTCCCAGAGCCCAAGTACCACGGCGTGAATGTGGACCCTTGACGACAACGATTGAGTCCACTTGAAGGTTGTTCTGCCGTTGATCCCATTTTGGCCTCTGTTTTAATGACGTCAAGTATTCGTTTTGCCACTGGCGCCAGAAGCCCGGCATCATGGCTTGCACATGCTGCCAATAACTTAACCGATTAACTGGGACATCTCGTAGATCAGGTTCGGGAAGTAAAGTTAGGGGCCTCCCGATTAGGAAATGTGATAGCGATGAGTATCTGAGACCGAGCCCAGAGATCTAGAATTGACTACACCCTCGATTTACACTAGTAAGGATGAGCAGATGAGTAGCTCCATTGTTAAAACGGTTTCGCCAATAACGCGGCGTAAATGCAATCTTACTGATCGGATAGCTGATTCTCACATTTCGCTCCAGTGTGGTGCATTAGGCGGGACGAAGGTCCATCGAATTTCATCATTAGCAAGTGGAGCCGCCACCAGGTCGTTGTGCTCCTGGGATTTGATAAGTTAATGCATTTCATCAAGAGCACGTGCAGCGCCGACAACTGTCCCCATTGTCGCTGATGAGTTGTGCACATTTTCCCCGTCCCGCCATAAATCGTCGAAGTGAAGCCTAAAACACATCCGTGGTTAAGGCGGCAAGTTCCAAATATACCGCAGATGTCACCATGTCACCATACGAACAAGCATATATAACCTTTGGTATTTCGGGCGTTGCGACCATGATAGAGTTTAAGGGTGAGTCGCCCAGCATAATCTGAACCGGCTTTATCAAACAGATACGCTTAGAGCAATTGATATACCGGGAGGTCTGCCATAAGTTGGTTTGTCAAACAATGACAAATTAGGTCGTAACGCCAGGATATAGGTTTCGTATGTGTTCATCCTGTAGGTCACTCGGCTTGATTTTGGGAGTAGTATAGAATGTTTCGTATCAAAAAGTAGATTGAAATGGCATATTCCGCCGCCGACTCGCAAAAGTCCCGAGGTGTCGACGAAAGGAGTAAGGGGTTTAAGTTTCGATCACTCATTCAGCTCGCGATTACTATTAATGGCTGTGATCTCATCTTTGAAGTCCTGCTGAGGATGCTGTAATAGTGTAATCTGCGCCAGCGTTATTTGGCCCACAATCTCAGATGGGCTCAAGCGATGACATTTCATGGTGAAGCGTTTTACGAAGGCTACTATTCGAACTGGTCACCTCCAGGAAGATGCCCTGCTATAGAGCATAGTGAATATATCGGACATCTCATCCGTCGCAGTTACCAGTGAGACGGTACATTTAACTTCAGCGTTGAGATCCCCAGATGAAACGAAAGTTAGGTCAATAGATTTGTTAATATGATATTTTTATTACCTTTCGCCGTGCAACTAGGCGGGACCATAGACCCTTCCACCATAGATCATGTGATATTAACTCCGAGGGTTTTAAACCTTGTTATGGGCAATCCGCGGGATTTTCGGTGGAGGCAATGTGGTTCCACATATACCGAGGAAGAATCTCGATTATCTCAGCAGAACGATGCGCGATGAGTGCCTTTAAGTTGGGAGGTGCATGGGATAACTATGCCAGTACCACCATTGAGTCTGTCCGAGTTTATATCGTTAAAGATTTGCCCATAAGGATGGGCTGGATTCGTCAAACAAGCCGTTATAATAATAAAGCTCCACACAACTCCAGGCGAGGTATCGAAACTAGTTTCAGTGGAGCCACTCGAGTCCGTGATGCTAGAAAATTTACGGAAATTTCGCTAGAAGCTGCCACCATCCGGCAACAAACAGCGGGAGTGTAAGCCTTGATCGATGCATCACAAAACCTATGAATTTAGATAGTGTCTGCGTTAGTTGGGACTAAACGTGGCAAACTGATATCACGAATCTTATGCATATCTTCACGTCATATTTGCCATAATTGTATCACATTTTCTGTAAGCGAAAAGTTCTTTGGAGAATATCTTAAGACGCGTAACTTTGGAGAATATCTTAAGACGCGTATCTTAAGACTGGCACCAGCAGCCCCATAGGATCAAATACGCTAGACATCTCCGACAGTATTTGATGTCTTGTAATCGTTACGCTGGACACCCGCACTTGATATGTTAGGATATCTGCTTCAGGTTTCCAGTGGAGGCCAAGGACTTTCATTGAATCGTCATTATTAGAAAATGGAAAGGAACTCGATTGCTTATTTTGTCCGGGAGATATACAGACTGAGTTTGACATCCACTTATTCAGTTCCATATCTGCGCGAGAAAACAGATTTATCAAATCATTCTGTAATTCTTTTACCTCCGCTTCGGTAGACGCTCAGGATAGAACATCATTAACGTAGAAATGCTTAGCTATGACCTTTGCTGCCCATGGATACCTCAACCTGTAATCGTCGGCTACCTGCTTCGTTACTCGAACTGATAGAAATGGCGCGCAGGAGGTGTCGTATGTAACGGTGCATAGTTGAAAATGTTGAACTGGGAGCGAAGTCTTCTCTCCATACTGTACGCTGAAAATCGCGATGTGACTCTGCTACCCGAATCTGACGAAACATCATCACGATATCAGCAGAAAATGCGAAACGATGAAACTGGAATGGTAAGCAGACGGGAAAGAGATCCCGTCGAATGTTTGGTCCGATATGGAGATTATCGTTGGGTGAAAGTCCACTTACGCCCTTTTGTGAGCCGTCAAACAGTACCCGCAATTTCTTTCCCACAATGGGATGGTGTGGCAAATAAAACGCAGCATCATTCGGTGATGCTAATTCTTCGGGAGACAGCTGTTCCAAGTCGTAGATACTCTTGCATGAATGAAACGTATTGTTCACGAAGCGTGCCATCCCTTTGAATTCGTCTTTCTGTCGAATAAAGAGGAGGCAGAATCCCAGGTAGTGTACCCGGAAATCGTTGTAGTAGATCCTTAAATGGATGGTGCACAATGTATCTTCACCAACAACGAAGTGTTACCCCAAGTTAGGTCAGCATTCGTTACGCCTTGCAGATCACGCGGTAATATATTGTGCTTCGGAGATGACGGCAATGATGCAGTGATCTTGTTTAAGATGTACAAGCAAGCATTGAACCGAAAGGAGTTGCTGCGTGAATTTGAGCACTGCAACAACCTCGTGTATGGTCGGCAGCAACTGACGCCTAGAATAGGCGTGTATGGTCGGCAGTACATGTGACTAGAATACGAGAATGCATACGCGAAATACTCAGGCGTTGAATACAATGCTCGGAAACATATGATAGTTCCGCAATCAATCAGTGCTCTACAGGTGACAGGGTTGCCTTGAGCAGTTGAGGGTTGCCTAATGCAGTAGGCATCCGTGACAAAATGTCCAAACCTCCTCTGAACGTGCTGGGTGGAAGCGGAACTCCCTCTGACGCCAAGGCACCAACTATTAGAACGGATGATCTAACAGAGCTTCCTATTGAATCTGTCGGAAAGGCTGGCAATGCCGATATGGGTGTCGATGCTGAAGACGTGACGGTAGATCGCTCAGTTGGGGCATGTACAAGTGTGTGGTGACGTTGATGGCATTCCCTACAATTGTATTTGGGAGGGCACTCGGATACGGTGTGTCCGAACTGAAGGCAATTAAATCAGAGCGAGAAAGGACATCGAGAAATCGAGAAAGGACGCTCAATAGTTTTACTCCCGTGCATCCGCTGCCTTGCTGTATTTGGATCAAGTTTCTTTAGTAAAATTAAGACCAACCAGCAATCACGATCCTCGTAGATTATGGAGCTTAAGCCTCTTAACACTGTATTGGCTCGACCCGAGACCTTGCGTAACAATGGAGCATCTTCTCGTGAAGTCGACGGTAATAACATAAAGGTTTCGATAAAGGAATTATTTATTTGGCGGGGTCTATAATACCGTTCCGATGACGATTCGGTGCTGTCTCGAAAGCAGATTCAGTCACCGAGATGTGACGTACCAACTTCGCAGCATCACCCTGTAACACCGATTTCAAATAGTACAACTTTTGTGTGTTGGTTGGTTGTTTGGTTGGAGGTATGTGCTTTCATAATTGAGGTTTTCAATCCGCATCGGATTTGCATTAGCAACTACTAGTGATTTTATTAGTATTGACTGATATTAGAATTTCGCAATTACGCAATTTATGAAGCCTTATTTGAGATGAATTAATATATGATTTTCATGTCTAGTTTGCTTTTTTCGTGCCCAATTTGTTCGAGTTAAACGGCACCACACAAACCAACACGCCGAAATCACCCAATGTGAATGACAAACAGAGCGGCGGTTGACTTGCACTCGTCAGATATTCGGAGTTCATTGCAATAGGGAGCGTTGCTGTTGCAGTCGCGACAAATTTGCATTATTTATAAATATAGTTTCCGATAGTCACTAGTTGAACGGTAAATCAGAGTACGAAGTGTAAGTCAACCGCCGGTGTTCTTGTTCATGATCAGTTATGGACGTATAATAATTTACTCATTTACTAACTAAGTCAAAAAGTAGGCCTTATAGTAATACAAGAGTAAATAACAAGAGTATAGGCTATTGAATACGATTACATAAAAAATACAAAATTTTTTGTTTTGTAACAAAGATAGAATCTGACTTTAAGTAGTAGGTAAGTAGTTAACTTACCGAAAATACAAAGTTCAATTCAGAACAAGCATTTCGAAGAGGTTCATTCTGTGCAAATGACGATCTGTAAAATGTTAGACGAAGGAATTCATGTCGTCTTGAAGTACATCGGGGAACGAAGATATGAATGTTATTCAATAGATGCGCAGAGACCGTGACGCCATATAATAGTTTCAATATAAAGGTGGAATTCAGCATTATCCTTCGATTAATTAAAGACGGCAAATTTACTAGTTTCAACCTGGACTCGTATTATTTCAATCTTAAATTGGAATCCCATCTCATGTTGCGGAGATAGGAAACCAAAAATTGTTTTTATATCGATTCTATTAACGTGATGCAGCAAGCAATTTTTGGGCCCCAAACTAGGGAAGCATATTCCAAAATGAGCCGCACTAACGATATGTATAATGTTTTTGTAATATATGGATCGTTTGCCCAGCGTTTTATAAAACCCAATACGCTGCTAGTCTTACTCGTAAAATGATTAATATGAGCATTGAGTCGCAATTTGCGATCGAAAATAACACCAAGGTCTACAACTACACAGGAACAGTTTAACATCATCCGGAAAGAGCAGAATATGTCCAACAATGGATGAGAGATCATTTATAGAAACTAAAAAGATCAGTGGCCCGAAATGACCACTTTCAATGACGTTCCTTGTGGAACTCAAGAAGTAACCGTGAATTCATCAGATAAAACGCTTCTGAACTAAACTTTTTGAGTACGTCTACTAAGGTAAGAATAAATCCAACGTAGAATAAATGGAGGAAATCCAAACAAGCTAAGTTTCAGCAGCAGGAGTTTATGATTTACAGCATCAAATGCTTTACTAAAGTCTGCAATATCACATCAGTTTGCATACCAAGAGCGGAATTTTTTTTATCATGGAAACCATTTCCAATAACTTAGTCTCTGTTGATTTACCACTGCAGAATTCGTGCTGATAAGGGGAAATAGAGGAAAAAATACTCCGAGAAGTTTGATCGGTTTTAATTTTTTCAAATAATGTAGGTAAAGCACTTAATTTGGCAACACCACGGTAATTATCAATTAGACATTTATTTCCAAATTTATGCAGCGGTATAATAAAAGACTACTTCCAAGTTGAAGGAAAATATCCTGTTAACAATTAAACAGGAGTTTAATTGGTGTCACTAACTCATTTGCACAAAATTTTAAAGTACACGACGGAATATGATCAGGACCAGGTTTGAAGCGGCATTTTAAATCTTGAAGAGCTTTAAGAACTATCGATTCGTTGATTACGGGATGAGAGATAGAACAGTTGGTAATATTATACGGATAATCTGAGCCCAAATATGTTGACTTCGAGCCCAAATATGTCGACATAAAAAAGTCTCCGCGGAGGAGACGAAGAGAATCCTTTAGATGTGAGTAGTTTGTCTTACTGAAGCAAAACTCCTTTTTAATTTGAACATTCATCCTGCGTTGTGATATTATACTATTGAACACTCTCATCGTTAAAAGTCAAGTCGGATGATGTATATACTCAGGTATGACTAACGGAGAAGACGAAACTAGGTCAAACAAATCCGGATAATCCACAAATATAAGATCCAAGCACCGATTAAGCGAGTTTAGAACGTAGTTAACCTGGTAAAAGATCAGTGCAGATAAACCATTCACAATCATGATTAGCATCTGAGAACGGCAGAAATATATTATGAGCATCCATACTACTCCATCCAATTAACGGTAGGCATATTGAAATCACCAAGAACAATCAGCTTATCAGTATTCGACAGTTTATCAGATAAGCTTTCAATACAGCTTAAATGCTTGTAATATGTAAGGTTACTAGAATTCGGAGGAATATATGAACAAGTAATATATCACAAAGATGCAGCAAAAGTCGATTACATCATCCACTAAAAGTTGTACCTCACGCAAAAAATAAGAAGACTTCACCGCAATCAACACTCCTCCACCTCTGGATAAATTAGTCAAAGAGAAGTCCCTGTTCTTACGGTAGATGGTGTATTCCGATGATAAAATTTCTAAATTTAGAGTATGAGGTTTCAGCCATGTTTTAGTAAGCACTATTAAATCGAAATTAAGGCCAACTGAATTATCACGCAAATTAGTTAGCTTAGTATTTAAGCCTCGAGCATTTTGGTACAAGATAGATATACTGAAAACTGCTGAGCAATATCTCAATCGATTAGCAGGTGCGTTGACGTGAGCAGATGAAGGACTAATTAGTTTTTTGAAGCACGATTTCTTCTCGGCCTATAAACAAATTCATGAATGACAGCATTCTTCGGCCAGAAACTCGAATTGAAAACACGGTGAGATAAATGCTCAGGTAGGTTCACATTGAAAGAGGAGTACGATTTCATTAACTTGAGGTTATATTTTCCTATAGTTATGCTTGCGTCATTAAAACTTAACTGATTACTAATATAAAAGCGAATATTCTCAGAAGTACCAGCCGCAAATCTTGAAATAAAAACTGTCTTCCTCGGCTGAACAACAACAAGTTCATTATGACGAGGCAGTACCGATGAGTTAATAAGGCTCCTTTTGGGAATAGCACCTGCCTCATTTGGAGCAAATGCTCCATTTGGAACGAATGAGACCGCAGCAAATGAAGCTTGAGTTGTATTAGGTAAATTTCCAACATGAAGAGGACCGCTTGTAGTAACGTTGAATTCAGGTGTAACCACATCTCTGAAAAGGCTATCTGGAGCATTAGGGCTTATTCGGGATTAATAAATTAATCAGAGCTGGGACTGCGCCCACTCGACTAGCTTTCTTCTTGGATTGTACACCTTTAGGAGATTTCGTTACCGCGATATCTGGGTTTACCGGCAGAGCACACAACAATAAATTAGCGTTTTTAACTGGATCATCAAAATACTCAAAAGCCGAAAATTTTGAATTAAATGAATCGAACTTATCCTTGACTGCCACCAATTCCCGAGAAATTATTTGAAGTGCTTACGAGCGCTATTTAAGAGTCTAGTGAGGTCAATTTCCTTTTGCTGGTAGGATTCACAAAACCAACGGAGCCTTTTATTCGAACCGAAGACATCATAAACGCGGGCACAAATGCCAACACACTTTATGCGGAAAATAAGGTCGCACAATCGACAAGTGATAAAAACATCCGAATCATTATTAAGCTTGCAGTTTTTGAAATTACACGTTAGAGCCATTATGGCAAAAAAGTGTCAAAAATTGTAACATCCAATTTAAAAATAAATGAATGCAGCCCTTGCGACCAAATGATACCGTTAACTGTGGCGCAAAGAGAGAAAAGAGCAAAGCGCAACTGAAGATAAGAAACCGAACAAGAACACGCGAATAAATATGAATTCTTAGCAAGCGCTTCAAAAAAAAACACATCTGATCACAACGATGACTATTTTAGAATTATGTTTAAATAAAAAACCTCGCCTTTGTCGCTTGCGTGCTCGTAATTTATAATTTTTTGGTTAATTTTCTGACGGCTTTTCGACGGGATAATACATTGGTGCGTTCGATCCATTCAAATGTTAAACGCGTCAAACAATTTGGATATCCATAACTCAATGTAATCGCCGTTATTTTATTGCATCAAAATCACAAGAAGAAATATTTACGAATGATATTTGTAGAATGTAAAACTGGTACGAATTGAATTTTTTATAACGTTCTTAATGATGTTTCGGTAAGAATCCTTTTAAAAAAATACTCAAACATATTTTTCACAGAATTTTGTCCTAATTTTTTCAAATCAAATGTTTGTAGAACTTGAAGAAATCGTGCTGAACTTCTTTATCAATCTCTTCAGATAACCAAAGGAACCCTACAAAAGTGATCAATGGATAAGAAGCATTTGAATCATGTGGCAGCGTAAATTCCGTTCCGTTTCGTAAAACTTAATACTATGATTGCATATTTTTTATTAGAAATATTTCAAGTGTATTTTTGAATGCTTTGCAAAAAAGAACAAACATAATAAAAAAAGAACAAACATAAAAGTAAACAAACGTTAGAATTTTTCATACGAAATAATTATTAGTTGTTGGTGAATTTGGAATTGACTTAAATTTCTTCAGTCTACGCCGTAATAATTGCCAACAAGAAGGGGAGTCCCACTGCTGTGTTGGATGATATAAAAGAACGGCTTGTTGGCGTTGAAGGTTTGTAGTAATTTCGAAGCCGGATATAGGGCATCGTTTCGTATGTCGCGAACTAGGAACAGAAGAAAATATTGATAAAAAATTCTGTTAACAACAAATATTGAATTTGTTTATGCTTTTTGGAACAATCAATTCTAATCGAACGAAAACGATCTCCATAATTGATTCCAAATTTGTTCAGATCAATAATTGTAGGCATCACCATAAAAATATATGTAATAATATGTTTTACCTTTCACTGGGATGTTTGGAACTTCTCTTCGTTGGACATCGGTACCAAATTCATCAACTTGGAATGATGAAACAGTTTTAATTCCATCTAAATATATCGCCTCAAAACGTTCAACGATTAGATTAAGTGGCGTACCAGGAGAGAATATCCTTTGAATACCGACCTAAATTAATGATTGCCAGTGTTTATTTCGTTGAGGAAAATCATTCATAAAATATTACCGCTTTCAGTGTTTTTTCCAGACGCATTTCAAAACCGTCTACCCTGAATTTAGGCAACGAAACTCTTACATCAGTCATAGCCATTTTATTATTTAGTGTTTCGAACAAGTCGAGTGTTAGGCTCCCTAGTAATTGCGGCAAACCGTAGGCTGATCTTGGCAGGAGTATTGTCATTGATGAGCCATCCTTGTAGTACATTCTTAAGGCCGTACAGTTTAGCTCGAGGATATTAAGGTATAAGAAACGACCACGACGATGCATCATCGGCGTATTAGCAACTATAGCGCTACCAACATGAAAATCTCTTAGAGTTGTACGTGTTTTATCGAACGGTGTAAGCCAATCATTTTTAAATTCAATAATATTGATAATGTCGAGAGGTGGCCTTTTCTCTTGATATAAAAGGATATTTGTGGACATCATATTTTTGTGCGCGTTTCTCCAATCATCTATTGCATCATATTGCTCATTTGGGAGATAGATATCTTGCGTATTGGGTGAACTACCTACGGTATTGTATTTAAATTGTGGTCTTAGGCTATATCCTTGCGAGACATAAATTCGTTGTGTTATATTTAAAATATTATTATTCGTGTATAGTTTTATGAAATACTTCGTAGTATTTTTTGAAAGGCGAAGTATATTTTCTATTTCTCCACTAGGGTCAAAATTGGTACCCGAGGGAATTAATGAAAGTATTGCTTCAACCGCGATTGGACTGAACACAAAATTATCGAGATCCTGTACCCTTAACAGTTTTATAACAAAATGATTGGTGTTTTTCCTTCCAATAGACACCGCATCATCTTCGGCCCGAATGCTGCTGAAATGATAGCAAAATGCCACCAACGCGGTCACCAGGATTCGAAAAGTAACTGAAAACAATAACACCAATAATTTCAATTAGCTGTGAAGACCAAAATCTGCAGAGACAGGGAAATATAAAAATCTTTGTCGAAGTCTGAAGGCTCAAATACTAAATATTATTGAAGTTGAAACTATTTTGAAGAAATTATCATAATTAGTTAGCATTAATTCTTATAAAAGATAGTCATTATTAGAATATTTATTTTAACAGCGAAGAATTTTAACTCGAGATTAAAATCTTTGTTGCAAAAAAAAAAACAATCGTTTGAAAAACTATTCAATTTTCACAGATCTACGAGATCTCGTATGCTCTGGAATATTCCATGATTTTTCTTAAGTTATGTGATAAGATTCTTACTTACGTGAATTTGTTTGAAAATTTCTCATTATGAGTTTTTTCTTAGTTTAACGGGACGTTATTTATCGTGTAGTGTTTTATAATTGAATAACTTTCGATCTGGTGAACTATAGTGAATGGTGAACTATAGGATTAATGACCAAATTGTTCTTTCTATCCTCCCTTTTTATAAGAATTTTGTAGTTCAAAAAATGTGTTGTAACAAATCACGATAACAATTTTGATAAGAAGAATTATTTTTAACTAAATAAAAGCTGCTAAACTTGCGGTACAATAGCGCGTTTAAGACCAGAATGATTTATTTGGCATGTAACGTATATAGTTTGCGATTCACAGCATATTACCAACTTTTGCTTTGAAGGAAAATTAATTCTTGAGAAGGCGAAATTTTGAATTAGTTCTGTTGGAATGTTCTATTGCCCAAGGACCCGAAAATTTAATGAAACTTACCCTTCAATAGAGAAATAATTAAAATTATCAGGGAATGCTCATTTTTATACCCTACATCCGAAGGGTTAAAGGTACATTGAGTTCGTTCCTCCATGTGTAACCCATTAACGCCACACCCCCTGGCAGGTATGAATGGGTATATATATATTATCTCAGAACCATCTTCTGAGTCGATATAGCCCTGCCTGTCCGTCTGTCTGTCTGTCTGTTGAAATCAAGATTACGAGTGGACGAAAAGAGTTATGGTCAAAAAATTTTGCACAAATATTCTCTGTTGTCAACAAGTTGGTAATGAAAGTGGGCGAAATCGGATGAGAACAACGTCTACTTCCGATAGCTTATATGAATGTATGCACATACGAAGTTCAGTTTCAACGTTTGGGAGCGAAATCGAAGACAGCATTTTATCCTGGAACTTACCCACGAGTACTAAATTATTTTGTACTCGTAATCCTCCGAAAAGAACTGGTATAGCAGAAGCTGTGGAGATATTGCAACATAAGTGACAGGAATATTCTTACTGTTTTATTGTAATATTTTATTGAATATTATGCATTATTTAAATAAATTTTTATTATAGATATATTATATTACAAAATTACAATTTTGTGGCAATGTATATGTGTGTAAAAATAATATTATAGATTATTTTATATAAAGAAATATCAACGAAAAATATGCTACTAATTAATGAGACTCTATTGGGAATACGGATAGGTCCTGTGGATGTAGGGTATTTAAGCTTCGACCAGGCCGAAGATAGCCCGCTTACTTGTTACTTCATAATTTGAATTTACATTTGTAATTGTTGTTCTGTTTTATTTATTAAAACACTTGAAGTAGTCATAATCGTGACTTATAAAGCAGTCATATTTCATTCTTATCATTATTATCTTCTTATCATTCTTGTTTTTCTTCTTATCATTCTCATTATCTTTCTTCTCTTTTATTTTGATAGTAACTGATCATTATGTTCGGGGGGAAATATTCCGAAGACCTTTGAAAATCATCCATTTTCGATAAATTTCAAAGTGTCTCGCCACAAAGGAAGTTGCAACGAGAAAAGCAATGCTATATAAAATGACATTTCGATCGAAGACAGAAAACTCTTTTTCGTGTCTTTTTCGTTTTCCTCAAAGAAACCCGTCTCATTGCGATCTTTCCAAAAATTGCCAAATTGAAACGTATTTACTATATTGTCGCACCCAAACCGATGACCGAGAAAAAGAACAATTTCGACCGAATGATTGGTAAACGGACATGACCATATATAAATTCTATAACACCGCAGGCACGACAGCGATTTCATTCCGATGACCACGCGACGTGAGCTTGAATTGATTCTGGACACTTCATTCCACTGTTTGAGGTAATTGAGGTAATACCTCCGTCTAAAGAAGCAGAAGTGGTTAGCCCTCGTTTTAGCATCGGTGCTACCAACAAATATTATGATATCGAATTTGCCGTCCCCGAACTGAATAAGCGGCGACGTACTATCTATCTATCTAGATATCTAGATATCTAGATATCGCGCTAATGAAATCATCAGCCATAGAAGAAAGCTAATCGAGTGGGTACAGTCCCAGCATTCATTAATTTATTAAGGAGTGATCCTGATACTCCAGGCAACTTCTTTAGTAATCAGTAGGGTTTCAATGATTTAAGCATTACTATCAAAAAAACATAGCTTCAGGTCCCTGAAATTGTATTCCTCGTTCAATGTGAACCTATGTGAGCACTTATTTCACCATGTTTTGAATCCGAATTTCTGGGCGAAGAATGCTGTCGTTCATGGATTTGTTTATAGGCTGAGAGCGATCCTTACATGCTTTCGCACCTGGTAGTCGATGGATATATTGTTCATTAGTTGTCTAATATATCTATTTTGTGCCTGAATGCTCGAGGCTTAAACTCTAAGTTGACTAATTTGCGTCTTACGTCAGTTGATCTTGATTTCGATTAATTGCGCTTATTAAACATGGCTGAAACCTGATATTTTCCATTTAGAAATTTTATCATTGGAACACACCATTTACCGAAAAGACAGAACTTTTCTCAAACGAATTTATCCAGAGATGGGAGGTGTTTTATTTCCGGCGAGGTCTTCTTACTTTTCGCGTGAAGTACAGCTTTTAGCGGATGATGTAATCGACTTTTGCTGCATCTATGCGAACACCGAAGGCTTCGGTTTTTATGTTACTTGTTCATATATTTCTCCGAATTCTAGTAACCAGATATATTACAAGCACTTATGCTGCATTGAATGTTTATGCATTGAATCATATGATAAATAGAATGATATGATAGATTATCGAATCTTCTTGGGAATTTAAATATGTTGATTGGATGAGTAGTATGGATGCACATGACGTATTTTTTTCACTCGTAAATGCTGATCACGATGCTAGCTTCGTCAATGGTTTATCTGCATTTGATCGCTTAGTCGGTGCTTAGATCTCATATTTGTGTGTGATCCGGATTTATTTGACTTAATTTTGACTTTTCCATTGGTCACGCTAGAGGATATACCGATATCCAATTTTACTTTTAAAAATGAGGGTTTGGAATAATATAATGTCACAGCCTGGGATTAAAGTACAATTTGAAAATGAATTTTGCTTCAGTAGAACGAATTACTCACGTCTGAAGGATTTTTCCGCCGTTTTGATTGGAGTAGTGTTCCTAATTTGAATGATAATCATTCGGCTCAACATTTGGATTTGGCCGTTGAATCCTTTAACTCTACACTCTCGCAGTCTTCCTGTTTAATACTTGGATTTACATTAGATGGGATTCCCATCTAATCATACAAGTCCAGACCAAATTGTTAATTCTACTTTTATACAGAAAGTACTATATGCCATCACTGGCTTTGCGTTTCTGTTTAATGGCATTCATATTGACCCCCGATATTCCTCGATGCATTTCAAGGCGACATGTTTTTCTTCGTTTATCCTTCTGCAAATTGTCGTTAGCACAGCATAAACATCTTCGAAGTGCTTGTTTTGATTTGAACTTTGTATTTCCGGTGGTTAATTTGTGTGATTTTATTTCGGTTTCAAAACAAAAAATGCTTTACTTTTTATGTAAATATAAGTAATAGCTGTACTCTTGTATTACCATAAGGCCTGTATTTGGCTAAGTTAAAGTTAAATAAATAAATAAATGGCCGTAACATATTTAACATTGATATAAAAAGTTCTTGGTTTTGACTGAAAATGTTGAAAAAATCTTTATGACCCTGTAAAAATCAAAACGGGGTATTAAAAACCAAAACTCGAAACACACCCGCTGGGGTATTTATCCAGACTTTATAATGTAGGTACACCCAGTATGTACAAAGTCATTTTTAGGATATTTCCTATTGATATCTGCAAAAACATTTTTCAAGATAGATTAACAGCTTCATGGACTATTAGTCCCCCAAACATAAATATGTTCTCCCTTTAATCTCTAACAACTGTTAATTTTATCTCATATCTATCACTCAAATATTCTCCAGAATTACTCAAAAAATGCAGCCGTTGAAACGGTGAGAAAATTGCTTTGTGTCCACAAAATATTATGGCAACAAACATTTTTCTTGACTTCACAGTTCGAAAATAATGGGTTTCTCCAAAGCGAAAAAATTTAATTATTTAAATTTAAAATTTAATAATTTAAAGAAAATAATGAAATCAATGAATTTTATTATAATTTGTGTTCAGATTTCGACAAAGGAAAAATATAACAGAAAATCGCTTTTCAGCGGTATCTTGATCCGGTTACGCCCATATCATGGCGTATAAGTCTTTAAACTTTGAACGTTTCTATATCGAAGAAGTTTGACTCCCACCATGAGAAATTCTATTCTCCTGGAAGTTATTTTTCGGTTTCTATCGGTCTGTTCTAACGGTGAAAATAATTTAAAGAGGATCGGCCTCTGGCACGTGTTCTTACGTAGAATATTCGACAAGAATATTTGAAATTCGCTTCTATTAAAAAATATAATACGTAAAATATTTATCCGCAGAGGAAATTTATTAAACAAATAAGAAAACAGTTTAAAAATGAACTAATTTTGATTTTTTGTCTTAGCAAACAAATTTTTGAAAAATATCTTTTGTTATGTTTAAATAAAAAACCTCGCCTTATAGTTCTGAGAGCAATAAAGTCCGTAGCGAAGCAAATTAACACAATTGGTGTTTATCATGCCCTTATCAGTTTGTAATTTATAATTTTCCTTGTTGCTTTTCAATGTTATTAATCTTTTTGATTTAGTGTGTTCGGTCTATTCAAATGTTGAGGGCGACAAAAAATTTGGGTATCCATAACTAAATTATCATCAAAATCACCAAAACTTATCTGAAATATTTACGAATGATATTTTGTAGAATGTAAAACTGGTACGAACTGAATTTTGTCCATGACGTTTTCAATGATGTTTTGATAAGAATCTTAAAAGAAAGGAAGTTAAGAACATTTTTCACAGAATTTGTCCTCACAATTTTCAAATCAAATTCTTTTAAAACTTTAAGAATTTATGCTGAAATTTTTACCAATCTCCTCAGATAACCAAAGGAGTCCATACAAAAGGGATCAATGGACACAGAAGCATTAGAATCATGTGACAACGTAAATTCCTTTCTGTTTGGTAAAATTTAATACAATGATCGCATATTTCTTATAAAAAATATTTCAAGTGTATTTTTGAATGCTTTGCAGAAAAAAACAATAATAAAAGGAATTTGAATTCTTTATACGAAAAAATTATTAATTGATGGTAAACATGGAATTGACTTAAATTACTTTAGTTTAAGCCATAGTAATTGCCAACAAGAAGGGGAGTCCCACTGCTGTGTTGGATGATATAAACGAACGGCTTGTTGGCGTTGAAGGTTTTTTCTAATTTCGAAGCTGGAAAAAGGGCATCGTTTCGTATGTCGCGAACTAGGAACAGAGGAAAATATTGATAAAAAATTCCATTAAAAACAAGTATTGAATTTGTTTATGCTTTTTAGAAAAATCAATTCCAATCGAATGAAAATGATTTCCAAAATTGAATCCAAATTTTTTTCAAATCCATCATTTTAGGCATCACCATAATAAATATATAATATATAAACAGATAATAATCTGTTTTACCTTTCACTGGGATGTTTGGAACTTCTCTTCGTTGGACATCGGTACCAAGTTCATCCACTTGGAATGATGAAACAGTTTTAATTCCATCTAAATATATCGCCTCAAACCGTTCAGCGATTAGATTAAGTGGCGTACTAAGAGAAAATATCCTTTGAATACCGACCTAAATTAATGATTGCCAGTATTTATTTCATTAAGGAAAATCATTCACAAAATATTACCGCTTTCAGCATTTCTTCCAGGCGGATTTCCAAAGCGTTTACCCTGAATTTCGGCAATGCCACTCTTATGTCAATCATAGTCATTCTATTATTTAGTGTTTCGAACAAGTCGAGCGTTAGGCTCGTCACTAATTTTGACAAACCGTAGGCTGATCTTGGCAAAAGTATTAGCATTGATGAGCCATCCTTATAGTACATTCTTAAGGCTGTGCAATTTAGTTCGGGCATATCAGCGAATAAGTAACGACCATGACGATGCATCATTGGCATATTATCAACTATAGTGTTGCCACTACGGAAACCTGTTAGAGCTGTATGTGTTTTATCAAACGGCATAAGCCAATCATTTTTAAATTCCATAATATTGATAATGTCGAGAGGTGGCATTGCCGTAAGTACATTTATTGCAAGAATATTTATGGACACCATATTTTTGCGCGTTTCTGCCCAATCATCTATTGCGTTGAATTGTTCTTTTTTTGAGAGGTAGAAATCGTGCGTATTGGGAAAAGCTTCTACGGAGGCTGTTTTGAATTGCGGACTCAGGCTATAGTCTTTCAAGACGTAAATCCGTTGCGTTATATTCAAAACATCAGTGTTCGTGTATTCCTTTAATAAATCTCTTAAGGTTGTTTTTGAGTGCGGAAGTACATTATCTAGTTCAGCACTACAGTTAGCATCGCCAACCGAGCGAATTAATGAAAGTATTGCTTCAAGCGCGATTGGACTGAATAGAAAATTATTGTCATTCTGCTCCCTTATCAGTTTTATAACAAAATGATTGGTGTTATTCCTTTCAATAGACACCGCATCATCTTCGGCCCGAATGTTGCTGAAATGATAACAAAATGCCACCAACGCCGTCACCAGGATTCGAAAAGTAACTGAAAACAATAACACCAATAATTTTAATTAGCTGTGAAGACCAAAACTTGCAGAGATCAGGAAATATAAAAAGCTTTGTCGAAGTCTGAAGGCTAAAACACTAAATGTTATTAAAGTTGAAACTATTTTGATGAAATTATCACAATTAAATAGCATTACATTTTATAAAGGATAAAGTCATTATTAGAATATTGAATTTAACACCGAAGAATTTTAACTCGAGATTAAAATATTGTTTGCAAAAGATTCAAATCGTTGATAAAATATTCAATATACACAGATCTATGCTCTGGAATATTCCGTGATTTTTTGGAATTATCTGATAAAATTTTTACTTACGTGAGTTTGTTTGAAATTTTCTCATTATGAGTTTTTTCTTCGTTTAACGGGACGTCTTCGTTATTTAACGTGCAGGGATTTATAATTGAATAACTTTCGATCCGTTGAACAAAGACAGGATGAATGACCGAATTGTTATTCCTATCCTCCCTTTTTATAAGGATTTTGTAGATCACATTTTTAGTAACAAATAGCGATAACAATTTTGATATGAAGAATTATCTTTAACTAAATAAAAACTGCTAAACTAGCGGTCTACTAGCGTGTCAAAGACCAGAATGATTTATTTGGCAAGTAATGTATATAGTTTGCGATTCACAGCATGTTCTCAACTTTTTCTTTGAAGGAAAAATAATTCTTGAGAAGGCGAGATTTTGAATTAGTCCTGTTGGAATGTTCTATTGCCCAAGGACCCGAAAATTTAATGAAACTTACCCTTCAATAGAGAAATAATTAAAATTATCAAGGAATGCTCATTTTTATAACCTACATCTAAAGGATTCATAGAATCCCAAAGGACTCAGAATCATATTCTGAGTGGATTTAGCCCCACACCGTCTGTCTGTCTGTCTGTTGAAATCAAGATTACGAGTGAACGAAAAGAGTTATGGTCATAAAATTTGGCACAAATATTCTCTGTTGTCAATAAGTTGGTAATGAAAGTGGGCAAAATCGGATGAGAACCACGCCTATTATTGATGGCTTATGTGGGTGTATGTACATACGAAGTTCAGTTTCAAGGTTTGGGAGCGTAATCGAGGACAGCATTTTATCCTGGAACTGAACCACGAGTACTAAATTATTTTGCAAAAAGCGGGCGTAATCCGCCGACAAGAATTGTTAAAGCAGAAGCTGTGGCGATATTGCAACATAAATGAGAGGAATATTCTTGCTGTTTTATTGTAATACTTTATTGAATATTATACATTATTTAAAAATTTTTTTATTGTAGATATATTATATTATAAAATTATAATTTTATGGTAATATATAATGTATGTAAAAATAAACTATAATATATAAAGAAATATCACCGCAAAATATGCTACTAATTACTGAGCCTCTACTAGGAACACGGATAGGTGCTGCTGATGTAGGGTATTTCAGCTTCGGCCAGGCCAAATATAACACCCTTACTTTTTATTATATAAGTTAAATTATCGTTTATAACTGATTTTCTTTTTTAATTATTAAATCACTTGAAGTAGTGATAATTGTGACTTATAAAGCAGTCATATTTCATTCTTATCATTATTATCTTTCTTCTTATCATTTTTGTTTTTCTTCTTAACATTCTCATTATCATTCTTCCGTTTTATTTTGACAGTAACTGATCATAATGTTGGGGGAATATATTGCGAAGACCTTTGAATATCATCCATTTCCGATAAATATCGAAGTATCTCGTATCTAAAAGGAAGTTGCAAGCGAGAAAAGCAATGCTATATAAAATGACCTTCCGGTCGAAGACAGAAAACTCTTTTTCGTGTCTTTTTCGTTTTCCTCAAAGAAAACCCGTCTCATTGCGATCTTTCCAAAAATTGCCAAATTGAAACGTATTTACTATATTGCCACACCTAAACCGATGACCGAGAAAAAGAACAATTTCGACCGAATGATTGGTAAACGGACATGACCATATATAAATTCTATAACACCGCAGGCACGACAGCGATTTCATTCCGATGACCACGCGACGTGAGCTTGAATTGATTCTGGACACTTCATTCCACTGTTTGAGGTAATTGAGGTAATACCTCCGTCTAAAGAAGCAGAAGTGGTTAGCCCTCGTTTTAGCATCGGTGCTACCAACAAATATCATGATATCGAATTTGCCGTCCCCGAACTGAATAAGCGGCGACGTACTATCTATCTATCTAGACATCTAGATATCGCCCTAATGAAATCGTTAGCACAAGAAGAAAGCTAATCGAGTGGGTACAGTCCCAGCATTCATTAATTTATTAAGGAGTGATCCTGATACTCCAGGCAACTTCTTTAGTAATCAGTAGGGTTTCAATGATTTAAGCATTACTATCAAAAAAACATAGCTTCAGGTCCCTGAAATTGTATTCCTCGTTCAATGTGAACCTATGTGAGCACTTATTTCACCATGTTTTTGATCCGAATTTCTAGGCGAAGAATGCTGTCGTTCATGGATTTGTTTATAGGCTGAGAGCGATCCTTACATGCTTTCGCACCTGGTAGTCGATAGATATATTGTTCATTAGTTGTCTAATATATCTATTTTGTGCCTGAATGCTCGAGGCTTAAATTCAAAGTTGACTAATTTGCGTCTTACGTCAGTTGATCTTGATTTCGATTAATTGCGCTTATTAAACATGGCTGAAACCTGATATTTTCCATTTAGAAATTTTATCATTGGAACACACCATTTACCGAAAAGACAGAACTTTTCTCAAACGAATTTATCCAGAGATGGGAGGTGTTTTATTTCCGGCGAGGTCTTCTTACTTTTCGCGTGAAGTACAGCTTTTAGCGGATGATGTAATCGACTTTTGCTGCATCTATGCGAACACCGAAGGCTTCGGTTTTTATGTTACTTGTTCATATATTTCTCCGAATTCTAGTAACCAGATATATTACAAGCACTTATGCTGCATTGAATGTTTATGCATTGAATCATATGATAAATAGAATGATATGATAGATTATCGAATCTTCTTGGGAATTTAAATATGTTGATTGGATGAGTAGTATGGATGCACATGACGTATTTTTTTCACTCTTAAATGCTGATCACGATGCTAGCTTCGTCAATGGTTTATCTGCATTTGATCGCTTAGTCGGTGCTTAGATCTCATATTTGTGTGTGATCCGGATTTATTTGACTTAATTTTGACTTTTCCATTGGTCACGCTAGAGGATATACCGATATCCAATTTTACTTTTAAAAATGAGGGTTTGGAATAATATAATGTCACAGCCTGGGATTAAAGTACAATTTGAAAATGAATTTTGCTTCAGTAGAACGAATTACTCACGTCTGAAGGATTTTTCCGCCGTTTTGATTGGAGTAGTGTTCCTAATTTGAATGATAATCATTCGGCTCAACATTTGGATTTGGCCGTTGAATCCTTTAACTCTACACTCTCGCAGTCTTCCTGTTTAATACTTGGATTTACATTAGATGGGATTCCCATCTAATCATACAAGTCCAGACCAAATTGTTAATTCTACTTTTATACAGAAAGTACTATATGCCATCACTGGCTTTGCGTTTCTGTTTAATGGCATTCATATTGACCCCCGATATTCCTCGATGCATTTCAAGGCGACATGTTTTTCTTCGTCAATCCTTCTGCAAATTGTCGTTAGCACAGCATAAACATCTTCAAAGTGCTTGGTTCGATTTGAACTTTGTATTTCCGGTGGTTAATTTGTGTGATTTTATTTCGGTTTCGAAACAAAAAAAGTTGTACTTTTATGTACATATACTTAATAGCTGTACTCTTTTATTACTATAAGGCCTGTATTTGGCTAAGTTGAAGTTAAATAAATAAATAAATAAATAAATAGCCGTAACATATTTGACATTGATATAAAAAATTCTTGGTTTTCACCGAAAATTAGCTTTATGGAAATATTAGAAAATTTTTTTATGAATTTTATTATAATTTTGTGTTGAAATTTCGATGAAGAAAAAATATTACAGAAAATGGTTTTTCAGCGGTACCTTGCTCCAGTTACCCCAATATTCTGGCGTATTAGTCTTTAAATTTTGAAAGTTTCTATATCCAAGAAGGCTGACTCCCACCATGCGAAATTCTATTCCGGGAGTTATTTTTCGAATTCTAACGGTTTGTTCTAATGGTGAAAATAACGGTGAAAAAGGATCGGCCTCTGGCGCATATTCTTACGTAAAATATTTTACAAAAAATACTCGAAATTCGCTTCTATTAAAAAATATAATATATAAAATATTTATCTGTAGCGGAAATTTATTGAAGAAATGAAAAAACAGTTTAAAGGCAAATGTTTTTAATTTTTTGGTTCAGCAAACAAATCTTTGAAAAAGATATTTTTTTATGTTTAAATAAAAAACCTCGCCTTATTGTTCTGAGAGCAATAAAGTCCGTAGCCATAGTGAAGCTAATGAACACAATTGGTGTGTATCATACACTTATCAGTTCGTAATTTTTTCTTGTTGCTTTTCAAGGTTCTTAATCTTTTTGATTTAGTGTGTTCGGTATATTCAAATGTAAAGCGCGGCAGAATGGTTGGGTATCCATAACTAAATTATTATCAAAACCACCAAAGCTTATCTGAAATATTTACGAATGATATTTTGTAGAATGTAAAACTGGTACGAATTGAATTTTTTCCATGACGTTTTCGATGATGTTTTGATAAGAATCTTAAAAGAAAAAACTCAAAGACATTTTTCACAGCATTTGTCATCACTATTTTTAAATCAAAGTCTTTTAAAACTTCAAGAATTTACTGAACAATCTCCTCAGATAACCAAAGGAGTCCACACAAAAGGAATCAATGGGCACAGAAGCATTGGAATCACGTGACAACGTAAATTCCTTTTCGTTTGGTTAAAATTAATACTATTTTGTATTATTTTGTTTATAATGTTGATTGCATATTTCTTATAAAAAATATATCAAGTGTATTTTTGAATGCTTTGCAAAGAAAACAAACATAATAATAAAAGAAATTAGAAATAATTATTAATTAATGGTAAATTTGAAATTGATTTTAATTTGTTCATTTTTCGCCATAGTAACTGCCAACAAGAAGGGGAGTCCCAGTGCTGTGTTGGATGATATAAAGAAACGGTTTGTTGGCGTTGAAGGTTTGTACTAATTTCGAAGGCGGAAAAATGGAATAGTTTCGTATCTCTGGAACTAGAAATAAAAGAAAATATTGATAAATAATTATATTAATAATAAATGATGAATTTGTTTATGTTTTTTGGAACAATCAATTCAAATCGATTAAATTGAATGAAAACTATTTTCAAAATTGATTACAAATTTGTTTTAATCCATCATTTTAGGCATAAAAAATATATATAATAATCTGTTTTACCTTTCATTGGGGTGTGTGGAACTTCTCCTCGTTCGACATCGATACCAAGTTCATCCACTTGGAATGTTGAAACAGTTTTAATTCCATGTAAATATATCGACTCAGTGGCATGATTAAGTGACGCACTAGGAGTAAATATCCTTCGAATACCGGCCTAAATTAATAACTGCCAGTATTTATTTTATTGAGGAAAATCATTCATAAAATATTACCGCTCTCAGCAGTTTTTCCAGGCGCATTTCCAAAGCGTTTACCCTGAATTTCGGCAATGCCACTCTTATATTAATCTTAGTCATTCTATTATTTAGTGTTTCGATCAAGTCGAGTGTTAGACTCGTCACTAATTCTGGTAAACCGTTGCGTGATTTTGGTAGAAGTATTAGCATTGACGATTTATCTTTATAGTACATTCTCAAGACCGTGCAGTCTAGTTCGGGCATATCAGCGAATAAGTAATGACCTCGACGATGCATCACCTGCATTTTTTCAGATTTAGCGCGACTAAGATGAAAAAGTCTTCGAGTTGTACGTGTTTTACTGAACGGCATAAGCCAATCATTTTTAAATTCCATAATATTGATAATCTCGAGAGGTGACATTGCCGTAAGTACATTTATTGCAAGAATATTTGTGGACGCCATATTTTTGTGCGTGTCTGTCCAATCGTCTATTGCTTCGATTTGTTCTTCCTTTGAGAGGTAGAAATCTTGCGTATTGGGAAAACCTTGTATGGAGGCTGTTTTGAATTGCGGACTCAGGCTATATCCTTGCAAGACATAAATCCGTTGCGTTATATTCAAAATGTTATTATTCGCGTATTTCTTTAAGAAATCCCTTAAGGTTGTTCTTGGGTGCGGAAGTACATTATCTAGTTCATCACTACAGTTAGCATCGCCAACCGAGCGAATTAATAAAAGTATTGCTTCAAGCGCGATCGGACTGAATAGAAAATCATTTTCATTCTGCCGTTTTATCAGTTTTATAACGAAATTATTAATGTTATTCCTTGCAATAGACACCGCATCATCTTCGGCCCGAATGTTGCTGAAATGATAACAAAATGCCACCAACGCCGTCACCAGGATTCGAAAAGTAACTGAAAAAATAACACCAATAATTTTAATTAGCTGTGAAGACCAAAATCTGCAGAGACCGGGAAATATAAAAATCTTTGTCGAAGTCTGAAGGCTCAAATACTAAATGTTATTGAAGTTGAAACTATTTTGAAGAAATTATCATAATTAGTTAGCATTAATTCTTATAAAAGATACAGTCATTATTAATTATTATTAGTCATTATTAGATTAGATTTCAACAGCGAAGAATTTTAACTCGAGATTTAAATCTTTGTTGCAAAAAATTCAAATCGTTGACAAAATATTCAATTTTCACAGATCTACGAGATCTCGTATGCTCTGGAATATTCCATGATCTTTTTGAATTATCCGATAAAATTTTTACTTACGTGAATTTGTTTGAAATTTTCTCATTATGAGTTTTTTCTTCGTTTAACGGGACGTTATTTACCGTTCAGGGGTTTATAATTGAATAACTTTCGACCCGGTGAATAAGGACAAGATGAATGACCGAATTGTTCTTTCTAACGCGATTTTTTATAAGAATTTCGTAGAAAAAATAATAAATTTCGATAACAATTTTTATATGAAGAATTATCTTTAACTAAATAAAAGTAAGCAATGTATATAGTATTCGATTTACAACATATTTCCAACCTTTGCTATGAAGTAAAAATAATTCTTGAGATGGCGAAATTTTGAATTAGTCCTGTTGGAATGTTGTATTGCCCAAGGACTTGAAAGTTAAGTTACCAAAGAATGTTCATTCTTATTTCATAATTTTAATTATGATTTAGAATTGTTTTTCTGTTTTAATTGTTGAAACGCTTGAAGTAGTCATAATCGCGACCTGAAAAGCGGTCATATTTCATTCTTATCATCCGTATTTTTCTTCTTATCATTCTCGTTATCATTCTTCTGTTTTACTTTGATCATACTTGCTAGCTGATCATAATTTCCCGGTGGGAAATATTGTGAAGACCTTTGAAAATCATCCATGATTGCGTACTGATGTTGTCGACAAATTTCAAAGTATCTCGCCACAAAGCAAATTGCAAGCGAGAGAAGTAATGACATCCAAAATGGCATTCCTATCGAAGGCAGAAAACGTGTGTGGAAAGTGACTCCGGCCGCCTAGGCGATATCTTATTAATTGCAATACGAAAACTGGATGCTGGCCTCAGTCGATGCGGCACACCATCGTGGAGATATCATCGAGGAAATCGTGATCATTTTTACCACTGGGTTATGATCATAAAACAAAATTATATAACAAACATTATACCGAATGATATGCTTACGTAATTATAATTAAGATTTCGTGGAAAGATAAACGTTTTCTTATCTTAAGAATAGTGCTTATTGTTACTATTTAAATGATTATTGTGAGAAGAGTTTGTTTAGTAATTTAACTGATAAGAGAATAGCTCTTTGAAAATGTAATTGAAGTAGAATCTGACACGTTTTATCTGGGCGATTATTTAAACTTTAAAAATGTTTTCTGCTTTGGAATAAATTTGTTCATCGAGTCTTTAGGCCTTGTTTTTTTTTTGTGATTCGTGAGTTTCTTATTAATGTTGCTACGAGGTATAATACTAATATTGAGAATATGAAGGCTAAAGCTGAACATTATTTGCTCACTACTTCCCTCCTTCGAGAAAAGTGTTGTTTTTCTTCATGGTCTTAAAAGCTCGTGGCTGAAAAGGCTCAATCGATATTGACAATTTAACGTATCAAAATTTCGACACTCCCGAGAGGTAATTTTCAGACGTCTTTTTAGTTGAGTGCGTGGCAAATTGTGATATAATTTATTTCAAAAAAGTATAAAATCGTTCCCTACAAGTTAATCCCTTATCGACCTAGGCGTCGGTAGGAAATGTGTGGACAAATTACTTTTGTTGACGTTTCTTTTTTAAAATAATCGATTTATATTTAATTAAATCGAATTATTATTAAATTAGTTAATGATCAAATTGTCTGATCCGATGGTGACTACTCTAGACTTGGTGTGAGTCTGTGTGAGCGTGTGTGGGTGTATGTGTTTGTATGGATGTGTTTTCGTACACAATTAAGCAAGCGCAGCTTACTTTTTATGGAAAAAAAATTATTTAGTTATAGTAATGATGATAATAAAAACGGTGATAGAAAATGGGCAAATAATTAAAAAAAGAAACACTATCGATTTAAATACAATAATAATAATGGCTTAAATTCTGGCTAAATTCGATAGCATTAATTAAAGATAGAATTTCATTTCGAAATTCCTTTTCTACTTTTCCTTAGATCATTGTCATTTTAAGCCCACACAAAAGCGAATAAATTGAAACAAATTGTTGTTATTAATTGTTTTAATTATTAATCTGAGTTGTTTAAACTTAGATTAAATTTAATAAAATATCCATAAATTTTTCATTTAAGCTTGCTGTTACTTTTCAAAATATTTCTCAATTTTTTTTTTTTTTGATAATTTCAAAATCAGAGATAAATGAATCTAGATCAGATCACTAATTCTTCCCTAAGAAACTACACTGAACAAAATCGGGTGAAAGAGAATGGAGAAAAACGAAAAATAATATTCTTTAATTGAGAATATTATTAATTTGAATTTTTATTAATTTGAAGGATGTAAATTACTTTAATCGATATTCATAAATTCAAGGCAAAATGTACTTCAATTCCAAAGTAATTTAATATTTGATCGCTAGTTCTTTACACAAGTGTGTGATTTCTTCGTAACCTAACCTAACCCTCTTTCTTTAAGTGTACACCCAAAAATCCTTTAATATCCTTCATCCTTGCATTGACTACGCTTCTTTTTCAATGAAACTGAACATTTAAAGGAAGCAATTAAAATCTTAACGAAGCAGCCACTGTTACCTTGGTTCTTTGCTAAATATTTACGATATTCCGCATGATTATTGGATGCTCGCTATGAATCCCGAGTGGCCAGGTTTATGCCGCTTGACTGAGTCCAAGCATGCTTAAAGTAAATGTTTAGTATCCTAGCAGTTTTACCTCTTTTTTCCGAATAAACTTAAAGCCGAAAAGAATAAAAGTGTTCACCACATTGCTGGCAAACTAATGCTAAATCCGTATATACTCAATATTTGTTTGTTGGGTCTCCGGGGGTAATCGTATTGGGGGTGGTAGCAGGCGTATACACGGAGTGTGAGAGCTTGTAAAAGAGACTCGGTTACGAATGCATTTGTTTTGTTATTGTATGCGGTTTACAATAGATTTGTTTGCATTGAGAAACTAATTCGTTCTCACTAATTCACTGTCTGTTCGACCGCCTCTTTTCATCGGTCTCTCTGTCAATCTGCCTCTCTGTCTGACGGTCTGCTTATCTATCCGTCCGTCTATTTATTGGTTTATCTTTATTCTTCTATAACCTAAGGATTGGATCGTACACTTGTTTGTTTGTTTGCTTTGTTTACAGACTTATATCTATCCTTTAATGCTGACGCCGTTTAAATGCATTGATTTCAATGGAGAAGCTAATCTCGTCTTGCTGAATATGTTCGTTCTTCACGACTCTCTCGATAACTTCTTGTAAAAACTTTCGTTGATACTGAAAATTATATTTAGATACGTATTCTATCAGTTGTTGTTTTTTTTAAAACTTTACATCAACGAACGTGTGGAATCATCGTGTAAGGAATATATATATATATGTTTGCGTGGGTGTGGGTGATAAGTTTATGTGCAAATGATAATGGTAAAGGATACTGCAGTACTATTCTATTGTATTATCCTTGGTGATCCTCAGCCTCTTCACAGTCAACAAGAATAGATATCAAAATAAACATTCCTGCTGTCGCTACTGCTGCAGGATAATCATAGGCTAAGGATATGCTATTCAAATGCGATGTTAATTATGTGTGTGCAAGAGTTGGTTGGTCGCAGTTTGTCGTCTGCAGAATTCTATGATTGTAATGGTGTAAATGTGTTTATTATGCGATTGTTGAATAAATTGTTTTTTGATTGTTCTGTTAAATTTATTTGAATAAGCTTTAGCGAACGCCAATATGAGTTGAGTTAAGAAAGAGCTTTCGATTCGATCTCAAGGTTCGTTCGGTGGATTTACGAAGAAAAAATAATTAAAAGGAAATAGTGATAAAAAAAGCGGTTATGACTTAGAGAAAAGCAAACGAAAACAACTTTTTGCGAATTTAAAAATTTTTTGTTACTTTTTATCAATTATTGCTTTCGTTGTTTCTTACGCTACTGCTTATCGTTCAATATCCTGAACGTAATTATTTTGATAACTTTCACCGAATTAATATGAGCGTAGACACACGCACATATGCATACAAACGACAACAATCACAACAACAACAGCAACAGCCAGTGTATCAACAAGATTGACTAAAACGGTAGCAGAACATGAAGCAGCAGCCACACTAGCTAAGAATATAAACTTTTAATTAATTTCGCACCACGCCTTAACTTATTCCAAACAACTTCACCTGTAAAAAGAGCAAATGCTTCCATTTGCGACAGAATGATGCCTGTCGGTCGTTGCGTTCGTTACGCAACATTAAATAAGCTCGAATTTTGCCCCAGCCAGAGAATACAGCTGCCCGATTTAAGTAGTTGCACTTAAGCAGGAACAACAATAACATCAGCACACCACGCCACAACAACAAATAGAGCATTGCATGGTGGGGGGGTGGTAGGGTAAATTGCAATGTGTTCAGCAACGTGATAAACAAGTATTAGCATTGTTTTGAAAGGATAACAGGAGGAAGTCGTGAAAGCAGGAAGTGAGTTAATTCTTGTGTTGAAGACAACGATGACGATGATGTTGGTTGAAACCACGGCCGAACTTTGGCGCCTTTGGATAAATTCGATTTTTTTGGGGGCATTTCGGGGTAACAGAAAGAAAAAAAGAATGTTAGACATTTCCAAAAAATTATGTAATAAACCCTATCAATAAAACCATTTTAATAAAATACGTAAATCAATTGAAAAACTAATATCTTTTAAAGCGAAGAGAAATTTTACAAAAGAAAATAATTTTAAGCAGAAATTTCAGCAAAAAACATTTACAAATTTTATAAATAAATTGGAAGAAAACTGAATCCTTACTTCAAAAACTGGAAATCAAACAAATTTCTACAAGGATAACAATTTTCATATACGATTATGTTTAATTCTTAATAATCTTAATAATGATTATCATTAATTCTTTAAAATTCTTATACATTTTATAAAGCGTATTATTATTTTAAATTTAATTTAAAATAGTTTAGATTTAATAAAGTAAATATTCTTATAATAATTTTATAACAGTCTGTAGAGATTATGTTTTATTTGACTTGATTTTTTGTTAATAATTTTTAAATTAATTTTAATTTGTTTTGTTCATTTGAATTTTTGATGTTGAAGTCATTATCCTTCATAATTAAATTCAATAATAAGAAGAAAACATCAATTTCTCCAGCATTTTCATCTCTAATTCAAATTGTCATTAAAAAACATAGTTCCATCAGTTCGGTCCATACGATAATCCAGCCCTGCCAGGTGTGTTTAAATTGCAAGCAATAAGCAATAAATAAATTTTAATATACATAAAATGAGCAACAACTTATAGCGTTATCCCGTTGACGATGTCGCTAGAAAAGTGCACTTAACCCAACGGTATCACTCTCGCAAAATTATGATCAAGTAAAAAAAGTCTTGGGGACGCGAGTATGATTTGCACGCGACTTATCTCTCCATAAATATCAGTTATCAAGCAAACATAAAAGAGAAAAGAAGAGAAACACACAAAATGAGAAAGAATTAAATGTTTTCCTAGATTTTCGCGAGGAATTTCTTATATATTTTCTGATGCAATACCTTTAAACACTACGTGCGAATTAAATTTCAGTTTATTTTAATCGGTCATTCTTATTGTGATTGATGAAGATCAATATAAAATCAAAAATTAATTTAATTTAAAGGCAGTATAATGAGAGACAGACAAAATCCCGAACAACAAAATTCCAAAGCGACAAAATCCCAAAACGACAAAATCCCGAAAGAAAAATTTTGAAAACGACAAAATTTCGAATCCCACGAATGGGAAAATCTAAAGCGACGAACCACAAAATCACAAATTAATACTTATTGCTTAGCTGAAAAAAATTATAGTAAAGTAATGCAGCGCACAAGAAGATTGTCGGCAGCTAAGCCAATATTCTGCGAGCTGACGGTTACAATAATTTCCGCCGAATATCTTTTAATACTAATCTTAAACACAACGCCTGCTTCGTTGCTAATAATACTTGTTTTAAAAGTGATCGTAAAAATAACGCATGTTTCGCTGATAATTATTATGGTTTACCAAGTATTTGCACATGGCAGCCTTTGGCCGCGGCAAGGGTTTTAACCCACAGTGAGTAGAACAATGGCTGCGCAACAGCCATTTAACAGTATTCTAGAAAATCAATACAGTTTACCAGAATACTGTTAGTTGCCAAGCCACCATTCTGTTCACTAATGGTTTAAGCCCATGTCGCGGCCAAAGGCTGCCATATGCAAATACTTGGTAAACCATAATAATTATCAGCGAAACAGGCGCTATTTTTACGATCAATTTCAAAGTAAGTTTGTTTGAGTAAGTTGTATTTTTATTCGTGAATTTCGAGATTTTTGGGGAATTTTTCAAGATTTTACCGTTTCGGAATTTTGTCGTTCGGGATTTTATCGTTCCGGGATTTTGTCGTTCGGTTGTTACCGTTTCGATATTTTATCATCATTTTGTCGTTCGGGATATTTTGTATGACATTTTCGATGTTAGATTTTTGTCAGAGAAAATAACTTTCCGGAAATTAGAATTAGGTGAAATATTTTATCCATGTAATAACTGTCAATATTTTAAGACCTGATAGCTTCCTTATGAATATGAGATGAAATGATGGAATGCTAAAACACACCAAATTTTCATATACCGAAATAACATTTTATAAATAAAGAAACGCTCTTTAGAGTGCACTCGAGTGCGGTCGTTCAATTGGCCTCAATGTAATTCCAGACTGTTGTGAAATAATTGAACAAAAAACCAATGCATTTTTAATGGAATTTTTATAGTATTAATAGAGACCACTTCGGACAGATACAAATCTAAAACGTGCTTAATGTATTGTAATACATTTTAGGACTGTCTCTTCTTTGAGATCTCTTGTAATTGTAATCTTGGTCCAGAAGAGTATTTTAGACCAAACGATTAACTCTGTTCCTTTTTATTATTTGGTCCATTGCTGGGATTAGTGTGCTGAGATACTTCATCGAAAGAATAGCTACTTTAGGTGCAAATTGGTTTCTGGAAAATAAAATAAACGATTTTAATAAAAGCAGAATTTAAGTTCTTTTCATTCTTTGGTGTTTGTAATCCGTACTTGATCCGGATTGTTTCTCTGCATACTCTTGCATTCTCTTCGAAGCTCGGCGAAACGTTATTAGACAACATTCTTTACTAAAGTCTTCCTCAATTTCTTGTTTCCCTTTTCGTCTACAAGAAATCAAAGTAATCTTTTTGCTGATTTTTATTCTGAAAAATTCTTATAGATTTTATGTAAAGAAATGCACCTTTGTGTCTCTTGGAGTTTCTCTTTGTAATGGAATAGTAAATGCTTCGTGTGCTTTGATCGATGATGGGTCATCGGCCATCAGCTGTTGCCCGAAAAAAAATATTAAAAACTGCAAACATGAAATGAAATCATCTTGAGAGGAAAAAAGGCATGATTAGAAGAAGGCATGATGGGCGGTTTAGGAAAGGGAGAGAATAATTTTTATCCATTTATCAAGAGAAATGAAAACAAAATGACAAATAACTGAAATTTTTTCTTTAAAAAGGTTTTGAATGATTTTGAGAAAACATCACTTAGAAATAGAATCCTTATAGAACTTTTACACGCTGTTGGCAAAATTCCAAGCGACAAAACTCAGAAGCGGATAAATCTCCAAACGACAAAATTCAATATGCTAAAATTATTAACAAAAATATTACTAGAGGAATTCCATAAAACCATAAGAAAACACAGAGTATTTGCGTATGGCGGCCTTTGGTCGCGCCAATGATTGTATCCCTGAGCAAAAAGGAGTTCGGTTACGTTTGTCTAACTAATCCTTATTTAACAAAATTTATAAATTAATCAATTTAATAGTTTTAACAAAACTATTTAACGAAGATATACGAAACAAAACAAAAGGAATAATTTGAAAGTGAAGACAAAATGAAGGCAAAGAGGCTTCCTAAGATTTTGGTTTTCTTTAAACTTATAATCGAGTTGATTTAATTTGGTTTTATTGCATCGAACGATCACGTTTGCCAACTTCATTTCTTTAATAAACTCATGTTGATAACGATTTTCAGCAAGAATTGAAACGTGTTTCTGCCTAACTTTTTGACTAAAACTAGTTTCAAATATTCAGGAAACGAAATAACAAGTAAATCGAAACATTTATTGCTTATTTGGAAAAAGCAAAAGAGTGAAAATAATAAGAGTATTTTTTTCTACCAAATGTTTTTTCATGCTGAAATTCGAAATTCGAAAGTTACCGTTAAAAATCTTTTGAATTGGCAAAAGTTTAAATAAAAAAAAACAAAAAAACAACCAGGAAAAGAGTAAACAAAGTCGAAGAAAACTTTTTGCGTTAAGATCGCATAATGACTTCTCGCATAATGTTCAACCAGGAAAGTTGCATTCAACAAACGATTGTTATTCTTGTTGTTGTTGTCATTGTGTTATTCCAAAGTAGCAGTTGACGATGACAAAGAAAAATTTGGAAAATGCGAGGACATGCATTGGCAATTGACAAAATAGTTTATCTGTCTTGCTGTAACGAAATAGCGCGAGCATTGCAGTCATTGAGTGGACGATATTATCGAAAGTGTCGTGGGGAAGTGACTTAAGTGAATACCTTAGTGAATGCCATTCATGGGCCAATTGAGTGAATGCCATTCACGAGGATTAATTACGAAAGAACTCAAATGCATGACTGATTTGTGGATTGCTATCCCGTTCAAAATCAACCATTTCCGGGTCGCGGTTCAACGAAATCTCGTTGGTTTACGTTGCGTTGTTAAGTGTTTTTTATGCGTTTGTTTTCAAATGAATCTTATTGTTGGTTCACCAGAAAATGGCACCCATATATTGCATCTTAAGGGCATTATTTCATTTATTCCTCGATTCTCTTATTGATTGATTAATTTATTCATACCTTGCTATTCATTTCTTGTGCTTATAGTTGTTGCTGTTGTCGTTGTTTTTTATGTGGCTACAGATGTGGTTTTAGTTGGCATATTTTGTTATTTGTCCTCTTGAGAAGCAACTGTGGCGATCCATGATAATCGCTTACCGAGAAATGCACATGAATGTTCAAACAGAATTTCGAAACAAAATGTAGAATATAATTTCCATTTGAACATTTTTGTATCGGGACATAATTCCTGAAATAATTTTGTCTGCTCCTTCGTAAATTGTTGATTACTTCGAAAATAATTAAGTTCGTAGTAAATTTAACCGAATTTCGTACGCTCTTTAACGCTGAGTTAGGTTTTAGCTTCGGATTAGTGACGATTAACGACAATATTCAACGCAGAACCATGATATAAAATGGGAGGTTTTCGCGGTTTGAAAGTAGAATATCTCGAAAACGGTACACACAAATTAATTCGGTTATATAGAATTTTGAGCAGGTCGTTCAAATTTCTTGAACTCCTCATCATAACTCCTGTAGTTTAGAAGATCTCTTTTAGAAGATGTTCGTGGTTTATCACAGAAACAGGTATGCCTATATCTTTAAAAAACTGTAAATATATAAATTTCTAAAGAATTTTGTTACATGATGTTTCTCAAATTTTAAATTTGTTTTATCATTCGTAAATTCCTAACAAAAATCTTTATTATAAAAACATGAAGTTTTCTTTAACCGTTTTCCGAGTTTAATGGTTTTGCCAACTGATATCTTTCTGAATAAATAAAAAAACTCATTCTGAGTAAATATAAATCCCGAAAGTGAAATTTAATATAGGATGAATTTAATATAGAACGTTGACTTGAATTTTCCGTAAAGTAAACAATTGAGTCTGCATGAACAATTGTAATATTCTTTTGCTGAGAATTTTCGTGATTATAAAAAATATATAAACATCATAAAAAAATAATCAAAAAACTTTTTTTGGCAATGTTTGATATTTTGCCCGATTTATGAGAGTGACGTCAATGCAACTTGACGTTACGCACGCAAAAACATTCAGATTTCGTGTAAATATCTGTGAGATAATTATGTATGAGTGTGTGCTTAGATGAGACAAAATCAAAGTTAAATTAAATATTTTTCAGGAGAAAATCCCGCGAGGAATTTATGATATGATGAACTTCATTGCGTGGATGAACTTCATTGCGAAATAATGACTGTGCAAGAAAAGTTTTCTAGCTCTAGAAATTAATCCTTTTCAAGTGAAAACAGTATACCAAATTTATGTGTATTTCAATAAAATGTGTCGACCTTGCATTCAGCAATTGACTGAAAGTAAATCAGTATCTATTAATATGATGATACGCTAACACAAAATCTACCTGAAATTAATTACTCTTAAAGGAATTGCTTTTGTGTTTCGACAATAAAATGTTCGAAAAGAGTTATTTAGTGATTTGTACATTGCTTTTGCAAAAAGTTGCTTCTAATTTCCAAATAGGCTGTTATATAAAATAGTCGCGCTAAATGGCCATGTGGGTAATATAAATAAATTGGCCAATGACAAGCACGGTCGGCCGGTAATTTTTCAACGTTTTGTTGGTCAGAATTAATTACACGCTTTGCGAAATTTATTACATCTCTTCAATCAAACACGCACCGAAAACACTATGGAATTTATTTACAAATTACGGTAAGCTAATTATGGTATATTGCATACAAATAAATTCAAAAAAAGAAGACAAAACGAAATTTAGTAAGTATTTAAGAAAATATTTTAAATAATTATTTTGCAATTAAAAAATTATTTTAGCAATTTAGTAATTTGTGAAAAATGTGCGTGATTTTTTAAATTGCTTGACTTCAATCGAAGAAGTTGTGACTGTTGCCGCCGAAGAATTGCTGATAATTCAATATTTATTCATTCAATACTTTTCACAGTATTATTTCGATTGCCGATTATTCATACGACACGATGTCCTTCAACTAGAAAACTTTCATTTCGAATTCTCGTCCAATCGTTCGATGTTCGTTGACGGTTAAAAAAGTCTCACTTTTAATTGTTATTGCGTTATGCGTAAACTTGAACGATTATGGAATAGATCGATAATTAAACCAACACTACGGAAATACAAGCGTGCGTTACTGTGACGTTGTTCGCATCGTTTAATTCTCCCAACAATTTACCGCTTCTATACCTTTAATTGTATATAATGTCGCAATATTACAATATTGTTTGAGAATTGGTGTTCTCATAGAATATAATTCAGCATGAGTTGTGAATCACAGCGGTCACAATGAAAGTTTTCCAAACATCATATACCCCATGACGCATAGAAATTATAAAAAGCCTAAGTAAGAGCAAAACCGCATTAGAAAATAAGGATTAAAAATGTTCGAACTGCTGCAGAGATAAGTTTTTTAATTTTAATTTTCTTAAATTTAAAAAATGCCTAATGCGTCCCAAGCGAGTTAAATTTTTGAAGATTCGTGTAGCTTGTATTTTTACGACAAAAAATTGAAACATATACCGACACGCATGTCGAAAAATGTTGCAACTTCAAAAATATTGTTAATAAAGATTCAAGTTTATTGAAAATTATGAAGAATTTGACTAACATTTTGGATTTGTTTTAGAATTTTAACATGCTTTACCGGTCTTATGGTGTCCGTTTATTTCTGACAGTGTTTGGCAGTCCAAAATTATTTTCAGAAGAGCCCAAATGCGATGACCATCCATTGATCTTCTGTGATGATAACTTTCGCTAGTGTTCACTTAATTAAAGTCAACTAACTAAATTAATTTTACATTTTTTCTCTTTTGATTAAAAATATCCTTGTGAGGACCCTTATGTTTACCGAGTTTACTTATATTTCCTTCATTCCAAAATTATAATTGATATTTTATTAACTGATTCATCAAGTGATTTCTTTGAAAAAAACACTTCGTTTATGAGAAGTGAGGAAGGCGAAGAGAAATCGAAAAAAAGAAATAGCCCAAACTAAAAACACCTATAACACCGCCGAATGAGACGTACGTACAAATGGAAACGGACGTGTCGGAAACGGAAATGACGCTCATTTAAGCGCGCATTTACGATTAGCTTCGCATGCTAACTTTTTCTTCTTCCATTGGCTTGTTGCTTTCTATGGCTTGACGTGCACGAACAAACATAACAAACCTATACAGAGACAACGAAGCCTCTCCCTTCTGCTGAGAACTAAATTGTAACAACAACAATAACAACGATGCAGAGGTGCTACTCCTAAGCCAGTAAGTGTTTGATACCCAGCTGAATAATTTACAAGCTAATTGTTTTTGTTGTCATTCGACACATTCGTTAAGAGTCGTAATTTATGAGTCGTTGGGGAGGAGAGAGGGATAGCACTAGGGAGAGCAGTAATAATAGCTGTCGGTGTGGGTAACAGTAGTTCTAATATCCATTCTTTAGAATAGAATAGAGATAGTTGAATTCACTGGCACTGTTGTGACTCCCCCCCTCCCCTCAATTTTCGTTTCTCGTTTGTTGACAAAGGAAAAAACGAAAGAAAAGGAAATATTTTCCACCAAAGAATTTATTACATTTTCTCCACAAACATTTCGTTGCAAACGTTTGTTGTAGTATTAATTCTTTAATAGTTAATCTGATGACGATGATGATCCTTGACGAAAATTGTTTTGCTTTGAAGTCAACTCTGTTTACCTGCCTCTGCTCTTTCGATTGATGCAGAGTTAAAGGAAGCGAAGTGTGTCTTATCTATCTGAGAAAGAGAACACAAAGAGGGAAAAGGATGAACGAAAAAACAAATTGAATAATGGCGGGGTGGGTGGGTTCTGCTGGAACTTTTTATAGGACACTGTTCTTGCAACAAATTACTACTTAAAACTGTTTGATACTAAGTCTCTAAAAAGTTCAACAGTTTTTTGGAAAGTAGAATTGCGTTGGAGCATTGGGGATGAATTTTGTTCTTATTAGTTTAGTGTTTCCTGCAGGGCCTTTTTGTAAAGCTAAAAATAATGTGATGACTTTAGAAAGAGGGTTAAGAGAGTGGGTTTTGTATTTTTTAGAAATTAATGCTTTTCTAGCTTTAATGGAATTATACTTCTATTATAATTAACTTTAATCGATTTGTGAAATATAATTCTTTATATGAAAATATAAAATTAAAATTTATGTATAAAATAAATCGGAAACATTTTAAAAATTTTTGTTTGACAATTCCTTAGAGTTATCTTAAATTATTTATATATATATTTATTTAATATCCAAGTAAAAATTAAATAGTTAATTAAATTTTTAAGAAAACTATTATTTTCTCATTAATGTGTGTCCAACAAAGGTTGGAGAATGTATTAATTTTTTTACAATAATAAAAGAAAAATTAATGAAAATATACAAATTGGAACTAAAAAAATATAAAATTTTTTCAAAAGATTGATGATTGTAAAATAAATATAAGTGAATAAAGTAAAACGTGAAACATGTTTAAAACAAAGCATTAAAATAAATAATCTCAGCGTTTTTTATAGCAAATATTTTCTCCTACATCACAATCTTTTATAATTTTAACATTGATAGAGAAAAAATGTAAATTTTTTTGAAAATTTCGATATTTTTGCATGAATCCATTCTTAGTCCTTATTGTTAAAAACGATTTGTTGACCAGCGGCCCAAAGTTCGTTCACAGAAAATAAAAAGAATGAAAACTCTATTGATATCTAAAATAATTGGAGTACGCCGTGATATTTTAAGCCATGATATTTCAATAACGAGACAAAAGATATGAAATAAAAATTGATTACATTACAAAATGATCAATACTGTTAAGTTGTTTGTCGACGCTTTACACTTTTTAAGTTCTTAGAAAGAAAGTAAAAACCCGATTAATCAATCGAAAGTTATTTATTAGATTGAATCAACACAAGATTTACCAATCAGAGGTCTGCACAAGATATATTGAATTGTAACGAACAATTACAATGAATGAAATAGTAATGAATGATTGAGCACGAGAATAACGATTCATTGATTCATTTTCTAATAAAATATTTGTTGCATCGCATTTACGTGGATAAACCTGTATATATTATGCATACGACATATATTGTTTTCGCTGAGATTAATCCAAGTATCGAAAACAAAAACCCAATATTTTGTTTAAAAAAGTTTACAAAGGGCAGGATAATAATAATAAGTAAAGAAGGTTTATCCAAGTGTGAAAGAAAAGCTGTCGTAGAGTCTCAGGGTTCGTCTTCCAGTAACATCTTCATGAGGCCTCTCATGATTCAGCCGACGAAGATGTAGATTTATCATAACAAATATTTGGCAATTGTTTGTAAATTTCTCGAATTTGTCGCCATATTGTCATGGTTTTCGAATCAAAATAGGAAAGAATAACATGTTTTTATCGATCGCATCTAAGGCATCTAAAGAGTGTCCAGTGGCAGCAGACAAAACTGAAGATTAGCAGAAATAAACGAATCGACGTTTGAAATTTATCGCGTCGTTGTGGAATGTGATCAAGAGGTTTTATGTGGATTCCTATCGATGATTCCTATTTTAAAATTAGAAATATTTACAGAAATATCTTAAGAGTATTGGGAAATAATTTTGTCTTTTGTACTTCCTAGGAAACAAAATTTCTCGGAATTATCGTAACTTCTATTCATTTTTACTGCCTAAAAAACCTTTAAATAGTTATCAGATTCGCATAGACTTGAATGCTAGAATAATGTACAAATGTGAAACGATTTTTATTGTATGATTGGACTGCATGAGATAACTCAAAATCTTAAAATATGTGAAAATGGCAATGTGAAATTGGCTTCAAAATGAAAGAAAGTTCCTTTTCGTGCTTTCGTTCTTCCTTTATTTTATACGTAATCGCGAGTGTAATGTATTATAAAATATATTCATACATGTACATATCAATGTATAATACCCACGTATTATATACCCATGGATTTATGCTTTTTTAATATTTTAATAAAGATAAAAATAAATATAGGAAAAAAATGACATTAAAAGACATTCTAATATTATTTACGATTGAACTAGAACAACATTTTTGGATGACGTTGCCAATGCCGTCTACCGTTTGAGGCTTTCCGTTTCCGTTTGCCGTGAGATTAAAGTTAAACTTTTCCCTTTGGACGAAATAACATTTATTTTAGAGTCATTAGTTGTTGTTGTTGCTGTTGTTCACTTTTCACTACCGCAGGAGTGCTGTCGCAACTACACAATTTTATTAGCGGAACGTTGCAACTCAAACAACTACTACCACTCCGGTACACTCTACTATCGATAGAATAGAAGCAGCGTAGCAACAACACCGCATACTACTAATAAACGATTCATGACGTGCACGACGTTGAAGGTGGTGGCGATGATGATGATAATGCTGATGATTGGTCTTTCATGGAACCATTTCAAACGCTTTTGGTCACCGAGTGCTACTACGGATGCTTAAGACTGAGCAGCATTGGCAACACCTCTTCGTAGTCACTCTTGATGGACAATAGCTGTTGGTTGTTGTGGCTGTTGTTGTTGTTGTTGATTGCATTGTTTGTTGTTGTTGCTGCTGTTAATAAAATTCCATGTTTACCATTTTATTTATTTTGCATCGTGACACTCGCCTCATAGTATCGTTTCATATCTGCGTCTTCCATCCGTCTCTCTCTCTCTATCCGGCAATAAAATGGTGCCAACGAAATTCTTAAGAAAAAGAATTGCCAAAATTAGAAGAAGAATTGGATGAATTAGAACGAGAACTGCAAAAATGTTCTTTTGAAAAGGACAATAAAAGCAACAACCGTAACAACAACACCAACAACATAACCAGCAACAGCACTAACAACAATAGCAGTGGCGATAAATGGCTACGAGGAAAAAGCTCTTGTAAAGCAACTCCCATCGATCCGCCTCGCCCCCTTCTGAAATAAGTGACAGGAGTATACGGTACAAACGTGCCGTGAGAAGGTTACCCCATAAAATTTTAAATAAAATAGCATGTAATTGAATTTTGTAGTCGCGCACTCGAATATTGAATGAATTTCACAGTTTATTCCTTTCAATAAATGAACCGGGTGATTGAGTGACTGATTGGCCAACTGACTACTGGCAGTAAACGTGAATACTAAAGGAGTTAAATGTCATTGAAAAAACGGCAGTATACGTGAATTGTGAATAGGCATCAAAGCAGTTTAAGTTGGTTAAGGAGGTCACTTCCGTAGAATCGAATGAAATGAGATCGAAGATATTTAACTTTAATTTCGTGCCTTTGGAATTCGATATCATTCAATAAATTTAATAATGCATAAAACAAATATACAACAAATTCGAATTTCTTACTATCGCTCCCTCTCATTCTATCGCTCTCCTATCACACTTTTCCTTTTTCATTCACCGACTATTCAACCCACTGTTGGGTTTCTTCTATTTATCTTCAAAACCATCGTAAATCAACGATTTGTGTGCGTGCGTATGTGTACAAATTGACCGTTAGAATTGCAATTGCAGCTGCCCGACTATTACTGAACATTTACATTGTGGTCAACACATCACCATGATCAGCTTCTCGCCTACACATTCTCGCTCGCCGCAACAGCACGCACTAATACATGCCGAAGCGTTAGCTGCGTTTTATTAGGCGTATTGGAAGATTAGTGGCTTTCCGTTCTCCTCTTCTTATACCTGATTTTCTCACGCCGTATCCTCCCCCTTGCCCCTTCTCCGCAACCAATCTTGCTTCTCTCTCAAGTTTGCGTTTCATACGGTTTGCATGTTGGTTTATTACGCTTTCTTTCCAACACTTGAAATCGCTTCCGTTTTGTTTAGTTTTTGGTGAATTTTATTGGAAAACTTTTTGCGGTTATTCTACAAAATTCCTGAAAATTCTTTTCGGGGCTTCAAAGGAAAATTTTGGAAAATGTGGTGGAGGTGCATAAAGTTTTGAAAGAATGTTCTTCGATAGAATTTGGAATTATTCGGAATTGTATAGAGAACGATAAAGCATAAGTAACCGCTAGAATACAAACGGAAATAAGTGAGAATTTAGGAAAGAAAAGAATGGTTGAATTGAAAGTTTTTAGCTACTTTATTTTAATTCTTTCCACGAGTATCGTAAGCTTCTAACGGTGAAATAATTGTGAATTGTTCTATCAGGGGAGAACGTCATTCTCACAAATACGCACACAGTTCAAGATCGCCTCAAAGGGCAAATATCTTAGTCGAACATAAGCAAATATTTCTCGTAAGGGCAAGGCTCAAATGAATGAATTGGTCGTACTTAAATCTTTTCTAAAAATTTAGGTAAGCGCAAAGAATGGAATGTTTGCTTAGAAAAGATTCTGTGCAGTAGACTAAATATATTTTTGAAATATTTCATCTATGATTTTTATATAGACGTTATACGTATAAAGAAAATATTATCATATCAAAGTCTTTAATAAAGGGTTTAGTCAAAGTCAGGTATGTTGATTTTCGTTGAGATTTCCGGCAGGGTTGGATGTTAAATTTTGTTGGAACGAGTTTCCGTCAAACTTGGTCAAGTTTGGTTTGGAGACAAACCGGTTTCGGCGATGTGCCATCGTCAGTGTCTATTTTCGTTATAACGAAACGATGACGGAAACTCGTTCCTACAAAATTTATCAAAGTAGACCAAGTTTTAAATTTTTCATTTAAAGAATAATTTACATACAAAGGTAATTCCCTAAAATTCCCTTCGTTAGAACGTAATTCTTTTATGTGGAGACTCCCTTCCGTTTTAAGTAATTATTACCTTTTTAATCATTTTTTAATCAATCAAGCGTATTTACTCTTGTGGTTCTTCCTGAATTTCTGTAAAGAGAAAAATAGGAAAATAGAAAACAATTGCATTACTGAGTTTAAAGTTAAGCCTAAAATTTGATTGAAAATTAATTTGGAATTTTAATTTTAAATTTAAATTATTCAAAATGTATTTAGAGAAATTCTTATGCCGCTTCTAATATTATCCTATTTTATCCTTTTTCAATTAAATAGAGTGCTTCTTCTAATACTCTTAAAGTAAATAATGCTAATTATTATTGAAATAATTTAAATAACGTAAAATTATCCCCAAAAAGTACTTTGCCTCCAAAGCATGTTGTTTCCCTGAGGAATTGCTCTTATCCTTTTGCTATATCCTTTTCTTGTGAGCAATAAAATTAAATCGTTGTCTGTCGGTAATTGTTGTTGTTGTAAAGTTGTTGTTTCTATTTAGTTTGCTGCTGGTCAATTCTATCCCGCTGACTCGTCCACTTATAGCGGATGATTGTTTACCGTTGACCGGCACATGCTGGGGCTAGTCTACCAATCGCTCAAAGGATTTTCCCTTTGAATGCCTTGAATTTCCTGAAGATTTTCTATTGAGTTTTTGTTGTTTTTGATATCACTCGGCGCTTTGTTATTTCATCGATAAGGAAACCCTTGCAAAAGCGGTAGAACCAACTAACAAATAAAAGAAAAACCATTTAGTTGGGTCGGATACATTAAACAACATATTTGTAAAATCTCAATTGCTATCCTCCTGTTGCTGTTATTGTTGTTCTTGTCGGTGTTATTGTTGTTCTTGTCGTTGTTTGTGTTGGTGGAAAGGTCTAGGCGAGGAATGTGTTTATTGCACTTGTCGACAGTCAGTATCGTATCATTTTGGCTGCTATTTCTGGCATCTTGCCAGCCTCTATCAACAATAAAATAGTAAAAGCAACAACAACAACAACAAAACAACAACAACAAAACAGTAACAGTAAAAGCAGAACCACAACAACAACCATATAATCAGAAAATCCTTTCAAAGAAATTAGAATATTTCGAGATTTCTGTCATTAAAGTGATAATTCTTTCTTTAAATGCTATTTTTGGTTTTACTTGTTCGCAATTTAGACCAAAAAGAATTGTTTTTTTGTGTGATATGTCGGTCCAGCGCAAGCAATGTTTAAAATCTGAGATATTCACTAGAGTATGCGACAACACGTTTAATCACTCACTCATTGGTGTCCATTCTTTTATTGCTCTAACCACTTCAGTTCAATTCTTGGTAATGAAAACTGTTTTCTTTGTCTACGTCTTCATCATCTTCTTGTTGTTCTTCTTCTACTTATTTTCTTTTTTTAGGAACAAGAGGGACGGGGTTAGTATGCAATCAACTGACGATTGAGGCTTCTTTATTTGTGTTTCTTAATAAATTTTTACAACTTTTTTAAAAGCTCATAAATGTTCTTCTTATTAGTTCTTCGTTTCCACTTCCATCTCCGCGACCAACAATCTCTTCCATTGATTGAATCCCGTCCATTTCATTACCGTCGAAAATGAAATCTATTAAAATCTATTTCCAAATTAAATTCGAATTCATGTTGCTCGCTACTTCCAAAATGTTACGACAACCAATAATCCTTTTCCTCGCGTATCTTTGCCTTTTTTCGAATTGTTGGCTCCAGGGGCGAATTCGGTTCAAAGGCGAGTCCCAAATAAGTCTTACAATGTCATAAATATGATTTTCAGAAACTATTCACGGTTTAATTCAAATTGAGAGAGAGAAAGAGAGATGGAGAACACGTCAATAATTAATTGCTCAATGTTCATAAATGATGTTCATTACTATGTACAAAATTGGATTTTTCAAGCATTATGAAAAACCAGCCCTTGGGACTAGGGCAATTACAGGAGCTCTTTCGGACTTAAAATCTGAAGGTGTTAAAGGCTTTGAAGGCCTTAAAGGTTTCACCCCAATCCGACCCTGGAAATTTGATTACTCATACTCACGCGTGTTTTTATTACGCTTTAAATTTAAGTACAAGCGCATTTTTAACGGGAAGGTACAGAATTTCAATATTTTGTTTATTTCACTCCGATTGTTTCGTAGTTTCTTTGAAATTTGTGCGCTGTAAAAATGCAATTGCCCGACTATGCGTTTCGTTGTTGTAATTGCTGACAATAAAATAGTTGTTTTAATTTTTGTTGTTATCTCTTATTATTGGTGCTGCTTCCGGTATGTAATCGTAATATATTTGTGAGCAATAAAAGTCGATAAGTTTTAGATTACCAACCCGTTATGACGAAGGCAAAGATAACGAAGATAATTGCATTCTAAGTTTTTTTCCATTGACAATATTGACAATTTATTGACAATTCAGTTAAAAGACTGCATATATGATGAATGACAATGATTGCGTAATAATATTGTTTTCTTTCAACCGATTCTTTTATTAATGAAACAACTTATATTTCAACGTGTTTACAACGGTTTACATCGCTCTTGTCGTTTGTGCTGAAATAGATTTTTTTAAACTTACTTTATGAAAGAGAAGCATTAAAAATATATTTATGGAATATTTTCAAACACGATAGAAGAAATAAAAAATACTTAAACTCAACGAGCGGCGGCAATCTGTCGTGACGTGCGTCATCTAAACACATACGATTCATGACAGTATGATTTTAGAAACGAGCTGGGAAAATGGTCCCAAAAATAACATGACTGTGATTTTATTTGCCAAAGTTTTGGCAATTCGGCAGAGGAATTGCACGCGAGCCTTGTATCGGATTTGTTTTATTTAGCGGAGTGGAATTGTCAGAAAGAGGGGGTGAACTGCAAGGGCTACGTTTTCCACACCTTAATTCATTACGAAGGACAGCAGATAACCAATCTCATAAAAAAACAGTATTTCATTTTTATTAAAATTTGTCCCTAAATTTGAAAATCGAGCTATTGTGTTTCCCCCATTTTTAGTGAAATACGATAAATCTGTCATAAGTGTTTTTCACAGAAAAAAGAGTAAAAATACGTTTAAAATTAAATATTATTTTATATTTTTCAAATGAATAATAATTTTGTAAGTCGATTAATGTGTTAAATTAAATTAAATCTTATCTATTGAAAAATAAAGTAATATAAATGAATGAATTAATTCACCCTTATTTACTATAAGTGAATCGCATATTTTCGCTCCCGGGCAATTTTTAAACATTACACGTCGTATGGAGAAGTAGTATTTTTTCCTAATTACAACCAACTTCAGCTTAATCAAATATAATCACTGCAATAAGTCGCAACAAATTCACACTTCGTTACCGAATCGACAGGATTATTTTCATCCCAACAAATTGTTCATGTTAGGAGCAGACGTGTTGATAAATTTGTGGTCACAGGAGGTAACAGGTGAGGTGAATTGTTACGAAATGGCCAATGGGCCAGTTGACCAGCCAACGGATTATAACGTTACGGTAAATTTTGAAGCATGCTTCGAGCAACGACCACAAAAACAATTGCGGTTGCGGTTTCGTTAGTGTTTGTCGAGGTGTACAAATAGAAAATGTCTCTAAAATAATTCAGAGCACAAAATAAATATGGCAACACTAACTCCTTAATAAAACATCCAATAAGAACAAATCTGAACAACAACAAATATACCTTAGCACTTAAAGAAACCAAAAAAAAAATTCACTTGAAACAAATTCCAGCAGTTTGTTTTTATTCTATAATTTCATTATTGTTCCTTTCTACCTTTGTTTTTGATTTTTTGGTTGGTTTTCTGAGGTAGAATAAATTAAATTTATTTAGCTTTTCGTAACAAACAAAATCAGTTGAAACTAAACCGAGTTTAAGAAGATTGGTGAAAGAGGGAATCGGTGAAGGTAAGTCGGTGAAATGTTACGATAGGAACTCTAACGACTTGCTTTCGAATCTAATTTGTTTTTAGGAAATGTGAGAAAATGAAAAAATCCGTTTTCAAAATAAATGAATAGTTTTTCAATTCAACAAAATCGGAACAAGTTTCTTGATTGCAAACAAATAATTTTTCAAAGCTCGAACGGCGTCCTCTCTTTTCTCTCACTCATACACATTTTGGCCAAGACCATTAGGGGGAGACCACCGCCTCCCTAAGTAGTTGACATATAATTAGCTCCAAGTAGTGCAAAGTAAGAGTAAAATGCAGTACTAAGGCGCCATAATTTCACTACCTTGATCACTAAGCCTTTACTCTCAAAATTTTTTTTAGTTGCTTCCAATTTATTTGTGTACGTGATCATTCCTCATAAATTGCTGTCTTGTGTAATATTTCTCGCCAACCCGACGAAAATTCAAACAGCCAACTTTTCTCGAGGGGTCTTTTCGGAAATATAAACACGTTCTGCCGAATTGCATTGTTAGTTATTGCGACTCCAATCAAAGTGTTTGTCTTATGTTTTATAAATTTGCTTTATTTTATTTAGAATAAGTAAATTATATTTCAAAACGTATAATGCTTTTGGAGAGGCAATAAAGGGTCTTTGTTGAGTTTTATAACCGTAACAACAATCTAGAATTTTTAAGAGAACGCATTGTCCTCCCATTAATGACTGAGAATTAGAAAGGACTAAGGGTAGATGGAAATGGTCGTTACAAGAATTATATAACTCTCTATTACGAACAGTCTTCAAAAAATATTTGGGTGCGTTCGTTAATTGTGCAGATGACAATTTTGGTTTGTGCATTTTTTTTTTTGTTAAATGCTTAAAATGCTCTTTGTTAATGTCTCCTGTTCTCTTCTTGTGAATTTTAATATTTAATTATATGCTCAGGTGCTCGTTGAAGAGAACAAATCGATAGCCGAGGAAATGTTATGAAATAAAATCTCGGTTAACGCAGGTGTAGGTCGTAAAACAAGCATTTAATGTTTGATTTATTTCATTTAAGTCGTCGATTTAACAATTAATTTAATTTGTCTTTTATTATAAGTTTCTGCCCAAGAGCAATTGAACAGAAAGAAGAAATGACAGAATTTTATGAAGTATACCATCGTGCACCACAAAATCGCCAACTTAAAGGCTAAATTAATTATAAAATTTTTTTGAATTTCTTGAAAACTAAACCACACGAACAAAAGGTCGATATTCTGGTAATGAGAGAATCTCATCAAGGAGGTCACATCCTAAATTATAAAAATTCTTGAACTGAAACAATTCATTTTTTATTCACTTAAAACAACTTCGGGAATAGTGACCATCTGTTACATTCAGAAATAATGAAATAAAAAATATTTGCCCTCGAAGAAAGTTAGAAAATAAAGAATTATTTTAACAGCTTTTCAAAATGTTGGCGGTTTTCCTGAATAATGTTCACGAATAATGAAAAGGAAAAAAATTATCAGGGAAGAAAATTAGAAAAAGAGATAAAGGAAATTAGATAAAAAATTCATTTAAATTATATTCGCAGCATTTGATTTATGCCTTTGATGCTGTGAAGGATATACGTCATTTTTAATGTATGCCTGAAACAAAAGCGGGGGCGAAAACTTTTCCTCTCTCTCTCTCTCTTTCTTACAATTGAGATAATCATGATTATAATGATGGTAACATTTGGTGTTGAGCTCTTGACACGCTGCATACTTTTTGTGAAACTAGCTTCCTTTTTTCCTTTTTACACACTTCTGCGTGAAGACCTTCATTATTATGCTCGTGGCAATGAGTTTCGGGACTGCTTAACTCCTTTCGTCTGTGTGTATACTCGTAAGCAATACAAGCCAATAACTTTGGCAGCATTGGTTGCATGCTGATGATTTCATTTCGAATTCTCATTAACAAATCCGTACCACCAAGCAATTTCCGCATTGGGATTCCCAGCGGATCGCAACGTATTGCATTCGAAAAACAAGATATTCTTTGCACAAGCGATGACGATGAAAGCATGGCATAGTGGTGTCGATGGTTGTGTCGGTGATTGTGATGATGGTAGTTATTATGATAGGCCAGTGAGGATCATCCATCACTTGAGTGTTAGGTTGAAATTATGAAATTAGAAAAACTGAAGAAATCTGTTGGAATATTCCTTTGTCTACCGATTCAAACACAACATTTTGTGAAGAAAATCTCAAAGCAAATAAATTTAAAGTTATTGAATTCGATTTCCTAGTCACTGCTTTAAATAATCTTTTCGAATCGAATTGATGAGCTTCAAAAATTAAATGAATACAGTATTGCAAGGCAATCTTGATTAAGCTTGAATTGTCTTGAGGTTGTCTTTTGGCTCAGTGTAGTTGATTTAACTTAAATGGGTTTTACTACTATAAGATTGTAATGCAGAAATATTAGGAGGCGGCTATAGAGTCCTCTAAGTTTGTTTTATTTGTATTTAGTAATTTGTTATTAAATACAATTTTGTATTCGTTTGTGCATTTGTATTATCATGGCAAAACACCTCAAGGGCTTATTCTCCTTCTAGCCCTCGAAAGATTTGCTCTAATTCACGAGACTTTCTTTCTTGTTTATTTTACCTGAATACCGTGCCATCCATTGACATTTTTGAATCACGGAGAAATAATGCCATCATTGACGATGGACAGAACGCACCAAACCGTTTGCTGCGGGCTGATTTGCATTCTAAAATGAAGGAAGGAGGGATTTAATGACAGAATTTCGACAATTGAATATAAAACAAAAAGGAAAAATTTATCGAAAAATGAGATAAATGTATTTATAACTAAGGAAGAAAATAAAACATTATTGAATTATCTTTAAGTTAAATCGAAGAATAAAAAAAGGTTTTCAAAAGGGTAAGGATATAATAAATATGGAACGCATTTCATATTTCAGAAATTTTTCAGTTTAATCTCTGCAAATATAATTGAAAATTTTAAGGGAATTTCAGAAATGCAAGATCACTTTGAGATGCGAAAAGCGTTCGTTTTCCCATAATGGTCTGATCATTTTCAAAGAAGATCCTATACATAAGATCCGGCCATTAAGCAATCTACTTTAATGAAAACGACGAGATAGATTTTATTCTGAGAGATGTTCCTAAGCAACTTCAACAACTTTTACTCGTTTATATTTTCACACGAAAATGTTGGATAATTATTTGTATAAAAGTTTTCCGTGGCTATTTTTCTCTCTTCAACGTGAAAATATTGTATTAGCAGAATTTATTGCCTCATTTTAGTTTAAATTGTTGATGGGTTTTCCGTGTTTCCTATTCCGGGGAGAGTTAACCACACCCGCCTGCCTCTAAAGTGCTTACTTCACTTAAGAATGTCTTCAACTGACCGAGATGTTTATTTGGTCAGTATGAACTCGTTGGCCTGTTTGAAAAATGCTCTCACACGTTCTAAATTTTATGATCTCCCCTAATGCTTGAAATCATAAATTATACAATTACTAAAAGAGAGTTTATTTGTGGCATTTGTTAGTGTTTTTACCGTCTTGTTGGTTAGTTCCTTATTCTTTGGCAGCATATCGATAAGTGAGGTTTTTAAAGCGAACTGGCAAATGAAGCAATTCATGAAGTTGGGTTCGGTTAAATTTGTTGCAAGTGAATTTATATGAAACGAATAGTGCCCAGACGTAACGAGTCATCATTGAAGTAGATTCCAAATGAATATGGCGGCAGTATTGCACGTTATTTAATTTCATTCTTCTTTCTTCTTAAAGCTTGCTTATGGTTTTGAATTAAATAAAATGGTTTTTGTTCAATTTCATCGTCCCAATCGTTTAATTTCATACGTACGGTAGAATTGAATATAAGAAAATCCGCACTAATGTTTGCTATAGTTCGATTTAGCATTATTATCATCTTTGATTTCCACTAGATTTCCATTGAAAATCCATTCACGATTTTCAATTTTCTAAACTAATCTATTAAAAAGCTGATACGCACACTCTTAAGAGTCTTTACGGCCACAAGTTTCGACCGACCCATTGGTAAATTTAACCCACTACTACCGACTTTTAAGACTTTAAAAATAATTCCAAATAATTAATAAGAATAAACTCTCAGTTGGATCTCCAATATAACTATTCCGTGAGTGATACTTTACGATTACTTGACCGTGGCCGCACGGACGCAATATCCGTGAAAACGTTTCTCATTGGGGAACCTTCAAAAAAAAAAAAAAAAAAAAAAAAAAAAAACAATGGACCGAAAACCAAGGAGACACACATGACTTTATTCCTAGTCTTAGTAAAAATGTTTGACTAAAAATTTTAATACTTTAACCTGACTGTAATCTAACGCTTGCTTATTCTTCTTTTTCCTCTTATGTTAATTCCTCATAGTTTTGAGTTTGCATAAGTGAGCACCCGAAATTAATTTTCTTCCATTTAATTTTTTAGCTTGTATTTCAATTAACTTCTTGCCGTCAAACGTGTCGACACGCGTTCCTTAACCCGCAGCCACAACAACGGCATAGTGAAGCTTGCTTGAAGAATATATTAAAAAAAACTTAGCATAATTTATGTTGTTGTTAGTTGTTGCTCTTGTTATTACAATTTTGTTGTTGTACATTAACACAAAATATTAAAGGTAGAGTGGAAAGCCCATTCCAGGTATACCAGATGATGTTAGCAGTGATAGCTCGTAAACCACGTAAGAGTATGTTTTTCTCAGAAATATTGAAAAGAGTAGGATAGGAAGAGCGCGGGTGTGATGGCGCGGAAGAGGAAGTAAAGGAGCTTGTAAATACCCTCAAATTAAGCACTTCCCTGCCTTTCCTTTCTGTCCTCTTAATAATATCAAGAGCAACACATTTGGATGCTGTGAAGGTAAATTCGACGTCCTTTTTAGACTCTTTGCAGGTGCTTTAGGCTTTTGTTTCTGGGATTGGTATTATTTGGATTATAATAATATGATGATTTTAATCGTTTTGGTATCCGTTCTGTTAATCAAACTTCCCTTCACAAGAAAAAATGAAGCCAGTTATCGATTAAAACATCGGATTAATTTATTTCGTCTCACTACACTTTCATTTAACAAAGGTCTACCACCGATCGCGATCAACGTGACACGTTACGGTAGGTGTGGTTGGAGTACATGACGGAAATGATGCGGAAGAACATTTCAATGATTTCGATGTAGAAAAAGATAAAATTTTCGTCGGCAGACTGGCGTGGTTTATTATGCATTCGAAGGAAAAACTTATGAAAATTCAAAGAAAATTATAATTGCATAATTTGAGAAATTTGCACAGCTGTTGAAAGGAGGATTGTAGGGGGGGTGAAGAGGGGAGGGAGAGATGGTGGATGCTATTGATGGGTAATACATCTAACGAATTATCTTCCAAGCTTGCATTACGTAAGATGCTTTGCTCCAACAAAGAAAAACCGAAACAAGGAAAAAAGCTTCTTCGTTGCAACTCAACAACTTATGGCATGTCACACTTACTCCTTCTCAACTTATTCTTCCTTGCTCTTCCGGACACTGGTATAAGACGGATCAGCTACGATATCGAAGATATAACTATTTTTTTTAACGTACATACATTTCTTGTTGTCCTTTGAGTTCGAAGAAACTTAAAGTATTTTGATCTTTTGAATAGTTCTTTATTTTGTATATGTATGTATAAATAAGTACGTGTCTTTGTGTGTGCGCGGTATATCCTTTGCTAGATCTCGATGCGCTGAATGAATAATTTTCTTTATCGGGTCATGTTTAGCATATGTTTGATAAGCAATTTTCCGGGCGTTTCTTTCTGTTTGAGGACAAATGTTCTCAGTTCATTTTTTACTTTTTCATTTTTTTTCTATTTATCTTTCATATTCGAAATTATGCAGAGATTTAATGTCTCTTCTTTATGCAAAAATATTTAATAATTTTAATAACTTTATTGCATGAAGCTTAAGCTATTAATGCTCAAGAACAGTTCATTTGACTTGATCATTGTTGAACGTTTGCCTTGAATATTAAAACGTTTTATAGGAAGAAATTTACTAATGGTTTACTTTAACTTGAGGTCTCGAAAAGTAATTGAGTGGTGTATGCCATAAAAGCATTTAACTTAAAACATAATTCGCAAGAATGAACAAAACATAAAAACTGGATAACATTTGTCATTTGTTTATTCAAATGATGAGATGACGATATGACGGTGCCCACGTAACGCATACCACGAAAAAATTCATCAGAATTGATATTCGTTCAACTGTAAAGTAATTGTTAGCAAATATTTTAAAATAGATTAGAATTTGGATTACGATTACCGTAAAAGAAAAAAGGTATTGCGATATATCTTCCTCACGAATTAATATTTTCCATCACGGATAGAAATCTATCGCGGATCTCTATCAAAGATCACGTGGCTGAAATTCATCTTTAGGCTGAAAAATTATAGGATTTTAAGATTTTGTCTTGTGACATCATTAATAATATATTTTCTTCTAATTTATTGCACTAACTTAAACTACACAGTCAGCATAAGCCAGCTATTACAACCAGACCCAACGGGCATGACGCACTGCCAAGACGGGATTACGATATACCTTTAACGATCACTTTTCTACTTTTTTTCTCTAACGAGTAATGCCTCTCTTTCCCAATCAATCGTTACTGCCTTTCTTATTATTGATGCTGTTTTTGTTGTCACGATTATAACCATCACTAAGGCGTAATTGAATAAACTTGATCAAATATTTTGAAGGAAAGAAAATGGGAAAAGGAATAACTAAAACGCGTACAACAACGACAACAATAACAACAATGAATAGCGATAAAAATAACGAAAATAAAATAAAAATTATAAAAAGCTAGTGAAGCGAAATTGGTAAAGGGCCAACCGAGCCCTAGACCAAGTTGAAAATTATTTGAATCCTTCTGCTTTATTTTCGCAAGAGTTCATTTTCGAATAAACCCTGACTGTCTTTCAATTCGGTACGTTTGACTTCGTTTGCTAGAAATTGTTTCATTTACAAACCATTATGTGTTTTTTCTACTTCGGCTGATTTCAAACGCCTCGACCCAAAACCTTTTTCGACGTCGATTTATACTTTCGAAGAAACAAATTAACCAATTCTGACTTTAAACATAGACTTTTTGAGGCAATTATTCATAAATCTTATTGCTATTCTTCATTCGAAAGTGTTAGAAAAACACCCAACATAAAACATTTGCATATACACCCAAACGCTTTTAGCCACTTATTCAGTCTGCCTTAGAAACAGATACAATCTTGAAAGTAAAACTTTCGAAAGCAACAGATAAATATCATTGTCATCAGAATAATATCATCGCCTTAATGATGATGTTTCCCTTGGTAATTAATTGTTTTATCCTCTTAATGCTTTCTAATTAATTGCCTTAAACGTCTCATTAAATTGTTCATGCTTTTTCTTTCTTTCCTTTTCTATTTATATTACGCTACTCTCTCACTCCCTATATAGTCTTCTCTCTCTTACTTTCTACCTCAGTGTCCATTTTATGTTCAATAAGTGGGCTGAGTTGTCTCCCTTTTACAATTGTCGAGCTTCCGAACTAACGAGTGCCAAAGGTTCAACTCGACAGTAACTACGTCTTGCTACAACAGCTACACCATCTATCAGTGGCGTATACAGGTTTTGCTTTTGTGGGGGAAAAGCACTTTAACGCGGATGTCAATCGAATGTTTGTATAACCAAAAGGTACAAATGGAAAAAATTGTTAAAAAAAAATGGAAATGTATCGAAGGCGAAAAATTGGTAATCCTTTGGGTAGCTTTATACTCAGGGATCACACTTTAAAAACGGCACTGTCGTTTACTTTACAGGAGGATGTATGCAGGCGTGTGTGCCAGCATGTATCAAATAATGTTTCCAGAATAATGGAGTCCTCTGTTGGAGCTTCGTTGAATGGTTGTGGACATGGAGCGAGAGCGTGTGTGAGAGAGAGTGAAAGATAAGAATCATGGGATGAGTAGGAGATCAAAATAAAGGGCAGAAACAAATTTTTGTAAACGTCATACAAACATTCCGAAAGCACGAGAATGCTGATTTTATATTTGGCAAAGTTTCATGTTGTTCTCGTTTCCGTTTTCATTACTGTTTAAACATTCGCATCTTTTTATATGAAAGTGAGTTTTCCTTTTTGGGGTTAACAAGAATTTTAGAATTAGAATCGAATATTTGACTTCGACTACGCTATGGTACCGACTAAACAATTACCATTATTTTTATTACTGAATTTCTCTGTTTGCTTAATTCAATTAAGAATATTGATCCTAGTGGCCTTTTGGGTATTTCGTTGGATGTGGGAAAAATTAAGTCATTCGACATTTCATAATTTGCAAATAAAATAGCGCTTTTACGACATGTAAAATTACGTAAATTACGGAAGCAAAGTATGAATAAGTATATGGAAAGTTTTTTTTTCTTCAAAGTATGAAGAAGTATGAAGAGTTATATGGAAATATAATTAGGATTAGTGCCATTAATTTTTGAACTAAACGTCTTATACGTGCATACCAAGATCCATTATTTGTGTAAGAATTAAGTGATAAGGTATCGCGCCTCATCTAGGGTTGACATATTTTTAATTTAATTTTAAAAATTTTAATAATTTTATTTAATTTAGACATACTTTAATTAGTGTTGAAATTCGTCACCACTTGTTAATCAAATTGATAATCTCGTGGACACTTTGGGTAATCTTAAGAACGGTCAGAAATTGTTTAAAATTATGTTTAAACTATTTAATCATAAAAATAATTTAACATAATAATTAATTTTTTTTAACAGGTTTAGCCTTTCAGCGCTAAACAAATCAATACGGTGAAATATTGAGATATATTTAAATCGCGATTGTATTTTTTTCGATGAATTTTAACTTTCTTCATGATTCTGAAATTGTAGATTATGACTACGATTGTTCAGGGAATATGCAAGGAAATTTTAAAACTGTAAACTTTCTTTCAAAAAGCAATTAATAATTAAAAAATGATGAAATATAAAAAATCCCTTTAGGGCCATCTCGATAATTGAGTTATATTTTCCACCCATTTTAAAAGACGACGGCAGTTGCTGAGCCAACGAGCAGTGCCCGGATTCAGACACCAACCTTAGCAATCATCAGCAATGACACGAATGTTTCAGACATCGGCAGTTATTCGTAACGAACCGAAAAAAGGATTCGCTGTAGATTTCGACAGAGAAGCGTCGAAGAGGAAAACGACACGAAAAACTATTATGATTGTTTGAGAGGAGATAATATTTGGTATGCACAACATGTTGCAAGGGGTGGAGTAATTTTAAGGGGAATTTATATGAACATTTTGAAAATTCGAAAAAATTTATGAAAATTGGTAGAAATGAAAAATAATGAATCATGAGTCACATTTTGTGTCAATAAATAATTATATTATTATATATTAGAGGTTAGATGCTATTCAGGTTCCTTTTTTTTGATAAATAATAAATAAAATTTTTAATATAATCTTTTTCCTCTTCTCTTCTTTTGACCACTTTGTTTCGCGCAATTCGTATGCATTGTTCTTGTTTGGGTCAGTGTGTGGACGTTATTATTCACCCAATAGTAAACACTTTTACGGTTCAACCACTTTAATTCGCTGCAACAAAATATCTGGCTGAAACCTCCTTCTCAACAACTACAAGGACAAACGACGGATGCAGTTACAACAAGAATTGCATTAAGAGGACATCGCATTGCTGCACAACCGCAACACTTCAACCACGTATTTTATTATATAAGTTTTTTCCTACGTATTTTTGTAATAATGTTTAAACTAAATAATTGAGGAAAAGGTTATTAAATTAAAAGTCATATTAAATTTTTTCAATAAAATTCATTTAGTATTTTTCGTTTAAATTCTTTCGCAAATATAACTTCCAGGGGAGGAGTCCTTAGTTACAGAAGAGCATTCGTGGGGGTAGTGTGTGGGGTTATTCCGAAAAGTAATTATTTTTGCAATAAAAACCGAGGCTTCGTCATAAAAATTGCTGCCACCTTTTCGGTTTCAGACACGTCGGAGTACGATTTAGGTCTGAGCCTATGAGATGCAACAAGCAAATGAGGTGTTTAGAGAAATACACGAAATAAGAGGAAGGAAATGTTGGATGGAATGGTTACAGGCTACCAAAAAGTGCAGAGGTAAATGCAAAGAAATAACATTAGTAGCTCACTAAATTAAAGATGTGTCAGTTTAAGGGAGTATTGCCGGCGATGGCAAGACTATAAAGTTATGCATTGTAATCAAACAAAATAAGCCCACTTTTAATATCGTCCACCCTTTGATCTTTCTTCTATCTATAATATTGTTTTAATTAGTTCGTTTGTTTTACTGATATAAGAGTTTCGAGCAATACATGTCATAAAGACATAATTTTGAGTGAAACATCAACTTTCCTAAATCAATTTGTTTATATTTCTTTACGAATATATTTTTATTAAACAATTAATTTACTTTTCTTTGCTATTTTGCCTTCGCGCAGGCAACCCTGGTTTGGTACTCTCTCTTTCAATTTTTTTCTTACCAGATAGGTCCCTCTTAGTAAGAATATATACATATACTTCCATGTAACGAGCGAACATCCTGCAAAATCTTTTAGAGAAAATTAAAGGTCAGGTTTGTCAGTCTGCGGAAAACTGCTCAATGGTGTTTAAGTTTAAAGAGAGAAAGGAAAGAGAGAGAGAGAGTGAGTTTTCAAAGGAATATAAAGAGAGCGAATGATGCAGAGGATATTGATGGTATCTCCGCCACGTGACATTGTTGCATGCTGCACATTTAAGCAAGTTTGTATGTAGTGCGATCAAAAACATTACAACAAATCCATCTAGTGCATTCTGATAATAATCTCGAGAGAATATAAAGAGCGCGACACGTGCCAGTTTATGGATTACATAGCAGGTCATGTACCACGACAGTCGCGGAAGGGAGGGAAGATGTGTTAAACAAAGTGTTTAACAGAAATGGCCTAAAAGCGTGCGGGTGTTAAAAAGGAAGTAAAGTAGAATAGTTTACACAGTGTGGAGGTTGTCAGTACAAACACCAACCCATAAACACACACACAGGCATTTATATATGCAAAATGAGTTGCGACATCTTGTGACAAACTCAATTACCTTTCACAATTACGTTCGTTAACGTATAAACGGAATTTGATAAGACGCTAAATGCTACGTCAATCACAGCATATCGGTCAATTAAATTGATTGTGAAAGCGCGTAATAGAGTAAGCATCATTTGTGTAATAGCATTAGTTTTAGAATTTTGTTTTTACAAATTTTTTATAAAATTAATTCATTACAATTCAATGTTTGAGAATTAACTAATGTCATTACGATTTCCTCGAAAGTATATTGAGTCGTTTGCGCAATCATTGTAATCGAATAAAAATATCTAATATATGATTTTCGAAATTCAAAGAAGATGGCAAATTTTTCAGAAATTGTAGATCGCATTGTCACACTTTTAAGTATCGAAAAACCGTTTACGAGAAATTGAACTATTAAATAATCTCATACATCTATGACTACTAGAATTAATATAATTGATGAAATATTAAAAAAAATTTAATGATTAAATTTTTACATCAAAAGTCTTGCTTTTCCTGCTGTGACGAACTTATTTATGTTTACCTCCGTAATCTCACCTAACTGCTGCTGAACGGTCCTGATACACACGCGTCGCTATTCATTTACATAGTCTGCTGTTTTGTGTCTTGTACACCCGCACCCTTTAATCACCTCATAGGACTAGTCGAATGGCCTTGAGTTTTTTGCATTTACCAAAAGCAGTCGGTGCGAATCAACGGCATAATCGAACAACAAAATTCTCGCCAAAGCCAGCGCAAACAAAACGGAACGGATGTAAACACTGCCTTACACAAGCATTCATACAAACACACGCACAAATATATGCCGCACAGAGCCTACCACACGCGCACATACAGTCTGTTGAATAATTAAATTGCAGCAGTAATCATGCGCTTTATTTAAATAGCACGAACACACACTCTCTCTCTCTCTGTATCTCTTTATATATTTCTCTCTTCTTCTCCTCTCTCTCTCTCTTATTGTCTCTCTCTATCTTTCGCATCACATCGCATGCACAGCGTCACGCTTTTTTTCATAGAAACCTTTGATTCAAGGACAAAATGCAGCTAGCAGTAGTCTGTCGGTCGGCCGATCAGATCCGGTGCAATGAATCGAGTGCATCTTGTTGCATTGGTTCGCATCTTAGCGGTAGGTCCATCACCTCCTGTGGTGATGTAACCCACATCTCGTGTGGTGTTCCGACGAAATATACCCGAAGTAAAAGCAACGAAAGAACGAGACCAAAACGAAAGGTACCGAAGGAATTCAGTTTTACACTAAGTCTGGATGTATGTGTTGGTTGTAACATGCGATGCCGACTTCCGGGAGTGCGATTGATGTTTCAGAGAACGCACAGAGCTACGCGAGTTTTGCCAGAGAGAGTTTAGGCAGAATTTGACTCGAGTGTCAAAGTGCATAGCTGTTTGTCAGTGTTTGTTGGCAAACAAAACCGCAGTTTGAGAGTGTGTGTGTAATGGTTTGACGCTAATGTAAACTAATTTTGAGGTCCTAAAAGCTGCATAGCCTCTACAAACTGACTGCAGTAGTCGTTTAACAGACATTCTCTAACACATTTCCCCCATCTTTCACTCTTTCTCACTGTCTGTGTTTGTTTCTCTCTCTCTATCTCTCATACGGGTCGACCGATTGCTCCGCAGTGGGCGAAAACCAGACATTTTGCAGCATCAGCTGTAATATTGCACAACTTGATATTCCAATAGAAACAACAACAACAGCAACAACAACAACAGCAACATCATACTTGCCATGCATTTCCTTTTAGTTTGTCGTACATGCGAATACATAGGAAGCAGACGGCAACAACATCACCACGGTAATACGGAATTGGATCAACGACAACAGCAACAACAACAACAGCAATAGCAGCAACAATAAAAACGTGGTGAATGCTGGGGCTGTTTGCAACCGCAAACATGCAAAGGGTTTAATTTAAAATGGAATGAGTCTCGGCTCCCTCTTTACGTTCTTACGTGGTGTTGTTGCCGTTGTTACTGCCTCTGCTGCTGCTGCTGCTGCTAGTGGTGCTGTTGATATTGCTGCCGATGCCGCTGCAACGCATAAACTGAGTGCAATAGAAATTCAAAAGGCACGAAGACCGAGGGAAAGCGGCATAAATTCCTGTTTGTACCGTTGTTTTTCTCGTCCTGCGACAAGAGGCAGTACTGACACTAATTCCACAATTCAGTTGAACGCGACTGCTCCTTCAGTAAGGACGCATCATATTCCAACAATTATTCGAACGATGTAAAAGTAAAGTAACGAGAGATAAAGATTATTTTTCGATGAAATTGAATTTCTCGGTCATTTGGTGACACAGTCGCCATAATTGTCGTCACGCTATTGTTTTTATCTCGCAACACCAACCACCATCGTCAGGAAAAGTGCGGTTGTTTTGTGTGTCATTTCGATGACGTTGTAATAAAATTAAATTTTAGAATCGATCAAAAATTTTTGAGATAATTTAATTATGTTTAATAACAATTCATTCAATAATTTCAAAATTATTAGTTAAAAGTAATAATTTGGTGCTCGTTCGGTTTAGTCAACTGTTAAGTCCGTTCACTGCATTCACCCACTTGTTTATCCTTGCCTCAACAAACAATGCACAGGCGACAGTTTAAAGTTAGTTGGCGCTCACTTCAGAATTTATTTACATTCGCCTTTCGTGCCTCGCTTGAAAGTTCGCATGTCCCCTTTTCCGACACATGTACTCGCATGCCAGCCAAGCGTCTAGTCAATCGGGGCGACGCAAAAGCACTATAAAATTGTTTTGTAGTCAATTCACTTTGCCAACCGAGTCGGTCGTTGCACCAATGCTAAGGGAATGACGATGGCGAGAACAGACAACCAACTACTACCAAGCGAAAAGTTAGGCAAAAAGCCAGCAGGTGGGGTGGGGTAGGGACAATCCGAAGAAAGTGTTGATAAAAGTCAGAGGCCTACGTTCAGGGCGCTTCTTTTTTTCTGTCTGAGCATATGAGCGGCTAGGCGTTGTGTTGAGAACATTTACTCGTACTCCGCTTAATCTCTCGAAATGAGTCCGTGTGACTGAGGTTGAAGGCAACTACTTACTAACGCCTGACTTTCAAATGCTCTATTTCAGAATTTCATGAAAATAAAGGAATGTATTAGATTTAAGTATCTGACACGCATTAAAAAATAAACAACTAAGAAGAAAAAAACGAAAAATTTAAACCCTCGGGGTTGGGAGAGAAAAAGTAGCAGAAGTAGAAGGTAAATAAAAGCTGAAGGAAGAGACATCAAAGAATGACAAAAATCTTATAATCGCACCAGATTCAAATGCATTCTTTCCGAATAATAAACGAATCACTTCTTTGTGTTGTTTACTCGAGAATGCAAAACTGAAGAGATGTCCGTCTTTAATAGAATTAAATTTTTGATAGCAGTCGCCTAGGAAAAGTTTAAATCCATTTCTCTTGGATATCAAAAGGATTTAATAATATCCTCCAAAGTTTTATTTAGGCGTTATTAAAAAGAATATTTAATTAGATTTTAAAAAGTTGGAACGTTTGGTCAATAGTGGTTTAATCAGTATTTCTTATGGAAGCGCCTTCATTTCTGCCTTCTTCTTGTTTTTCTTGGCACTAATTTTAATCTTTCTCTAACGGCTAACAGAAAAGTAATCATTTTAAGAATTCCGGTTTGTCTGAAAGGCAAGGATTTAAAGTCAAAAAATAGCTGAGAAAATACATTCTCATAGTATTGAAATTTTTTGACAAAATTTTAACAGCAGATGTGCTCAATGAAAGTTATCATCATGACCGTCCTTCTTCAATGGTTTTAAAAGTAATCACAAAAATTGTTTAATTGATACCATAGAAATCAAAATAATATCAAAAATCGGAATCGGGAATTGTCAAAAATACAATAACAAAAAAAAATACATAACTTTTCGTGCTCTGAAAACGGTTTTGTGCTTTCAGAACGTTTGAAAATTTAAAAAAAAACGTGAAAAAGCAAGCAATACACTGGAGACCTACACTTACAACCAAAGGTAAGTCATTACCTGTAATAATATATATTCTATGTATAATTTTGATAAAATGGGGAATAATTTGTACTAAATAGTTTCAAAAATACGACAAAAGTAGACAGTGGAAACAGTTTTAGCAGACAGTGGAAAATAAATACATAATTATTCCAACACGTTTTTTAATCGATGACTTAATTAACTTCCTGAATATTTTCTAACACGGGATATAATAATATTGAAAGTAATATTCGATACGCGTAATATAATCACGTTTACAAATACTTTGAAAAAAATTCGGATTTTTTGATGTCTGACCGATTTTGCCGTGTTTTAGGAGTCTTAAGGAATTTTAAAGAATTTAAAGGAATTTTAAAAGTAGAAAACTTAAATACATTTTTCATAGTGTCTCGAAAGCCTTCTTGTGATAATAATTCCACGAATTTAAAAACTCTCTTTTAGAGCGCTCTTATTGGGTCGCTTTCAAACCTATTCCGTTCAAATTTTGAAATTGATTTTTAACTAATTTTCCGGCAAGCTAGAGGCCAGAAATTTTAACCCTGGCCCAGAAATAAATGGCAGTACAGTTTACAATCTGTCTTCGCCCACACTTTTCGAAAAGACTTAAAATATATTCTTCGTTTTCGGTACATATTTTGGAAATTCATTTAAGCTAACTTCTTGGTTAGTTAGAGATTCAAAATTTTAAACATAGGATGATAAAGCAACATGATACACAGGCCAAACATCCAAAGTTGTTTCAAAATGCTTGTTATTAAATTTATTTTAAACAATTTATTTCAAACAAGCTTCGCGGTAAGCATAAGTTCCAGTCTTGAACTATAGTTCCAAAGCGGATGACAATGCAAATAAAAGCGTAACCTAAATATCCACGTCTAATCTAAGATAATAAATTAAAGCGAATTATAAACATTTCATTTTAAAAAATGTTATCAAAAAGTCGGATATATTTGATTAAACACTTTTCAAGAATTGCTAAAGGAGTTGGGTAGTAGGTTCTTTTTAAAACATTGCGTATATTGTCGTTTAACACTTTTCAGCACGAAAGGGCTTTTAGTAACAATTATGTATACCAGTAATAAATTCGTATTATTTTAAAAACGTTTTATATAAAGAAATTTTTTTATTGGTTGGTTAGCTTGTTTATTAATAAAAATTATAAAAAGTTCAGAATTGTCACGTCTGAAGAATTGAATGAATGAGAACTTGTGGAAAGTGAAATTCCTGGACACTTAATGGATTACCAGCTTTCAATTCCTTAGATTGGTTTTTTCCAACACGTCTTACAATGCAAATCAAAAGAGATAATATTGATTTTAAAAATATTGGCGTTAGAAATTAAATAGTGCAAAAATAAATTTATTCATATCTTTAAACCGTGTCATCTATATGTGAATTTCTGACATCAATACTAGTTCAAAATATAATATCAATATATAATCAATGTGATAATATTTGGATATTATCTGGGTGGTTAGAACTAAAGTAACAGAGAATTCAAAGGTTCCCCAAAATAATCAAAAAGGAAATGAATTACAGAATTCTAAAAGTGCTGAAAACATGAAATGAATAAACACATGGAGATGTTATAACTAAGTTCTATATATTATTTTTGTAATCCGCTAAACACATAAATCAGATTTTGATTTCAAAAAATCGAAATTCGTTTGATTAAGAAATAAATTCGGTGAGTAAAATTCAGTAAAGAACATTATGAAAATGCGCTTCATAAGCTGCAAGAGAATAACTTTTAATAAATAAATGAATGACGGTGTCGATGGATGACCAATGAAAATCTATTGGAAGCTGATGAAATTGACTTGAATAAAAGTAAAACTAAAAAATAAGTTAATGAAATAATGACGAATAAAACAGCATCGATGAAATTAAAAGATTAAGTAATGAATGATGAGCAGATGAAAAATGAAATAAAAATTATAGATAAAGAATGAATTACTTTGGAAAAACACAAGCGAGTAATGAATTAAATAATGATTGAATGGAAATTGAATTTTAACTTTTAATAAAAAGCTAAACAAATTATCGACAGACTTAAACGCGATTTTTAATTGAGCTAAAAAAACCGTTAAATTATTTCGTAGACTGTCAATGTCCCACCGTGCCGAGGTCTAATTGGATCTTTCTCTCATCGCGATTTTCGCAGACAGACAAAGACAATAAGCCAAATCGGCTCTAAAGGTTTGACACCGACTAATAAATTGAAGACCGCATACTCGTTTATTTTTAGGGGCGTATTTTTATGCAAATTATTAGGATTTAATAAAACCGTATTTTTAAAATGAATGATGAAATGAAAAAGATAGCAAATAACGAGTTTAACTAATCGCAATGAAAGACTGGAGACAAACCAGTTTCCACGACGTGCCATTTTTATTTGTCTTTTTTTTATTCCCTACATCGGAAAGGACAGGATATATTGACATTGTTTTTCTTCTGTTTGGAACGCATTAAAGGAAGTATGGACAACTGTAGAAAATTATATATTTTCATGCTCACAATCACCTCCTGAGTCGATTTAGAGATATCAGCCTATCTGTCTGTCTCTCTGTGTGTCTTATTTGTTTGTCTGTGTGTCTGCATGTCTGCGCGTCTGCCTGTGGAAATCACCAATACAATCTAATGAAAGGAGTTATCGATATGAAATTTGGCACGAATATTCATTGCCATTATAGGTTTTTTGGTACTGGAAAACAGCTTCATAATGAAAACTAATTCATAGATTTTTAAATTAGTGTCTAGGGCAGATATAGAGAGGATTTTATATTATAGTAAACATTAAATGAAGAGGTGGTAATCGTCTTGAAATTTGGCGAAAGGATACTTCAGTGATGGTAAAAATTGATGGTAAAAATCAGAACGATCGGCTTCTTGACATGACTGCTTTTAGACAAAAGCCACAAATTATCAGCCACAGCTTTTATCAGCCTCTTCTAGTTTATAGTGCAGTTTTGAGGGTAAAATTGTATAACCGTCAAATACCCGTCAAAGATATTAGCATACCACAAAAACGGGCTTGCATCGACGACTGATTATTAGGATCAAGCAATGGTTTTAAATACGCGTGTAGGGCGTATAAGGTTTTTGGGCCAAATTTAGTGCTCTTACTTGTTGAGTCTTTGCACCGCTTTTTCAGCAGTATAACGAAATGTAAAGAATTCGAAAAGTTTTCATATTTTCAAAAGTATTTCCCTTCAAAATTATTTTTATCTTTTTAAAACGATTTTATCACTTTAAAACGTACGAGAGCAATTGTTGATTGTCTGGTTGTGAAAAAAGGTAAAGCATGTTTTGAAAAAATTAATTATTAGATTTTATAACTTTACTGCAATTGATGATAAATGCTGATACTATACGGTTACAGAAACTTCTGAGTATGGGCGTGTTTTGTTGTCTGGTGATTATTTTTTTCAGTTTAGTCTGTAAATTCTTTCGCTGTTTTAATACTTCTCCACTCAGAAGTCAGATATTACGTGGCAATGTTTTACCTGAAATTAATAATAGACTCCTCTGATTAATCGCCATCACTATGAATTAAACTAACGGTAATTGCTGCAATAAACTCAGCATGCATGACATTTTCATTGTGGATAAAATATAATAAAAATGACATTAATAAAACACAATGCAATGAAATTGGCTGAATAATGAAAAGATTAAATTTAAAAAAAAATATAAAAAAAAATTACCAAACTGGTAACACATTTTAAATGCATTCATTTTAATAATTAATTATTTTAAGTAAAAGTATTGCCACGAAAGTAGTGAGTAGCAGCTAAAGGGTAAAGGTTCACACACATTCAAGAAGGTGTGCAATAATACTGACACTGACAAGGTGACAGGAACCATAAAAAGTTATAAAATTATGATCGGACCGAATCCTGGGAAATATTAAATCTCTGTCGATTGCGGTCTTAAAATTAAAACAGGAGAAAAAATACAATTAAAAGTATTAATATACGAGCTGGATAATATCAAAACGAATTTGATTTAATGCATCGCGTACACATACACAGACAAACATTTCCTCGCAGACGCTCTCCCATCCACAATGGGATGAGCGGAAAAAGGCATTAATGGGTACTCTCACGCAAATTCCATGTAGTTGTCTTTCTTGTAATAATTTCAAAAGTAATTATTATTGCGGTAATCCACTACAATAGCAATTATAAATACAACACTACAAACAGTAAAAGAATGTAAAAACAACTACATAAATTGTGACCATTGATTTTATTGTAAAACCCGTTGAAATTCGTTTTGATCCCTTCTGTTTGATTCTGTTGTCCTGGGAAATGTTAAATCACAATAATCTATTTCATTTTTCTTCTTCCATTTCACAAACAAATAGCAATTATTAAACGATTTCCAGCTTTTCTTTTAAGGATGACACAGCCATTAGATCTCTTAAGCTTAAGGATATATATCAAAAAGCATTTCATATATAAAAAATAAGCGACATACGTTTACGCAATTTATGCAAGCAATTTTAATAATAAAATATCAATATAGTTAACGAAATGGCTGGGAAATGCTCTCATGCCAATTTTTCGCGAAATGCAGGAGATTGCGATTGAGGCATTTATCAAAGAATTAAGCGCTATTCTTTGGTTTGAATTGTGACATTCCTAAATCTCAAAATGAGTATTGATCATAAAAGTTGTGTCTTTTAACGCATAAAATACTTTGAACGTGGTCACTTTTGAGTTTTCGAAAAAATTCTGTTCATGTAGGCAAATAAATAAGAGGAGAAGCAAAATAAGTCTCAGTAAATGATTAAAAGGCGTAGCTTCCTTGTCTGTTCGCAATATGTGCTATCTCTTTGATGCTGTAGAAGGTATTGAAAATATTGATTTATCTATTTGATTGATTTTATTTATTTTTTGTTGTTTTTTTTTGATATTTTATATTAAAAATTTCCTTAAAAAATTTTTCCTCATTCGATGAAACGAATTTTTAGAATTATAATTTTCAAGGAAAAATATCTATAGAAAACTCCATAAGCTCTCCCTGAACAACTGATTGGAATACTTTAATTTGGACAGTTTGATTGGCCTTAATCAATTTTTACCTCTGTGTGAAATAGACAAGGACTAGACAAGCCGGTCATTCCGACGAAGGTGTAAAAATTGACCGCATGTGGAGAAATCTCAAATAATTAACGCCGTTTGAGGTGACGTAATGATAATTGCGTTTTTGTATATAGGCCAGTTTATATAATGTCACATCTTTTTGTCTTTCCAGTCAGAAACTTTTCCGTCCGAACGTGATCGTACTTTTCCCTTTCTTTGTCGAGTGGCTTTTTGCCCTTAACCGTTTACATTTATTTTTTCGTACCTACGCGTGCTTTATTACATTGGTGAATATGCAAATGAGTTTATACGTTTGTCTATTTTAATAAAAAACTGAATCCTTTGATAACAATTCAATTAAAATTATTTAATGAACTCATTTAATTTCCAGATTAAACTCGTTATATAAAAAATATTAATTGTTCATTAAAATTAAAAATAAAACGAATTTAAGATGAGAGAGAGTGCCCTATAATAGTGCCTTATGGGAGAGCCTATCCTAAATTTTCTTTACTTCACCGCACAAGAATTTCTTCTATTGAGAAATTTCAATCGATTAAATTTAATTCAAATTTTAACCGATTAAATTTAATTCAATTTTAACGAACGTTACTAAAGAATTCTAATCAACAGAAAATTAAAGGAAAGTCGAAGGGCTACGATCTAATAACAATTATATACCGGTAATGATTTGTGGTATGATTTTGCAATAAGATTTCCGGTACTAACTCTTAACTTCCCTTTGGTTCCTGATTTATTAACTACCTTGTGAGTAATTGAGATCGTGCTTAAAAGACTGTCTTTTGTAATTTTCAGAGAAGCCTCTCAACCCAAAATCACCGAAGATTTTTTGCGAAATCTTCCCAATTTTCTGGTTTGTTGCAAATGCTTTTATACGTATGGCTGAAGTTCTTCCATAAATTTCGTACGCTGCTTTGGTCTCCAATTGGTCAGCGCCTCTTAGACAATTGAATTGCCCGTTTCCGTGTCGTGGCTGATTTCTGATTTTGATTTAACACTAGCTCGGTCTCCAACTCTTGCTACAGATTTTCTACAAAAAACCGATGTCACTCTTGTCATCGTTATTTCTGCTCTTGATTCCATTCTTCTTTCTATTCTTCTTCCTTTTTCATCTACCTTGCTTCTTTCCCGGAACATCAAAGTCATTTTTTGGGATTTGTTGCTCGAAAAAGGTGAAGCTCTTAAATTTGTAGAATCTCTTTGACCGCTTGCACTTTAAAGGACAAATTTCTGTTTTGTTGCTTTCCATAAAGTTTGCAAGCCTTACTGTTTGTTTGTTTGATTGTGTATGCGCGTACGTGTGTCTTACGTCTGTGCCTGTGTGCTCAACGAATGTGCTAAAGTTGTAGAAAGCACAAGAAAATTCGGTTGCCCGAGTTAATGGTCATTGGCACAGGGTCAAATTCTGGGCATAGACACAGTTTTGAAAATCTCAGCTAGGAAAACCCGTTTGGAATAAAACGAAACTAAGCAATGGTTTTCGTTCTTTTTCTTTTGCTGACGGTGATAGAAACTATAATTCAAAATGATAGCCACAATTTTTTTGATCTGACAAAAATTTGATAGAAACTGATTTTTGACTACAGAACTGTTTCAAAGATTTGGTTAATTTGATAGGTGTTTCTTTAGCTCCTTTAGGAAAATAATAATGTTGCGGATTTGGTTTTAAAAAGTAGGCTTTATAAAGTACATGAATTCGGTGCTCCCTCCAGTTCTGTATTTATTTCATTTATTTTCATAACCTTTGCTACGCACAATTTAAAAATTCCAGCATAATCCCTGCCGTTGTTTTGGAGGGATCTGCTCCCCTGACGAAGCACTTAAACTTGGTTTAATTTAACAAATAGTTAGAAAGAGTGTGGGAACAACAGAGAGAGAGAGAGAGCTAAAGGGAGAACGAATAATCACTACATGGCATGAATAGAAGCGTAACGATGGCATGATGATAGAAATCCTTCATACCTGTGGGTTTTAGGATATATTTTAGTCACAAAGAGCAAACTCTGTTGCTTTAGGCTTGCTCTAATTTTATTTACGTAATCATTGCGTAAAAGACTTTCACTAATAATCATTAAATATTACGGTTTCTTCATAGAAGTAAACTACAATTTAGATCATGGTGATTGTAAGATGACAAGAATTGAGCTGAGCAGCAGCAGCGCACCAAGGGAGCACAACCAACTACATTTCAATTTTGGTTTTACTTACTCTTTGAGTTCACGCCAGATTATTGCCAACTATATATTATCACAACATGATCAGTGAAATTGAAAGAATATTATCGTCATCGTTGTTGTCTAGCGAGCCTCTATACTACTTTAATTTCCGTCATTGTTATTACTGCCAACTCTACCATAAACAACTACTATAACATAATCTGCCATTACAATGATTCTTCTTGCAACATCATTATCATCAATACGGTAAATTCATCACGGTAGATGTTCACCGTCAGGAACACTAAACAGAATGGCTAGAGTCGTTCGGTATTTCAACAAGTAGAGTTAGATTATATTAAAAATAAAATACAGTATCACAATAAAAGATTCTTAGACAAACAATTAATGAAATAGTCATGCTTTCGATGTAATCTTTTATTATGTTTTCTAATAATTCTGAGGGTCTCTTTGTCAAAAATGTAGAAAATTGTGAAATGTTAGATTATTGGCAAATTACACAGCGCAACAAGATTTTCCTCCAAAAACCAGATAGTGATTTTCTATAGGAAAATTTTCAAAAGGAAAATATAAACATAAAAAATTGACAAAAATTCAATTCCCGAGGTAACAGTTTACAACCGATTTTTTCAAAATAAGTCTTGAAATCTTTATTAAAGGATTACCTCTCATTGCATACCTAGAATTTTTCCTGTTAAATTAGAAATAAAGGAGCTGCGGTTGATTACTCTCATTATATTCGTTATATTCAGTGTGATAAAAAAATGTTTTTTGGATAAATGGCGATAGCTTAAAAATGAGATGAGATGGGAAAAACTAATAACATTTTTGTTTATTAAAAAACCGCATAAAATTTCACTTTAGAAACTTGAGTTTTCATTTTTGGAGGGATACGTTTTATAACTTATTTGGATTGATGATTTCAATATTTTTTTAAAAAATCGAAAAAATTAATTTTTTTCTGATTTCTTTTTGCGATAGAATTGTCATTCCTTAGCTGATTTTAACAAACGTAGTCTTAAAATTTTAAGAAAATTACCTTTACTTCCATGGTCGGTTTTTATTAAAAAAATGAAAAATTAGGAAGCTACAGTTAATTATATAAATCTAAGTTTTCGAAATACCAAAAAAAAAACGGTTTTTTGTTGATATCTCCTATAGAAAATTGAACTTTCGTTTCTGGAGGGTAAAATTTTTCATTTTCTGTTGCGCCGTGTTATTGTAGAAGACTGACTTGGTTGAATGATTTGACGATTGCTCACTATTTCGCAACAGCGGAAATTGATGTGAGAACGTGTAAGAAATTTCCGGATACATGCGTATCCAATGACATTAAAGAAAGACCCTGTGTTGACTTTATAAAACATGGCGCGTGATTTAAAATGACACCTACAGTTGATTTTGGATGTACCTTACTATTAATGCGATTACATGCAATTACTTACACCTAATACTAAAACATGTGGAGAATGGCAATGCCGAGAATAAAATGGCACCTGACAACAATATTCTCTCTTAAGCATGACAAATACTCCTTTGAACTCTTTCAGAACGTTCCCTCATCGTCAATGCACTCGAAAATTAATAAAAACCATGATTTAAGTAATGAAATTACTATCAGTTACATTAATGAACATTATTAAAATAATAATTATTAAAATAATCATTATTAAAATAATCATTATTAATATAACTAAAATGATAATTAATTTACTGCGCGCGAGTAAAAGAAAGACAAGTAAATGCAAAAACAAATTAAAACAAAATAAAATAAAGAAAAAGTAATTACCTGTATTTTTTTTATTTTGTTTTAAATCTCTTCGAAACTCATGACCCAAATAGTTCGTTTTATATTCTTCTATCTTTCCACTCTATTTTTATATGAATAAATGCATCGAAATAAAGCAGACCGGCTACTGAGCCACGCGAATCAAATCAAATGAAAAACTAAAATATAGATCATAGATAAAAAGTTCAGAGGGCCGGCCCTAAGGGGTCCCTGGTATTTTGCATAAAAAGTAAAAAAGTTTTTTTCATTTAACTTTGAAATTTGATATTTGGCACCATTGTTGTCATCGTTGTCAGCATTTGCAAATTGATGATAACGATTTCGTTTGTTTCCACGAGTAAAGGACGATGACGGTCAAGATGGTCTTTACAGTGGATCACACAAATCAGTCGAGAAGTCATAAAAGTTGGAAGATTTTCGTTTCGTAAATATTGCTCTTCCAATCTGCCTTTAATTTTAAACCCAACGTAATGATGACGTATTATGATCGTTAACTGATAAAAATTGGGAAATAACTTAAGAAAAATAATTTAAAATGTGTTTAACCGATGCACTAAGTAATACCTCTTTGTGGAAGAAATTGTATGTCTAATTGATTCCAGCCTTGAAGTTCGTAATTTGTTTGGTATTGTAATAACTTTTTACCCCTTTTGGGGCCAACCATGGCAATTATTTGCTCCACTAGCGACTCGAAGATCGCAGCTCCGTAAAATTCATGGAAAGTTTGTCTGTTTCGCGGAAATTAAATATCATCAATTCCTAAGAAATATCAAACGAAAGCTGGTAATTTCGGTTTCTGTCATTTTATGATTATTGTCCTGGACTATGATTTTCTGTGTGTGTGTGTGTTTGTATATGCATTCTGCTCAGAATAGAATGAATTCACAAACGAAAACTTTGGAGGAATATTCTTTGCGTAGAATACTATGAGAAGAATAAACACAGTAAAAGAGGATGAGAAAGAAAGTTTGGGTAAGGGGGCCGGGGGCGGTAAGAAGAAGTGTAGGGCAAAGGCTTAAGAAAAGTTTTCGAAGTGATGGAGAAAAGTTGACTTAAGAAAAGTTTTGGTTGTAATGAAGATATCGTCGTAATTTTGTAAAGCAATTAACGTATAACGTATAGACTTTTCCTTATTGTCAATTAATTTTTTGAATACTACAAGAAGGACCTAAGTCTTTTGCTTTCTTGACAATGATCTTTGTCAAATGAGTTTGGGTCCACAACGTGCTCAGTTTTGTACCTTAAAATCTCATTTTGGTGTGGAATAATGCAAGACGTGAAGACGTCGCAGCAACCCTTTTATGGATCCCAAAAAAAAATTTCAACAGATTTTTTTGGCCTAAAACGTGATAATTGCAAATAATTATCATTTCTTTTCAAAGAATTTGTGCTCTGTTTATTATTTACTAGATTTGTATTAAAAGTTGAAACTATTTTAATTAGCAATTAAATTTAATTTGATTTTAATTTTGACCAAAAGAAAACTTAATTTTGGCGAAAAATTATTTCGATAGTTTGGTTTAAGAGACACCGAATAGCACGCAAAAATGCATTATGTCAAAAACTTAAATATTTTATTATTAAAACCTAATTGGTTTTAGCTTCAAATTGGCCAAAATTTAATTTTTTTAATACAGAATTTATGTAAAAAGCGGTAAATTCATATAAAAACATAGCAAGAAGAAGAGCTGGGGAAGGAATGGATGAAGTCTTCTCTGGAATTATCGAGATAACCTGCATTGCCTGAAAACTTAAAGTCATGTTAATCGCTTTTGGTAAAGAATCTACCCATCTTGCTGCATCCACGCTTTAATCAAAGACCACTCCACCAACGATCACATGCTAATGCGATCTACCCATTCCCGGGTGTTCCTTTCGCTCTACTTCTCTCCGATACCATCAATGACTTAAAGCAAAATTTTTATGCTTCACTAAATGAATGAAGTGAGGAGCCGTAGCCGACAACGCACAAGTATTCCATCGGAAAATCATGTGAGAGACGTAAGGAAGGAGAGTCGTAAGGGTGAGAGGGAGGAAGGAAGGAAGGAAGAAAGGAAGGAAGGAAGAAAGGAAGGAAGAAAGGAAGGAAGAAAGGAAGGAAGAAAGGAAGGAATGAAATGGTGATAGAAATGCAAGAAGAATGCAATGAATGGAGGGTACACAGAGAGAAATAATAAAAGCGACTCTATGTGTTAACGGGTATAAAGCAACCCGTCGGTCCGACGCGACCGTCTAAGTGAAGTTGCCGTTAGTTACAGTGACGCAGCAGCAGCAGGGCAACATCAGCATCAGGTACTGTATTGAAACGCATAAAAACCGTGCCAAGTGGAGCTCAAGCCCTCTCCAGAAACGAACTCGTTCCATGGCGAGCGTAATCAAGAGGAAACCTTCTACCACTGCTTTGACTTAGCAGCGCAGCCCAATAAAATGCATCTTTTCTTTTGTGCTAGTTCGTATTTACTGTGTTTTTCAGACATTTCTTTGCCTTTTACCGCGCACTCATCCTTTCACCCTTTATGTCGTTACTACTTCTCTCCCCCTTCCCACCATCAAAGCTAAATTCGTTCGTGCTCTATTTCATGCCCTAAATTCATGTCGTCTGACAACTCATGTCTATAAAATGTAATGCTTTTTCCAAGGGATGCGTGTGCGTGTATGTGCGTGTGTATGCAAGTGAAGTGTAAGTCGCGTCCGCAGACCCAGACACTCCTCTTCGTTTCTCATTGAAATGCGACGAAGCGTTCGACACACGTCCAGTTGCTAAGGCGCTGTTGAAAGGGATGGGTGGGGGTGGCTTTTTCATAGTTGGTTGGTTGGCTTTTGTTATCGCAGACTGGGTTAGGCGGTTCTTACCTATTCGGTAATTTTGCGTTTGTGTGACAGTTCCTGTGCGTAATCAGTCGGAACCAATACACGCACAACATACAAACACAAGCAAAGCTTTCCTTACGCTCGTAAAAATTCACAAAAACAAAAGCAATTTCAGTCAAAAGGAATGAAAAATATCTGACAGAGATACGTTTCCACGAAATTGTTTGGCGTTTATGCGTTCGCTCTTATTTTGGCATTTCTACCAATTTTTAAGACTTTAAAGAAATAAATCGTAGAAGACTTTAACCCTCATACAATTCGCCTTTATTTATTCGCCCCGAGTTAATCAAAAGCATTTTAGGTAAAGAAAGTTTAATTATTCTTATCATTAATTTAAACAATTACAATTTTAAAAAAATATGGTTAAAATTCGTTCGAACAATGTTCTTACATCATACTTTTTGTTTCTTATAAAAACTGATTGCACCAAAAGTGCATTTACGTAAATAATGTGTTTATTATGAGAGCGCACTAAGCCGTCTCCTTCAAAGAGTTCTGCTTGTCATTAATTCAATCCGACATAAGCTATCCGAAGATTCGTGATGTTACCTGTGAAGATCTCCTCTGGAATCCAGATCTGCAGAATTGCAGGAAATGCTCGATTTTAAAACTTGCAGCAAAAAATACTAACCCGTCGATGTTTCTGCCATACCCTGTTAGAGAATTCTGTTAGATTCCTGTTAGAATCTCTGTTAGAGAATACCCTGTTAGAGAGAGAGAGAGTAAAACATTTCCGAAAAGAGATCATTCTTGCTTTAAAATAAATTCAGGTGTAGAACGCATTTGAATTGATGTCTGTCCCAGCAGAAACATAAATTTCTCGAAGAGCTACATTCAATTCAAATTATTTTCGGTAAATTGTCATTGGGACAAAGTGAGTTTTACAAATTATTTCATGGTGAAAATCTGTGCGAGAGTGTACATAATTAACCTAAACAGTATTTTTGCGGTTAGCATAAAATACTTATGTATATTCTTTAGTACGTGCTTTCCTCGAATGTAAATTTAAAATGAAAATATATAATAGAATGATTTCTATCCATATTTTTCTCATAGTCATACGAGGGTTAATAAATATTTCATAAAAATTGAATTCAGCTCTTTTGGCAGAAGCAGCGCAGAACATTGTAATAGACAAAGTGGCGACTATGAAGATGACAGCTATCACGATGACAGTAATTTGTTTTGGTGCCAGTGTGGCGAATGGATATTCTCAGACAGTTACGAGAATTTCAAGAGCAAATCTACCGCGTGTTCAATCTGTTAATAGTACGATTGAAAGGACCAGTCGAAGTCATTGAATAATTCAATCAATCCATCAATCAGTCAGTAGGTTAACCTTTGTATTTGTTGTTTCATTCTCTATTTCTTCCTTACTTCATCTTCACAAAATGGCATTCATCACCCGAAGCAGTTAGCTTGCTTTGCCATTTGTGGGGTATTAAAGGGAGCTGCTTCCTTTGTATGAAAAGGAAGCTCACCTCAAAGTGTATGTGTGTGTACTTCATAATGAATTAATGGATCACGAATTTATATTTTAACGTTGTCCATTTGTCGGTTTGTTTTTTTGTCGACCTCTATGCAGATCTTTGACGATTCCGAAAGATTGAACAGAAATTCGTCAAACGATTGATTCGCTAAAAATTATGTGTTCTTATAGAAATAATTCGGTAAAAAATTTACAATAAAAAATGCTTCCATAGATACGATATTGCTCCTTCGAAACTAATACGCAACTAATACTCTTGCATTTTTTCTTTCTTACTTTTAGTGCCAGGAGGCTACGTGATAAAAATTTTTAACATTTTTATACACGCTCTGTCAACAAACCGTGTTTGCTTTTTTTACAAAAGATTGAAACGTTTACCGTTAAGGGTTACAAAGAATCCTGCGGAAGTCTGTTGATATTATGCATACATAGCCTTGGGTTTCTTACAATCCTTCGATTTCGATAAAGTGGTCGAATGAATTCAATAAGTTGTCGCATTCACAACGAGTCACCGCGTTCCGCCGTTCTCTTTACAGACAATTCCTAATATTTGTCTTTTACTGCGACTTTTCCCTTGTTTTCATATTTGAATCATTGGATTTGGATTTTCTTTCCATTTCCTTTCCTTTCTTACTTTATCGAGTATTTGGCAACAGTTCCTTAGACTTTGGCATTCACTAGTAGAGCTTAAACACAATCGTAGTAGTAGGGCTAAAACACCATCATCAGCGCAATAGTTTGCTGGTATTAGTCCTGCCTTTCCATCTCCGTTCATTTGCCTACCTCTGCGGCGAGCCTCCCTTCGGTTCCCTCCTCTTGCGGTGGGTTGAATCAAAGTTCAATTTTGAAACGACCACGTCCTGGCATCTGACGCAATATTTAATGAAGGCGCTAAGATCCATAGAAGGAGATAGACAGAGAGAGAGAGAGAAACATTTTACTTTTCGTTGACCTGCAATCAATTACATTCGCTTAACGAAGTTTCTGATGACTCTCTAAGCCAGATGAAACGTTTGTCCTTCGATTGACTCGGAAATTGTCAAAGTGCTGTTAACAGAGGTTAACATTAAAGTTTATGGGATTAATTAGTATATGTGGGCTTATTAAATTTTTCCTCTTAATTTCTCTTTAAAGCTTGTAAAGATCCAGATTACAATTTTCATTTATAGGTCGCTTCCAAATAGCTTCAATTTACATAAATTAGGCAGAGATTCACCAGCTCTATCTAGAATTTCTCACTGATTATTTCCACATTTTAATAATAATTCAATCAAAACTTTTTCTCCTCGGGGTCCTTGAGTCATAAGAAAATCACTTTACTTTGATTTACATTGCAAGATGGAGTAATACAAGAATAGCACGCACCAAACTATTGTAAATATTCTCAACAGATGGTACCACTCGTTGCGTTAAACCCGCTTCCCCTTGTGAAGCCATATCCTCGTTAAAGTCTTTAACAGAGAAAGGAAAGAGCCTAATGGAGACGACTCCGTCAACCTTAGTAAAGACTAAATACGAAAATAGAATAGAAAACGTATATTTGTATTTGATATACACACGCGCTCACAGACATGCATTTGTATGTGTGCATGTGTAAGGCACGCAATTACGTGAGCAAATGAACGAAGTGAACAGGAACGAAAAAGAATTTTTTAAAGAGAAAGTAAAACGACTTAAAGCTGAAAATTCATTTTAAAATGGGTTACACCACTCCAATGGAGACCAGTCAGTTAGTCCGTCAGCTTGTCAGTAAACTTGTCACCTTCATCAGCATGCAGATAAGCCCATCTAGTGCTTTTCAACGGACGTCAAATGAAAAATCTTTACCAGATTCTTCTTTATCACTTTGCTTTTCTCTAGTGCGACACGCATATTTGCGTATATATATTCTCAGATGGTACGATTTATGTCGTCAGGTGGTCATGCATATTGGACCAAATGTACCACAGAATTTACAGAAGTTATGCTGGAATATAACACTTTGAACAAACCTAGAACGGAAATGAGGTTTTAGAGAAGAATGAAAAAGGGCTTGACCGCAGCATGAGTGAATATAATTTAGAACATGAGTATGAGTATTCATATGATTCAGAAGGAATACACGATCAACTGAGTCATGAAGTGAGCGCGGTCGATCTGTCATGCTTTAAAATTTTGCAAAGTGTATTAAATAAATTTTAAAACAGTATTGTGGATTTGGGTAATTTTAATAATTTTCCGTCATTCTTTGTCAAATCTGGTTTGTAGACAAACCGCTTTCGATGGCTTTTTCGTTCTCAGAGAGCTGAAAATCGTGTAACCCTCTCGGAATCCAAAGCAAAAACTTAAGAAATATTCTGGATGTTATTCAAAGCTTAGTTAGTTTATTTAGGTCAGACTGATTTCATAAATTTACAATGAAAATTCAGCAATTAATTGGCTCTTAAATTGTTCCAAAGTGATTCTCCACAAATATCAAGTATTTCATACCATAGAGATATTTACAAAGCATACGTATATTTGTGGTTTTTTTTCTATTTCCATCAACTTTTACCGTAATCGAAAAATGAAATGAAATCTAATTTTGTCAGAAAATTTCGGAAAAGAGCAATTAAAACTTTATCATCAATTCTAATAGGAGTCGTTTTGTAAAAGAAATCACACACAAACACACGCACTTTTTTCAAAAATCGAATATGGCAGAAGACGAAGACGGAATCATAAGCCTCGATACGTTATTTTATGATTTATGTTGTTGAAAACATAAAATATTTAACACTGCACAGCACTGTCAGTCCTTGCTCGCAATGCATTGGCTCCGTTACCTTCTATTTCCTCTTGACTCATTAAAAATTATTAGTTTCGTACTTAGTGCTCCTTTTAGTCAAAAGCATCGGAAGCAACTTATCCGGTTTTGATATCGTAACTCATCTGCAAATTATCTCATATTATTCCATGTCAATCCAATTTTCATTGAAGCTTTTGATAACAAAAAAAAGGAGAAGAATTTAGTTGCACTTAGTTTGTGAAGCGGTGGAGCTCAACTGTTGAATTGACATCCTTCGTGCCTTCCGCCAAATCTCCGTCACCATCATTTCCCATGTGACAAAAATAAGAATTTAGGAAAAATTGAAGAGTAAAAGACGAAAGTTGAGTGAATGATATTTGGGGAAAACTTGATGACCATCAATACCACGGATACTCGCACCTGAGATGCATGGATATGAAAAATACTGCTGACACTTATACCTTTCAACATGTGCAGATTTGTGCAAAAAATGTTCCGGGAATGAAGTGGCGAGAATTCATGCAGTATTCCTTGATAATGCTTTAAACGAGATGGATTTTGTTTTCCTTCTCGTTATTGTTTCCGTTGGTGATGTTTTATGAGTCATGGCTGCATTTTACAGGTGTAGACCTTATTAACCCGTTCGAAATGGTTGTCTCTAATAAACTGATGAAATCCAGTTTCCTTTTACTTCCCTCTGCCACAATTTATGATAGTGTTAGTTTTCTGTCGGTCAGCTGCATTTTTGTGCGGGTGTTTCTCTGTGTGTATGTGTATGTGTGTGTTTCTGTGTGTGTTCGTGTGTGTATGTGTGTGAACATTTATATTTGTGGTTAACACGTGGTGATACTTCGTTCCCGCATCGTGCTTAGTCCCAGAATTTTATTGCCCTATTTCCATCGGGCTTCCTTTTAGTGTGTGCTCGTGTGCACACGAGCAAGCTTGATTCGTTATATTATTTTTATTCATTTTTCCTTCGTTCTTTTTATCTTCAGTCATCGTATTTTACTCCATGATCAAACGTTCAACGCATGCCGGTCTTTTATTTTTACAGCGAGTCTTGCATTTCATAGCATCATTTTATTACTCGACAAATCTCTCATCGTCCTTTCACGGCTCGCTTTGCTTCGTCCTCGTCACCCCCTCTTTTGTATCATTAGTCCGATACTTCCTTCATTGACTTGTTGTTCTTCCCTTTCATCTTAGACATCCGGTTCTTCCCTTACAGACTGCCATTTCGTTTGGCGCCAATTCTAGATTCTAGTCAGTACTTATGCCCTTGTGTGTATGTGCGTGTGTGAATGCGTTTGTGTGCTTAAATGGCGCGTGTTGAAAGTTACACCTCGCAATTGAATTTCATCAGAATTTTACAACGCTTGAGCAAGGGAAAGAATGAACGAGCCAGCGAGTGAGCGAGTGAGTGAGGGAGTGAATCATTTTCCAAATGTGCTAGAAGGATTGGTGGTGCTGCATTTTAATGAAGATGTACCGCAGTCTGTGGCCAGAACACTACACTAAGTTTGTTTGTCCGACTAGCTACATTCCCCCCTCTATCCCCCTCTCTCTCTCTGTTACACACACGCACAAAACCAATGAATATCAAACAAAAACACTGGCTTTGATTAATTTTTAGTTTGTTCTAACAGTGTTCGAGTGTTGATGAGAACTGCTTGGGTGCTGACGCTATTGTGCTGCCACTTTCATCACTGCAATTATTGACACGCTTCGAGATATCAAGATCATGTTGAAAATTTTTGGTACTTGAATCTACAATCTACAAAGGCGAGGTAAAGGGATGACATTGAAGGTTATAATCAAGAATAAAAATTCCCGTCTGGCAAAGATAATGATTTTCATTGTTTTTAGTTTTGTTTGGGAACGTAATTTGTGAAGGAAGTTGAATATCGTGTCGGTAAATTGGTATTCCTCTAATTATTTTCCACACTAATTTCCGAATTTCTGAGAGAGCGGCAATAAAAACCCAGTTTTATGATTAGCGACATGATTGAATACTTTTAGGGACTTTCATTTATTATTAATGTATTTACGTCATGACATCTCAAAAACTTTAAATAATGAAGAGATATTTAAAGGGTTTACAGTAAAAGTATTCGTACTAGTGAAAACCGTCGATCAAATACCTTTAAGAGGAAGCGTTTCCTAGAATTCTCAGCCATTTGAAAAATCTTCATGTTTCATTCCAAATAGTTGGTTTGAACAATCACAAGATCTGCCTTGTAATTCTCTGTGATATGATATGAATCGATACGCAGCACTTTGCCAACAACAACAAATAAAAATAAAAAATAAAAATCTCGTGTTTCTTTGAGCAGAATGATTTTAATTCATATCCCGCTCAATCATCGATCATTTAACAGTCCGACGAAATTGTACCACATTTCTTTTAGCTTATCTCTAAATTAAAGGCAAAGCAAAATAAATATTAAATAAAATTGTTATCAGACGATTTATACTATTTTAATAAAATGGTTTAGAAAGATTAGAAATTTATTATTTACGGTTTCTTAATTGATCTTACGAATTTCTAAGCGTCTTTTGTAATCTTCCTCGTATTGAAACGGAGCATGAGAAAAGTAGTCTCGGAGGAGAATTCACAACCTTCACAAACCTTATATATACCAACGTATTTGAAACCAAATCGCCTAACAGTAGTCGGAAATCTTTACACTCAGTTTCAGTTTAAGTCTGTTTCTGCAATCTTTCACGGGGCACCAGTTGTTGGTGCGTTGTGGTAGATTTCGAAGGTATTTAAGATATATTCATTCAATAAGCTGCAATTCATGAAATGCATACGAATTGATAAACATGTGCATCTGCCCATGGTTGTATTTACTAGTATGTGTGCGTCGCCAGCACACTTCTGGAAGTCGTGGCCACGTGTTGAGTCGGTCAATGTGATTTAAATGTAATGCAGCATTTTGATCCCCCACATTGGACATACTTGGATGCTTCGTTCGCTTTTCATTAAAACAATTGTCGTGAATGTTGAAAAGCATGGTTTATAGTTTCGTAGGTTTCGTATCATGAGGAAAGGATTATGGGGTTGGTTTGGTTGCTTGTTGTTTGCATTGTCGTTCTGTCGTCGGACTGCAAACAGCTGTGACCTATGTTGAAGTTAATCGATTTCGTATTAAATGGAATGAATGGCAGAAGCGTCATTTATGGTTGGGGCGTTTCCGTTTTCAATAGGACAAAAAGCTTGACAACGTTTACCCGAACAGAAGTTGTTCCTTAAGCCTTTTGAAGGCGTTCATATGTCGGGTTGTTTGGGAATGTAAATAAGATCGAGAAACGTAAAATATTCAGCCTTCATTGTGTATATTTTTTTTGAATTTTGCTAGAGCTGTATAAATTTCTATGGCTTACTTTTATACCGTGGAAATTAATGGATGGCTATATTCGAATGAGAAAAATTAAAAAATAAATAAGAAAACTTATGGATTTCTTACTTCCGTAAAAACAATTGAGAATTTCACAAACATAGTGTTGTTTGTGGTATCCAAAAAAAACAAAAATAGTAATCGACATTCGAAAATATTATTTTTTTTGTAAAAAAATTACAATTGATATTGCAACCAAAAAATTTATGATTATTACAAATACATTTGCGTGAGATATTATATATTCATATATAGTACTAATTTGCCATAAAAAATCGGGTCATCGATCAAAAGTATTGATCAATATTTTTTAATTGCTGATCCTTTTTGATAATCGATAATTGGATTGCGTTTTTTTTTGTGAACAGTCAGCTCTTCTACGAATTACGGAGGCATGTAAAAAACCATGAAAACTATAACGAAAAAATTTGTAATTAAAATTAAATGTAAGAATATATAAAATTGCCCAGGGATAAAAAAGTCGAGCAATCAAAAATATATTTGCTCTTTTTAGTTCAGTAGAAATTTCATTATATGTGAATCATGTTCGCGATGATTTCAAAAAACATCCCGCTTGAAATAATTAGGAATCCTAAAAAAATTTACTGTAAACTCAAAAAATGTTTTGAACAGCAAAAAATGTTTTGAAAATTTGCGTATGCAATTTGTATTAAATTTACGCATTGTATCTAAATATTTTTTAAATTTTGCCAGAGTTAGAAAGATGTGTCAAGCCATCTGTGTTATGCTCCGAGAAATATGCTAAAAAATGTCCCAAAATTTCTTGTCCAAATTAACGATTCAGCGAATACAAATTACACACCGAGAATGACTAAAAGATCTTTTGCCAAAAAGTATTGAGATAAAAGATCTTTCGTAAAATCAAAAAAGATATTTAGTAATTAGACGGAGTTGGATGATACGGAGCATTATCATCGTATTCCCTGAATAATAAAAGGCGCCTAGTGAAGAGTCTAAGGAGAGAAATACTCTAAAGAGAGATTATATTTCTAAGAAGAGAAATACTTTGAATAAACCACGTCTGAATAAATCGTTTTTGGTCGAAAAATTTTAGACTTGTTCTCTCTTTAGTCGATCTTTAGTAACTTTTGAACCGTTCACTCTTTTCATTAATCCTAAAACAACGATTCAGAGAACCCACCAATTAGATGTTTTGTGAATTTCAAAATAAATAGACGTTTCAATTGTTTTTGCCCAATTATTTCCGCCCCAAAAAACCGTCTTTCACAGCTATCAAAAATTTACTGAGAGAATTTTTTGCTATCGTTTTTGGTTGATTTCCTTAAATTCGAATGTACAAAAATTAAATTATAATTTTTTGATTAAAATCTTTTTTTTTTTGTTGAACAAAGGCACGAACGATGGCATCAATGTTTTCAAATATATCGCGAAAAAACTAACGAAAAACAGCGAATATTTGATAATTTTTTTACGATCTGATACCTTAAAAAGTTTTTAGTTTTATCTTTTAGTTTTTTGCGATGTTGGCCATTCATTTGGTTCTTACAAAAAAGGGTACATCCGCTTTCCGCCAACGCCCCCCCTCCACTGGGTATCCCATTTGGAGAGAATATTGACAAAAGGAAAACCAAAGAAAAACCCTAAAAAACATTTCGTAATGTCAAGTAAAGCAAAGCGGTGATGATTTTTGTGGTGAACCTGAAAAAATTAAAACAAAATGATGAAGCGCTTGGATGAAATCGACCAACAAGAAAATCACCCAAAAATTGTTTTTCAGTTCAGTAAAAATGAATCGATTTGGTTTGAAAAATCTAGGAATTAAAATTCTTTGTTTCGATTTCGATTAAAATGGAATTAAAGTTTAAAGTAATATTCGTTCTAGAATATTAAATATTAATTGAAGTACTAACTGAAATTAAAGATATACTACGTTAGCCTTTGATTCCAGTTAAAGTTGTAATTAATTCTAAACAATTTAATAATATTTTGAAGAAACTTTTTTATTTTTAAAAATTTAATAATTTCCATATTTATTAATTTTTATAAAATCCTAAATTTGTCCAAAATTATATCGAAGCAATAATATTTTCAATACCCAAAGAATATTTCTATAAATATTATAAATTTATTAATATATTATTAAAATATCAAAATATTATTAAAATATTTTCCACCTAACTGAAGCGTTGGATCATCATAATGAAAAGCATGAAAGAACAAGCATTATTACATTCTCACCAATTGATGATACAATTGGTTCAGTGCACTTTATCTCGCTTGGAGTTGTTGTAGTTTCAGCCGTACCTTTTATTATTACTTTTTCATTGAAACCCTTTGAAGGACTTCAATTAAAAATAAAAGACTGGAACTGCTAACAAAAGTATTTCGCATCAAAATAATACCTACAAAGCACAACCTCCAACACCAACAACAACAATGGCACAGCGTAAAGGACGGCAGAAAGGACGGCAGACGGTAAATGTGGAAAAACATTTCGCACTCAAATTACACGGAATTAGTAGGTGTTCTAGAATACTTAATGGGATCGTAGTAGACCTATTTCGCATATTCTCATATTCCTCGTTTGAAACTTATTTATTTATCGATGCAACTATTCTTGTCTGCAACTATTTCAAAAGGCCTGAAGAAATCATGTTGCCTTTGTTTCCTCCAGGGCCATTTTCCGGACTCATGACACGCATGAGTATTTATGACGAGTAGCTTTGTGCGTGTATTCACGCGTATGCGTGTGTGTGTACGTATGATTGTCTCATTTTTGTTGTTGGTACGTACGTGAGTGTTTTGCGGAAGTGTCTTGTAATAATAATTTGAAAATAATTTTCAACTCTAGAAGCTAAGCTGGTTTTATCTTATACGGCTTTGTTACTGAACCTCGTCACCTCGCCACGCCTCTTCTCTTGCTCTATCCTCACCATGCTCATCTTTTACAGGTGTGTTGTAAACTTTTGCCCATCGAGGTCGAAGTCTATAAAGTCTACTACACGAGAAATCTTGCATACAAAGGAAATTATTTATAATATTATGCAAAAGTGGTTTGCAGGAATAGAAGCAGAAGAAGAAGATGAAGATTATGCTTGAGAAAAAAGAATAAGTGCGTACCTCATTAATGCGCAGAGATTTGAAGTGTTAGTCTTGGCACTCTCCTCATTGCTCTTTCCATCTCTTTTTCTTTAATTAAAGTAATTTTCAGCACAATAAGTACAATTCTAGAAGAATAAAAAATTTTCTAAAGGAAATTATAAATTGTTAATTTATTTTTCAATATTCATCTTCAGAGATTTACATCTTTGGCTCATGAATTTTATATGTTTTTATTAAATTAAAGTTAATTCATAAATTCATTTCAAAACATAAATTTTAATTAAACGATAAATTTTTCGATGTCTTTTAATTTTTGTAAAAATGTCTTTTTGGAAATTTCATCCAAGCTTGGAACACCATTCGCCGCATAAGCGCTATCAGTAATGCATTATAAATTATTTAAAAATAAAATTTATTTGCTTGGCTAAATTTATGTTATCACCAATCTCTTCAAAAGAAAAATGTGTAGTCTATTCTATTTAATATGTTCTTCCTTGTGCAGATTAAAGGCGAAAATTGTTATTGCGGAAAATTTCAATATTCAGATTTCAACGGTCAAAATTTCGTGTCATCCCTAATTGTATGTTCGTCGTCTCGTCGTGATGTTCAAACATATCTATGAATGTACGTATGTGCTTGCATAACTAAAAAACACTATGCCAGATAGATAGCTGAAATTTTGTGTGTAGGATTGCTTTAATATCTAGCTATTGCACGCAAATTTATCAGCGTGGCCACCTGATATATCAGATGTCTCGAGTAGTCCTTATCTCTTATTGGGATGAATATATTAAGATATCCTTAAAAAACTGACAAGTAAGTCAAGAATAAAAAATAACGAATAAATGTCATATAAGGTAAAGTAACATTAAGTAAAAGAGACATAGCAATCGACCGAGACATGACTTCATAAACAAATCATTAGTGGAATATTACCACTTATCAGCAAAAATTGTAAAAAACCAAATCGACCCGAGAAGTTGTTAAACGACAAGTCTCGCTGGCGATATAGTGCAGTAGGGTTGCCAACCTTCTTTTAACGACACAAGTTGTACTTTTACGGTTGTAAAGCCTTAAAAATGTTACGACTGCCGATTTAGCCAAACAAAAAACCAAAAACCATTCCAAAAACCACGAAAACAAACAAAACTTCGAACAAAACAATAAAAATTAATTACGACAACAGGTCCGTTTGTTGCCTGCCGCGTTCAAAGTTGCAGCGGAGCGCACAACGTCCTTTTTCTGTTACGAAAGTTGTTTCAAAAGTTACGGATTTTGGAATGAGCGCATTTTGATATGTATGCGATTAAAGGTGTGTGTGTGTGAGTGTATTTGAGTATGTGTAATCGTGTGGATTTGTGTGAGTTGTATGCATGTGTGTGGTTTTATTTGTATGTGAGTAAGTGTGTCGTTAAAAGACCATGTAAGCAGGTATTATCTGAAATACAGCAACGTTTTTATAGGCCTTAAATTTTTTTCGAGTAAACAAGCTCCATGGAAATAAGCAAAATTTTAAAAATGCTTGTAGAGAACAACAAAAGCAACAACACTAACAACGGCAAAACATCATCAACCACCATCACAACTTCATAATGTTTGGAATCATTAAATCTGCGGCCGTTTTCTTATAATTCAATCGGAACGAAGTCATTTTAAGGGAAAGGAATCAGAATAAGCTTTGTGTAGGTTTGACATTCAGTTTAAAAAAAATCGAATGGCAAATTATTAATTAAATGTTAAGTAACTTTCTAGAAACTGGAAGAATAACGGAAATGTCCCAATTTTATTTGTCCTTCATTTAGTTTATGAGAATCTTCGAAGATAAGAATCCTAATATTTGTCCGTGGTAAATGAGAAGTATTTAAGAAACGCGTGAAACCATAATTATAAAACAATCCTAATTTACGAATAAATTGAAACAATTAAAACAAAGCAAGTAACTCCGAAAAGGAAAAGGAAGTACACGAAAATATGAGCATCACTAGAACTAAATAGGATAAGTGTGATGAAAATGAAACACGAAAACGTAAACAAATGGCAACACCGGAAAGTGTTAAACGGTTTAAAACGAAAGCTACAATTTGAAAAAGAGTATTAGAAGAAGACTACTAGTTGCAAAACAAAATAAGCCGGATCCATTATATTGTATTTCCCCTCATTATCTCGTCTTTCCCTTTAGACTTTAGTCCTGATTGTCTTCTTCGCCCCTACAGACAAAGGCAATCAGCAAACAAATCCACATAAATCCTAAACTTTGAAAGCCCTCTTGTGTCGCCGTAGCCGGAAGAGAGAGCAGATTTCTTGTGCTTCTGGTAAAAGGAATCGGGGTGAGGAAACGTAATCAAATAGCAAAACCTTAAGATTCACTTCTGCAAAACTCTACAAAAGGAACAGAAATTAAGCATTAACTGCTCCGGCAATAGTTGCAATGAAAATATTCAACACCTCCGTTTTCAACACTTCCACTCCTTGATTTTTCTTAATTATTGCCTCACGTTCTGATGCAGCGCAAAATAAAGTGAGAAACGACGAAATCTTCAAAAATTATATACGTGCAAAAATATAAGAGATCACGGTATGCGACGTCTAATATATAGATGACTTTCTGCCTAGATATCTGTCGACCTTTCCAATGGTTTTAGTTTCAGTTGTTGAAACGTAGAAATTATGATACGAGGTCTCGTACACCATAAAAGATCATGAAGTAGCTCCAATCATGAAATTGTTAAAGTGATAATTATTTTAAATGAGACTAAACTCATCTAAACGCTTTTGCCCTCTTTCCCTTTTCTCTCTCTCTCTCACACACTTTCTTAATCTCTTTCTCCCCCTCTCTCTCTCACACTCGCACTCTTTCTCTCTGTCTCATTAACGTTGGTTTGCATTAATGGTTTCTTAGGCCATCTTCAAGTGATTTCCAGACGAATGCAATGCATTGCAATTCCATGGATTGCAGACGTAAAGCCAAAGTGCATGATAAATGGAATCTCTTGATATTCTCGTCTTACAAGCCATTATCAGAGGACTCGCTCAGAAGACTACTAAGAAACTTTTCAAGTTAAATTAATTACATTTCAGTTTAGTTAAAATGCTTTAAAGCAGTAATGTGATTTTTGCGAAATTAAAAGTTTTGAGGTGAGAAATTAATTGCAATTTTAATTTAATTAAGATCCACAATGTGCGCATGATAAAGCAGTTTGAGGCTAAAAATCGAAGGTTTTATTTCTGTTACAGATACGGAAACCTAAAGAAAACAATATCAAATTCAAAAGGAAAATTGTATAGTATTGACAAATTCAAATAAATCTCACAATTACAAAGTTTTCATTGATTTACACACGTTTTTAACACAATGAATTCCACCGAACTCTAGCCCTTGTCAAGACAATTCGAGAATGATGATCCAAAAACGTAAGCAGATTGGAGGAGATTCACAGGCATTATATTTGGTCATTACAAACTTGCAAGCATTGACATAGTCTCACCTAATAATACTTGTTTACTGACGGTTCAACCTAAGAAAGTTCGAGTGTCAATTTAAATTTAATTTAAATAATAATAACTAATAATTTCTCAAACGAAATTCAATAAAAACAAAGAGGTAGAAAAGCACTGACATAATAGTGAGCGATCCTCCTTAGGATATTGTTATGACTGACAAGTTTTATCTTTACTAAAATGTGTGTAAAAGCTAAAAAACAAGCATCCAAGAAGAGAAAGAGAAGCAAATCCATGTCAAGTTAAAGGGACTTATATTCGTGTGCAGATGATGAAGTCAAGAAAATGCCGCAAGAGCAAGCATATCAATTTTAATAGTGAGACCACAAGCCAACACAATGCATTGAAGCAGACTAACGGAATGTGTTAAGGAGACAAAATGCGTGCTTGTGTGTATGTGCGTCAATGCGTGAATGTATGTTAGTGTATGTTTGCTTATGTGTATAAAGTTAGCTGTAGAGGAAATAATTTTGACAAACTATATCATAATCGAAAAATGCAAAAGAAAGATATTTCAAAATATTCACCACTCTGAGATAACTCTCAAAAGTGCAAAGCGAGATTAAGTAATTTTTACTTGAGTTACATAATTTGCTTTTAAGGATATTATGAAGATACAAATTGTTATTATACTATCGGTTTACTGAATGAATTATAAATTATTTACAAAAAAACTATAAGAGATTATTCCACTATTTCGAAGATTTGTCTCTGCTGGTTTTGGTTCTCGAAAACTAATTAGCATTAGCATTTTTATAACAATTTTTATTATTACCAAATTATAAAATTTCTGCATTCTAGTAATGATGGTTTCTTATCAAATTCGAGCTTCTCCGTACTGTATGCAAGTGTTTTCGGTTATTTCTAAAACTGGATACTACCACAGGGACCATATCTGCTCGCTGTAAATTACATTGCACCCTTATTATGCAATGGATCCATTGCATCATCACTAATTATGATGTATTTATTAACTTTCTTGTGTCACGTTTTCTCTTGTAATTGTTACCACTGTCGTCAAATGTCAGAATATAATATCTCTTTTACTGAAGATCAAATCTAATATTGCGATACAATTGTGTCGTCTCAGATATTTAGTTGACACCAATGCTAGACGTCCTGAAAGTATATGAGCTACCGTTTCGCTGCTTGCACCGCATCTGCGAAATGACTGATGCACCCTTTAATACGTGTTTCGAATAATTTCTGTTGGAGATGATTTCCTCATCAATCGCAATCATGAAACCTTCAGTTTCCGTAAAGATATTTGTTTGCGTAAGCCACTTATTAAACCAATCAAATACGATTTTTTTATACGAAGCGTAATAATATTCTCTACGAAGTATCTTTGGAGCTCAATCGATTTTCTTCTCAGCTATGATTCGTGAACAAACATTGCATGTGTCTATTATCACTAATATTATCATTATTATTAATATTATTATCATTATCGTTATTATTTTTATTACTATTACTATCATTGTTATTGTTGTTATTGTTGTTAACAGTGCTTATGGTAGCATCATCAGCAACAACAACAATAACAATACAATACAATAACACAATAGCATCAGCATACTCCTATGGAAAAGATAATACACTTCACCTCTAAGCTCTTCTTCTGCTTCTCTATCAATTCTTAATACACAAAATTCTTAAGAAATTTTCTTACAGGATTCCTCTTTATCGTTTATTTTCCTCGTGGTTAACGCAAGTAACCAAAGCAATGTTTCCGCGCTAAAGTGAAAATTGTAACGCGTTGTTCGGAGCGTAGCATCCTTTCAAGAAACACCAGAAAGTAAAAATGTTGGAAACGGAAACCCAGTCGAATATTATATTCTGGTGCTCAGTAGAATATTATATTCGTGTATATTCGTAATTGCTTCAAGAATGAATGAAAAGTAAAAATCGTTCGTTTTTTAACAAAATTTCTTTCTTAATTTTTGTAATCACAAATGCATAATTTTCCGTAATTTATCAAACAAAATTCGTTAGAGTCGCAGCTCGAGAAGAGAAATAAATTTGGAATTTAATTTTGACCGAAATTTAAGGTGAAATACGTCACTGTTCCTGCGGTGTGGTGTATAAGTATGTGAAGAATATTTCCCCAATTTTTTTACACATAAATTGATTCTTTTACAAATTCTATACAATGGTTTACTTATAAACGTGAAGCAATAAATATTCAAAGAGATAGAAAGCAGAAAAAACCAGTAACGTTAATAATCATAAATTATATTAATCATTCAAAAGTAACGAATGACGTCCTATAAGAGCAATAAAAAATGTCAGTTATAGCGATAAAGGAGTCATAACAAGAATGAATTTGTTTCGGGAACTGAATTCTAGAAGAAATTATTGATCTCCACAATTGATGTCAAATTAAAATTAGTTAATTAAAAAGCGAACACAAATTGTCTCAATTGATAATATTGTCATCCTTTATTAAGTTGTGTTTATAATTGCAATAAATTCTTTTCACCTCAGGAAAACAATCGCGACAAAAAGAATCGAAAATATACTCGTACGTAAATTAATCAGCATTGGTCATTAAATTTAATCCAATGAGTGCGACATTCCTCTGACGATTAAGTTTGAATTTTGCTACTACAGTCATAATTTTTCTATTGGTAATCGACACGTGATGCATCGATAAAAGTATTGTTAAATCAGGTACAATTAAAAGGATTCAGTCTATGCTGAATATGAATAAAACAAGCTGTGTTTGTATGGCGTGTGAATTGTTTTTCTCACGGTGGCACGGATCCGAAAAGCCCAATTTTCAATGAATGCTGCATAGATCCGGTTGAATTTGAGAATTAACCTGGGTTATCTGGATTTTTAGAGCATCGCACAGTTGCGACTTTTTGTTATAGAACTGCGTCTTCAGAGAACCCTACAGCAAGTCTATCGGTGTCATATCGCATAGTCTTTAGTGGCCAATTCACATTTTTTAGTTTAAAATACAATATTATATCTCCAGGATTTCCTTAAGAATTATTTAAGACCGCAACATAAAATGTGATAAATTTCCAATTGATAATTAAAATTAAATTTAATAAATCAGGCTTTACTCATATTTCTTAATTTACTTCTACAAAATTGTTTAGAAGTCTTCGAAATTGCAAAAATTCAATTTACCACACTTTTAAATAATATGTGTTTTTTTCGAAATACATAAAATGTTATATATCATGATTAGAAGAATGTAGCCATTAGACTAATATATAAGTGTGTTTTTATATGTGTAAACATTCTAAGGAATCCTTGTACGAAATTGATAACGAATACTCGTTATGACTCTTAGAAACCACCTGTCTTTCCTTCTAATTGCTCGTCGGTGTGTCTGTTGCAACACCGTTATTGACTAGTAATAAAAATATTTATCCAAAAATCATAAATCATATTTTCTGATCAACTTTACACCGAGCTAAGCTCTTGGCTGGATTCTTGGTTACCTTAAGAGAAAACAGAAATATATTTATGTATAAATATATGAGTGCATATGCATGCCTATGTATGTATGCGTGCGTATGTGTGTTTATTTGTGGTTAAACAGCCGTAGAGAGCCGACAGTGAGACAGTGAGCAGTCTTTGACGCCTACTTCTGCCTCTGCTTGGAGTTTCGTGTCATGTCGTTTGCATGTCGTTTTTGTTCAAGTAAATATTTGAAGCTAATCTTAATACAACTAGCATATCCTTGTCAAGTGGTTGAAGCAACACTTATAACGAAAACAATAACAATAACAAGATTTCATGAATAAGAAACTGTTTTTATGCGTAACTGTTTTGGCATATCTTGAGAGACTCTTCAATTTAAACGTAGTAATGATTATAGAAATAGCTATAATGATTATAATAATGATCACTCATAATTTGATATGCGAATGAATTTACAATAAAAACTAATTTATATTGAAATAATAAAGATTAGAGCGTTTGTAAGGCCAGGCAGGATGTTAATAAACTGACTGACATTATGTAGTATTATGGGCAGTTATTTCAAGGTATTATGACATTTCCATGATTTCTATTGTTGATGAAATGACGACATGACATGGGACAAGAAAAATTGTATCAAAAAATTTACTTAAAATTTAAAAAAGAATAGATAATTTGTTTTTGCTGCTTCTCTTTTACGAATAGATTGTTTTGATGGCCATACCTTATCGTCTCATTAGCAATAGTTATATTTATATATGTTCACCACAAAATACTGATGATATAATCAGTTGCATTACTTCATATTTCAGAAGATTGCTCATTGATTTATATTAAATAATTATTTTTCTATAGGCAGTAATCGAATAGAATTGTGGACAATTAGACTCCGATTATAAAATTCCACTCTTGTTAAAATTAAAATTTGACTACATGGACGTACTGAAATGCTGAACTTTCGTGTGTAGCGTGCAAATTAAGATTATCTATTTTTGATTGCACACACCCCTCCCCCTCCTGATTGAATTCTTTTAATGTAAAAAACTAAACCCAAATATTTTATTTTGGCAATATTGTTGAGGCTCAAGTGTCTAAATAACCAAATGAATAAAATATTCTCAAATCCCTGAAAGAGATTGAAAATCAACAAAGAATTTTCAATGAAAATTAATTCAAATTTTTTTAACAATTAGAAATTATTGCTCTACTACTGTGTCTCAAAAATACTTTCCAAAATGAAAATCGAAAATCCATTCAAAAAATGTTTAAATAAAATTTCAGAAACGAATAGAACCCAACTAATTCCAAACAATTTCATGAACAAATTGTTTCCATTTTTCCGGCGTTGGCAACCCCAAAATATCCTGAAAATTAATTAACACTTGTAATTAACCCCGAGCAGAAAAAACTGCCGAGCTCATAACAATATCGAACTCATTAAGGCTCCGATAGGATTTCGGAAATTATATTTTAATTCAATTTAGATTTTCAGATACGATGCAGCACGAGGATCGTAATGTGTGAAACGGTTGGTTCGAAGAGCGCGCGAAAGTGCGAAAGTGGAAAAGGCGATTGATTTTAACACCGAGTAAAACACCAAAGCATTAAATTACTTATAATGTGTGTGGCCATTGATTGCTCGTAAAAAAACAATAATTTCAAATTATTCAGGCATTATAAGCGTACATCTACTCCTAGTTGGACACTTTCATTCCTCGTAGGTCACCACCCGAACCGGTGCCTTGCACCGTATCGTATTATCGAGGGCTTCTACCGTTTCTCTCACAGCGCAACAGAATCGAGTAGTATTGATCCAAAATATTACCGAGCTTTAAATTATTTTCGAATCATGTTAAAGTGACCAAAATAATAATTGAATAAAAAGTCCAAATAATCCGCTGTTATTCAACGAAGGTAACTCGATAATCCGCAGACAGTTTGTTAGTGCACGCGCGTGATTCACGCTTAGCGATAAAGTACGGAAACTGCAGCACCGATGTGTGTGCGTGTGTGTGTAGGAATGAATGCAGATGTGCGTAGGTGTAAATGTTGGTTTTTGTAAAAGTAATAAACGAACGAGGGGATTTTGTTCGAATGAAATGGTTTTGGAAATTTCAGTATTATTTTATTCTTTACAAAAACCAGAAAAATTTCGATTAAACAACTGCAAATTTTGTTGATAATTTCATGCATGATGTGATAGATTAGTTTCAGAAATATCAACTACGAGTGAGGTATTCATACACACGAATTCGAGTGATAACTCATAAGAAGTTTAAAATATTGAATGAAATAATTCGTGTACTAACGTTTTCTAATAAAATAAGGCGAAAAGTCTTGGATGGATAATATTTTGTCGTTAAATTTTGCAAAAATAGAATTAAATTAAAATAAAAATATTGCCACTTTTTTAAATATATTGTACTTCTCCATAGATTAAATATGATGCCTCTTATTGTAAGTGGAGTAAATTTCATTATGTAGGGCAATTTTATTTTGGAAAAAAGGCGGTGTAAAAATATAATATAGACACTATAGATATTATATTGATCCATTCACTTACAAACACTTTTAACTAAAAATGTATCAATAGAATCTGTTAAAAATCCTTTAAAAAAATACGATTTTACACATCGAAAATCATTCAAGAATTAAATCACGGTAAATCAAATTTAAACCTAAACAAACATTACCGTTATTCTAATAAATTATTAAAATTCAATTGCGATTAAATCCAGAAACTTGATGCCAAATTTTAAATAACCAGCGGCAGTCTTTGCTCAAAATCGGAAAATCAAACAGACTGTAAAATCTTAAAGCTTTCTTTAGTAAATACAATTTTATAAATTTTCACTAAGCAAACTCGAAATATCGTTAAAAGACTGCGTTTGGATTTGATTTTGGATATTTAAGAAGTCATAAATATTTTATAGTTTTTATTTTGAATTTTTGAAACGGAATTATTTTGAATTTAATTTCAAAAAAAAATTACCACACGAAGAGAATTTAAGAGATAAAATGGCAGTAGTGCAATATTTATTTCGGTATCGCTTAATTAAATTTTCTAAATTATGAATTAATTAAATCTCTGGCAATTAAACATCTCGCTGTTTGTTGTAATTTGTCCCAAACACTGGGATATATTTAATATTGGTTATCTTTTCTAAAGTTGCTTTAATGCGTAACCACTTTAGGTTTTCTATTTGTTGTTGAAATAATTTGTTCTCCTTTCAGTAACTTTTCATACAATCAGCTTTTCAACCTCATTCAAGAAATGGCTAATCAAGCGGTTTTTTTCTTTGAAAGAAACCTCGTACAATTTGAATTATCAGCTTTGGAAAAGCAGCTGTTTTTTAAAGGACGAAAAAACTTTTCCCTTCGCTCGAGGATCAAAAAGTCACTATCAGAGAAAGCAATAGTTTGCTGCAGATTTAATTCTCCATAACTTTTCCTCTTCTTCTTTTTTTTTGTTCCTCAAATTCAATTTATTCTTGCGGCAAAAGCAAAATGGTGAACATCTTTTAAGAGGTAACTAAAGTAAAAGAAATCTACTTTGGAAAGCTTAGCATCAGACCAAAAAAAAAACAACCAACAGCGTAACTCTTGGACAACGAGATTAAATGAATTGAAAAAGTAACGAGATTAAAATTTAACCAAGAATCCGTACCACTATATTTTACCAAGTCCCCAAAAAGGTGAATGAGGGGATAAAGGTGTGCAAGAAAATTGTTGTAAAGAATAACTTTGTGAAAACGTTTACTCCGTAGCGGATTTCTTTGTTCTTCCAGCATTTTGTCAATTTGCCAATCTATCAATGAATTTATTAAACGCGGCCATAATTTTATTTCATCATGACTGTGGAAAATTAATTTAAGTCGTTGTTATTTATTATTGGCCAACATCGTAAACTACTGATAGAAATTTACAAAATTTTCCGAGATATTTCAATAATTTTTGAAGGCCTTAACGATGTAAATTAAGGCAATCAATAAAACGGTTATCAGAAATGAATAAAGATACAATGAATCAAAGAAGAAAAGAAAGAGCAGTTACCAAATACTGCTAACGCAATAATGTCAGCCTTTCCGGACCAGTCACCCACCCATCCCGTACTAGCGTGCTATCTTTCTATTTGTTTCTATCTTTCATCGCATCTCATGCGACAACGTTGCAAATTTTTTGTCAGAAAAGAGTAACTATTATTAGGAAAATTTCATTTGGATTATGATTTTCCACGATTTTCCCTCACTCCATTTTTTTCTGCTTGCTTTTATTGTTTTCGACACCGATAAGCTTGTAAATGATAATGAGTGGAAGTAATAGTACGAAAGAAGGAAGAAACGTGATGATGATGATGGTTGATGGTGGTTATTTGCAATTTTAGTATCTAAAATTTACTACAAAAGTATTACAAAATCTGACATTGCTTCTAAAGAAAAAATTAAACAATCATTTTGGAAAAAGTAAATTTAATTTCGGAAAATTTCTAACAAAATTTCTGTAGCTCGAATGAATTTATGGTTTACTTAAAATTTAACTTTACGATATTTAATTTTCATGAGCTTTTTCATATAATTTTAAGCTGCACACATTTTCCAAAAATTGCTTGAAAACTAAATAATATTTTTGTTTATACGAAAAAGAAAAAAAATCAATAAAATTAAATCAAACAACATTATATTTTAATTGAGTTTTATTCTCAGTTGTTTAATTATTTAATCAATGCGTCCACAATTTCAAAATTTCGTTATTCATGATGTCTGTTTGTTTTAGACCCATAAGATTTTCATTAAAACATTTCAAACAAAAAAGTCCGAGTAAAATGCATAATAAATTAAAAATAAAATTTAAATTAAAATCTTTTTTCAAAATGCAATTTTTGCACAATTTTATAATTGTGAATAATTGAGTGAGTTAATGAGTGCTTGAATGAACAAGTGTTATGTAAATATTTACCAAAATTTACAATTTCATTCACAAAAATTCAACACTGGACAAAATCAGTTTAAATTATATAATATACAAATTCAATGACAAACACGAAGTTATTTGGAAGTTTCCATTGTTTATCACAAACGATTTGCCAATGTTGGTTTTTTAGTAATGACGACGTTAATTCGTCATCCGTCCGTCATGCATTTGGGGCAGAAGTGGTGTAGAATTTTATTGTTATTTAATTACTGATTTGCAAGCTTGTCTTTTTGACTTTTTTATCAGATAACATGCCTTTGAAGTACTAAATATGCTCAGGTATCACCTCTCAAACAGTGTCACCATTATTGTACCCTACAACAAAAGGGTGAATGATTTAGACAGTTTATTCTGCTGTTTAAAACGCATTAGAAAATGACCAAAAGTAATGCTCTAAGAAGCTATGGATATGTTTATAACAATCATTACCTGACTTGATTTACCCTCTTCGATCGTCTGTCTGTCTTTCGGTCTCTCGGAAAGTGATCTAAAAGTCCGGTTTCTGCCTGGCTGAAAGTGAGCGAAATTGAATTTGTGTCACGTTTTTCTGAAATAAAGTTGCGAATTCACTTTTTTCAGCCTCTATTGAAATTTTGAAGATGAAATTTAATGACTGAGGTGGCAGTGTTGAACGTTATAAATCCATCGAATATGGGCGTGTTACGTCCATTATTATATTGTACTATGTGTATTGTACTATGTGTTAACGTTTTTGATAAGAGTAGTGTTGAATATGAGATAGTAAATAAAGGGGGATTCCACCACACACTAATTGTTATGATGAAACTATAAATTTATATTATGAGTGTAGCGTATATGAGCTTCGGTCAGGCCGTAGCTAGTTAGCATTCTTACTTGTTCTCCCTTTCTCACTGATAACCAACGTTTTGATTTTGTTGACATTTACTTTAACAAAATGCTCTTGTCAAAACAGATGGAGGAGTTATTTGATGATTTGACGCTTGATTTTTTTGAATTTGTTTTTTTTTTTTTTTTTTTTTGTATTTTAAAACATTACAATATATCCTCTTCACGCCAGATCGAATTTAAAATGGATATTGTTTGGGTTAACCTGATGGCGGTGTAGGTGATGATTACAAACAGATACTTGCTTGTTAAATAAACACTTGCTAGTTGGGATGTTCCTTGAAAAATGCTTGAAACTGATACCAAATCTGCATACGAGTACTAAAACATTTTAGCTGTCCAGAAAGTATTTTCGCTTTGCCGACAGACGACTTCTTTGTATTTTATATCAAGTTTTAATTCTTTCAAAGTAAAACCATTGAAATGAAGAGTTAGAAAATCATATAAAAATTTTTTGAAAATTGTATCTCAATATTAAAATTACTTTTTGAACAATCCACTTGTCAACAGGTTTCTCAAAATTTTATGTTTATTATTCACAAATTGTTTTACAAATTAAATTTATACATGTCGAATAAGTTCAATTTTAAATTAATGTTGCAAAGTACAAAGCGATAATGTAATGTTTCATTGCGTTTAATTCCATAGGATTTAAATTTTTATTCTCAAATAAAAGTGAGCAGCACCGCCCTTCGGGCTCGCTCGTAGGCAATTAAATAAAATTTAATGCTTGAAAGCTGCACAAATGCAATTTAGAAGACTCAATATGAGCTCCAATAATTTCCATCCATTTACTTTTACACACATGATTCATGTTATGTCCGTTAAATTTTTAACCTAAAATCTGAACTGATGGATGGTACTAATAATCGTGTAGATTCAGTTATGGAACATTTTTGAGTTAACAACTGAAAATTGTTGGGTTGACATTGGCGAAGTCAGTGTTAACCAAAATTTTTAACACACCGGAATAATTATTGGTAACAAATGAATTGACTTGACAAATGAAATGAATTAATTCATCCCACTTCCCAGCAGGCAGATTCGCATAAAAAAATTCAATTTGCTTAGATTATCTGCTATAATGGATGATTCTGTTAAAAGAAATTCAGTTTTTTTTGCATTGAATTCAATAATTGAATTTGCTGAAAAAATTTAATGAAAACTGAAAAAATCTTATTAACTTCTAATTTAAAAGAAATCAATAGAAAATTTGCAATTTTTCAGTTTACGAGGCCGTTTCAAAGGAACCGAAACTCGACTACTTTAATGTCGAGAAAAATAAACATGTACCGGCATTGTCTCATGTGATGGACCCTCTATCAATATCGTGTTTCATGTGTTTCTTTTTTTGTGCTTTTATTATAACTCGCTTCTGGTAGGTAGTCGTATGCGTGTGCATAAATATTTGTATATGTAAATGTGTGTAAGTGAATGTGGCTCGAATTGTTACAAAATGTCAAAAACAATAAACAAATTAAAGGTCATATAAAGGTCGAATAAAGTCAGGAATAAAAATATATTGGGGGGAAAAAAGGAAATGACGAAACACTCAGAGAAATTATTGTTCTCTTTGATTGTTGGAATTATTCACCTGCCAATGGCCTGAAAGCAGAGGCTGTATTGTCACACATAAACACGAAAACTGCGCACACACTCACAAACACATTGATGTATGTGCATGAATTACGTATGTATATGCAGTGCTTCTTAAATTGAAACATCAACTCAATTGCAGACCTTATAAAAATATTCAATAATTTGAAGGACAAACGAGAAGCATCCAAAATGTGACAATGATATTAAAGTAACGAATTCAATAAAAAAATTATTGTTTTTGTTTAACAATAAATTGATTTTTCTCCCACAAATACATCAAGCGGGAGTTGGCCTAACAAAAAGATTTCTCTCTACGTTTACACGAATAAAGTAATCGCATATATTTGTTAAATTTTTTTTCTCAACCGAAAAAAATGTCTTTTTCAAAAATTCGTTGATGGCTCATTGTCATCTGAAACATCGGCATCCGGTAGGAAAGAAATCGAATGACAATAACACAATAACATTTACAATAATTTACATTTTATTATTGCGATTGTTACAATCGGATGCAATACTATAAAATATTTTATTGTTTGCGGAAAAGGAAAACATGTATACGACCTGCGACTGAATTTTGTTCCTCTTGTTTTTCTTTTAATTACACAATATAAATCAATGAATTCGTGTTTTAACGAGCAACAAAGTAATTAAACCTTTAAATATATCAAAATTGTTCAACTATAGACAAATTGATCGTTTAATCGTGAACAAATGGACTATAATTATTAACAATGTTTTTTGGTTTTCTTTTGTTCCTTTAAGTCAAGCATTAATGGCGAAAAGTGAACCTTTATTAAATTTTTAACTTGACTCCTTCTTATTTAAGACTCAGAAAATTTCAGTCCATATTCTTTTTGAAACCACCAAGTTGTGACTCAAGGGGAAAAGGACTTTCCAAAAACAAAGGCAATAAATTGAATGTTCTGGATAAAAACAATTAAATGAATTAAATATTGGTTGTATCTGTGGCGCAAATTAATGAGATGGAAGTGCGACGATTTTAATTGACCATAATGCTTTAGGTTTGGGTTTAGGTTTCTTTCATTAAGAAATTTTTATTGTAGTTTGCAAAGAAGTCAATAAAATTTTAAAGAAATTCAAAAATTCTTCAATTTTACTCCCAAAGAAGTTTTGAGGATTGAAATCTGGTGAAAAATTGCACATTGTTTCCAATGAGTGAAAATTTCCGCGTTCCTTCTTAAGGCCTAACCACATCAAATAGGGCGAAAACGGAAAAAGAGAGAGGCATGGGTGTGGGGTTTGATGTTACTTGAAAAAGAATATTTGGCTACAATAATTTGTGAGTAAAGAGAAATGTAAATAAAATAGAGAAAGCGAAAGAGAAAGGGAAAGGCTGTGTACAAAGAATTAAAAATTAAAGAGCCAGACTTAGAATTACTTTACGTCAGCACACACCAAACAAAACAAGAAAACCGACTATGCTCGGCTTTGTTGAATTGTGATTCACTTGCCGTGTGTGTTACAGTAAAAAAGTTTTTCATAATTTATGAAAAGCTTATTAAAACCGGTGTGTTTTCAGAAAAAAACCAAAATTTTATTTATATTTTTATTGAATTTATTTTATATTTTTATTGAATTCTCCACACACCCATTGTTCGTTTTATAGTGGACCGACTACCGCTGTTGCAATTCTTCAAACATTCTTCTTCAATTTCCTTCTCAATGTTTCTTCTCCAGTCAAATTCAATTCTTTACGACGATCTTTTATTATCTGCACCTTACTTTTTTACAAATTTATTACATGTCTTAAACTTTCTTTTATACAGTAGTTAGTTAAGAGAACTAGCCCAAGGACTGTGTCATCCTTAAAGTAAATGTTTCCACAGTTTGTTTTATGAATATTTAATGCACCAAATTTTAATTTTGTAAAAAAAGACTACTTAAATTTTTCGATTACGAACTTGATATTTCGTTAATTTTGTTATTTTTATAATTTGTTTTATAACGATTAACAATTACTATATTTTCCTGTGGGCAAATCGGGTGTACAAGATTCCAATGCAGAATCCCAATATCGGTCTAAATTCTTCCCACTCGAAGTAAAAAGTTCGGTAAAGCGTACAAAAATCTTAAACGCAAATTAACTTTTGAAAGCTGCACGCAATTTTGTGGAAAATTTCAGTTTGGAAGGAGGGTAGGTGGGAAGAGGGTGGTGATGGTCGGAGAGAAAGCGTCACAGAAAATATAAAATTGTAGAAAATACCGGAAAATTTTAAGTAACTGTGAATAGGTTTGCATTCACGTGTGCTTGTTTTTGTGTGGAAGGAACTTTACAAGCTGATAATGGCGTACGTGTGTTTGCTGAAATAGGATTACACACACGTATTTTTAATACAGTCAACACTCGGATAAATTATCCATTCAATTTTATTTAACTAAATTACAGTATCGGGCACTGGTAGGCTTTTTATCTTTATCTAAATTCCTCTTTATTTTCTGCTTAATTTTATTGAAAACTTTTAAAAATTCAGACAAATCCTATTGCAAAAAAACTGTTCTAATCTGTAATATTTAAGATATTTCCTTACTGTTGTTTCCGTTACTATTTCTCGGGTTTTCCGAGAATTTTTCATGTTTAACTTTTGATACCTCTCAAAGCGTTCTATCCTATGCTTTCTTTTTAAATCCGAACGCTGGAGATTTCAAGCGTGTAATGATGTCAATTGAAAAGCACAAAAGAAATAAAGAAATAATAAATTGCGGTGTAACAGAATGGGTTTTGTCAGGAGAGGGGAAGGGTATGAGTAAGACAGTGAGTGGAAACGTACATAATTTTCAATTTTTATGTGGCTTAAAATTAATTTTCTCCACTCGCAAATATTTTGAAAACTTAAATATGTTCAGTTTTAATTTTCGTTTTGGTGTTTTATTTAAGAGTAATTAAATGGAATTCTCTTACCACCACCCTCCACTCTTGCAAAAAAAATTACTTTCATCCATTAAAAAACCCCGGGAAGTCGTAAAAACGCATCATCAAATGATAAAATACCGAATTTTAGTTCCCCAAAACTTAATTCAATTTTCGTAAGAACTAAAATATTTCGGTAGTAATTATTATAGTCTATGAGCTCCATAAGTTCGTAAGGGTTTATGTAAAATCTAGAGAAAGAAAGGAAGATAAGTTTCCTCAAAATTTTTTGATTTAAAAAAAAATATAGTATAATTATTAACATTAACATGTATAGACACAGATGTGCGTAGCTCGCTATGTCTGCCAACAAAATAAATTTGGGGAGAAATAAAGGAAATCGTTTGAAAATTTACAAAATTTTAAATTAATTCTATTTCTTGGATTTCGGACCCCTAAAAGGTCGTTACTCCTTTATTAGTAATCAAATATTAACGTCAAAAAATAGAAATTAAGTTTGAAGTCATCTAGAGAGTCAAAATATATTTAAATAGATTTTCGAAAATTGCAAACTGCGTCGTGGTCTCTCTCGCACACATTTTAAATCATACCAATTGAATAAAAATCTCAACAAAAACAACAACAACAAGAGTAAGAATTCTTAAAAGCATACAATAGTCTTTTTATCAAATTCATTTAGAATTAAGTGTTTACTTAACAAAACTGACAATGCCTAAAACATAAATCAGACTTCATAAAAATTTTTCTTTTGAGTTTTTATTGAATATTTAGTTTCTTTTCAAAATTTCATTTGCATTTCTCCGGCTAATCCTAAGGCATAAATCTGTTAAAAATACTTTTTCAAATATATTGGTCAGAAATATTCGTTAATCGTGATTTTAGCTTTTTTTCGAAAAGTTTTCAAACTCATTCATCACGAAGCTGAAAAGCTCGTATACGAATAAAACCCTAAAACAAAATTAAATTGTAATTGAAAAATACGTAAAACCGCACAAAAGATAATAAATTTCAGTTATCCACTAAATAAAGCTAAACAACCTGGAAAAGGCACAATCGAGGCAAAGGGAATTGATGAAAACACTATTCGTGTGCAAACGTGCATGACTGACGCTCATGACGAACACTTTAACCGCGGCTCACTCGTGGGCTTACCACGAGTCCGAATCTGATTCAGTTTAAAGATGACTATATTGCGCGTAGCAATCGTTGAATGCAATAAATACAGAAATAATAATTCCATAAAGCAGGATTGGCTCGATTACTCGTCAAGTTACGGATTCCATAAATTTCGTTTCAGTGTTGAAGAATATTTTTCGATATAAATAAATATTTAAAAAAAATGTCATTTGGTCACATCTGGACACATATTTTTTTTCATGGCATTTTAATGTTCGCAATATATGACTACAACAACAATAACAATAAGAGGAATTTATATAGATTGCAAAGAGAGAAGTGATGGAGGTGGTATGACAGATATCGATCGAATCGAAATGAGATTCGGAGAAACGAATGGGGAAAATTATGGGAAAAATTTATGGATTAATTTATTCCGGTTTTTGAGCAAGAATAGAATTACTAAACCTCTTTTCTATACGAGATGACTTTTCCATCAAAATGATGTAGCACGATAAAGTAAGATTTTCTAAAGGAACTTCTTAGACAGTAACAGTTTCTCTGTATGGCTTTTAGGTATAAAAGAAAATAAGGCAATGAAATCTAGGCATTAGGTATATCTTTTAAGGCAGCATAACATGCCAAACACAATAAAATTTTTTTAGTTCAACAACTAAAGATCGTGGTCAGAGTTTTTCCAGTATCATCTCATGAAATGTGTGGGTCTAACCCATCTACCGATAAAACACGTATAGAAGCGTTTCTTAAGGAAGCCTATTTCAGACAAAAAGGTTTCAGATTTTTAATTCACATAAAAGTGGCCACAGGTCTCCCTGTTTTTACATAAAATGTTCATTCGATGCGGGTGTGTAGGATACGCGTCATTCGGTCAAACTAACTTTCTTGTTTCCTGCATGTGCCTTGCAGCTTTTTTTCTTTTGTATGCTTCGAGCGCCGATGACGCAGGCTGGTTTATTTATTCATTATTGAGCCACAGATGGGTCACAGTCGAGGTCGTGAAAGTCAGTCAATTAATTTTGTGATATATTTACTGGCCACATTTTGTTCAGAATTGACCGGATGTCATTTGACAGATAAACTCAAAAGTAATTTTTTATTTTTACCTTTCTTCATTCTGCGTTACCAAAACAGGCATAATAGCGGTGGGAGGTTACATAAAAGTCTTTCCAATAAATTACTCATATGTAAAATTATATAATTAATATTAAATGAGCATTAATTAATTGTGGTTGGGCGCAGGTGAAAGCTAATGAATTGAACGAAACACGTGGATAATTGTTTTCTTTTTAAATGGTTGGATGGAAACTAATGAATGCATTAATTTGAAATTATTTTTTAAAAATATAATCATTTTTCTTTTCTTTCTTCTTCGTCTCTTTCAGATATCCAAACGTTAGCAATAGCATGATGGCCACGTCACCTGACTTCTTTGGCCATCCGTATGCTCTCTTCCGTGGCCCACCGACCACAATGCGGTCGCGTGACAGTCCAGTCGATACACTGGCACTGAACTTGCAGACCGTCAATAAACGTTCGAGCTCAGAAGCTGTTGAAAATCATTTGCCACCGACTTTGCCGCCACCACCGCCGCCACCGCCGAGGTAAGGTTCACAAATGGGGCAAAAGCGCCCTTGGCCAACAACAACCGGCTACAACTATCAACACGCGCCGCGTACTCACTCACTGGATGAGCTCAACAACGAACACAACGTTAAAGACTTCAAACAAACAAACAAGAAAATAAGAATCGAATTGATCCTAACGATTTTTCTTCAATCAACAAAAATGTTCCGCAATCAACATTCGATTTGAGATTTCAAGAAATAGATTGAAATTGAAATGAATTCCTTTATTTAAAATTTTTTACAAAGTCTTTTGTGTATTTTCTGGGAATTTTCTTTTAAATTCGATTCAGTTTCTTAGAAAAAAAATTGATTTTTGAAAAAAGTAGTAAAATAATTTGCCCTTCAAGCTTTTAAAATTTAATCCAATGAACAAAAAGGAAGAGATTTCCTTAATGAAAAATAAGCTAAGTAGAAATTTGTAAATTTGGAAAAATGCTGACAAAAAATGGTGCACAAAAACTTTTGGTTGGTCACAAAAGAAAGAATTGGTAAGAAAATAATTAGCTTAAGGATGTTAATACGGAAGAATAATCAGAAGAAATATGTAAGACAGAACGCCAAAAATTGAGTATTAAGGGTAAAAATATGTATGAAAACTAAGTAAAATAGAAGAGAAGCTGCGATTAGATACGTACATACATAGATACGTAGATAGATACGATACGAAGATAGAGTGATAGTTTCTCTCTTTTAAGATTAATAGAGAATAAAAAACATATAACTTTAATAATCTAGGATCGGAAGCAATATTGAATAGGTATATATATATATATATATATATATATATATATATATATATATATATATATATATATATATATATATATATATATATATATATATATATATATATATATATATATATATATATATATATATATATATATATATATATATATATATATATATATATATATATATATATATATATATATATATATATATATATATATATATATATATATATATATATATATATATATATATATATATATATATATATATATATATATATATATATATATATATATATATATATATATATATATATATATATATATATATATATATATATATATATATATATATATATATATATATATATATATATATATATATATATATATATATATATATATATATATATATATATATATATATATATATATATATATATATATATATATATATATATATATATATATATATATATATATATATATATATATATATATATATATATATATATATATATATATATATATATATATATATATATATATATATATATATATATATATATATATATATATATATATATATATATATATATATATATATATATATATATATATATATATATATATATATATATATATATATATATATATATATATATATATATATATATATATATATATATATATATATATATATATATATATATATATATATATATATATATATATATATATATATATATATATATATATATATATATATATATATATATATATATATATATATATATATATATATATATATATATATATATATATATATATATATATATATATAATATATATATATATATATATATATATATATATATATATATATATATATATATATATATATATATATATATATATATATATATATATATATATATATATATATATATATATATATATATATATATATATATATATATATATATATATATATATATATATATATATATATATATATATATATATATATATATATATATATATATATATATATATATATATATATATATATATATATATATATATATATATATATATATATATATATATATATATATATATATATATATATATATATATATATATATATATATATATATATATATATATATATATATATATATATATATATATATATATATATATATATATATATATATATATATATATATATATATATATATATATATATATATATATATATATATATATATATATATATATATATATATATATATATATATATATATATATATATATATATATATATATATATATATATATATATATATATATATATATTACAAGAAGCAATATGCAATAATCGATAATATCACTTAATAAAATACGTATACGAATTTGTAAGTTTGGCATAATTTACAATTTTGCTTAAAGTCAAAGGTGAAGAAAAATAGGTTGTATATTAATAAGATAAAGCTTAACAAAACTTACATAATATTCCTCTTAGAAAGTATATATAAATTAAAATATATTTATTCCATAGTATTCCCATTGAAATATATCTTCTAGTTTAAGGACAGATATAAACAAGAACTGATAGAATGCTATCGAAATAACGATTATACGTAATAAATCATATCAAAACTAGCAATACATTTTAATAGAATTATATATTTCCTTTAATTACAAGTAGGAATAATCGCCACTAGTATTCCTAGTAATCCTAGTATTGAACCTTCGGTTCATTACTACAGATTCAATACCAAGAGCTAAAAATATAAGATATAATGCGTCCTTGCATCTACTTTATTACCAAAATAGAGATAGATTTATTGGTAGTCATTACTTTAAGGAAACACTAATCAGTATAGAAGAATTACAGAAATAATATCTAAGAAAGGTTTAACAAAAAATAGGGAAATATTAACTATGAATTAAGCACACACTATCCGACTAGTATTCTATTCTCTAATAAAAATCAAATCAAATCATCTCTAAAACTTGCCACATTGATCACCTGTAGATATTACTTTAATCATTAAATGCTAAACTAAAAAGAAAATATTTCAATTTAAGGTTTATTGTAAATGACTTTTAGCACAAATAACTACCACATCCAATTAATGACTATTACTGCTGGAATATGACTTATTATGATTGGCATGACTGCTACGACTACTCTGCTAAAATTGTCTTGTTCACAGTCTTGTTCTTAGAAGCAGCCTGAATGCACACTCAACACCATTGCACCGTTGTGATGACTGACTTAGATACTGATCTGGCGATCATAAAACAACTGACCCCCGATAAAAGGACCAACTACTGATCTAGAAAATATAGATGAATAGCTTGGTTTAAAACCGGAGTATTTGTAAGTGTGACTTCTCCCTCCTAACCACCATCCATTGCCGGCTATCAGAATGAACATAATCCTTGACGCCTTGACGCAAATGAAATAAAGGCTTAGCCTTCTGTCCGCATAAGTTAGTATTTTTTCTTCAGGAGATATGGCCCGACTTAATTTAGATACCATCCTTAAATGGGGGTCAAATAATGTATAGTATTCAAAATAACATAACGTAGTTTTTAGATAATATTTAGGTAATATTTAGATAATATTTAATAATATTTACAACGCCAGAAATACAAATCCATCCATAAGTTTGAACATATTCCAATAAAATAGTTAAGTTTACAGAATATATTTTGGAGATAATTCAACTAAATAAGCAAGCATAATATTCAATTTTAATTTCTATATATAATACTAGAAAATATATTAATCACATGTATATACCAATCTAGAGTCTGAGTATACTTCCATACGTAGATATAGTAGAGTATTTATTGATAAAAAACTGAGGGAAACTTTTAGAGCGCTTATGCTAAATTTGGCAACGGAAATATCAAACTCGATACCAATACCACGTACGACGTACTTATCGGTCATTAAATTCGAAAAAGAAGAACATGTAATTATTAGAAGGCAGCTGTAGCAAATTAAATGGACGTAATATCGTACGATATAGATTTAAATGTTTTCAAAAGGAATGTAATGAAATATATTATATTCGAAGTAATATTAATCAAATAGTCAAATTGTTAGTGATTGTAGAAACTTTAGGATTACTTCAGCTAAACTAATTAATTCATTATAATCTAAGAATATCATACGATTTATTGACTGGCGTATACGATCATAGTAAACAATGGAATTTATCCACACTGTTTATTTAGAAAATATCGCATTATTCGCTTATTAAAATTTAATTAACTCGCAGCATTTCTTTTGTAGGCCGGAAAGTATTGCCGGATTTATAGGCGATTTACTCTGCTTAATTTCAGTATTACCCAAGCGTATAATATCCAGTGCATTACCTACGCTTAACTTTAGAGGCCTAGCATTAATATTTATAAAAATGTATACACGAGCTTGTGCTAATTTGCTTTTATCATAAAAAGACCAGTAGCTTTGCCAAACAAAAGACAGTCAAGAAACCAAACAATATCAGAAAATTAATTAGCACTTGTAAAATTCTTAAAACTTTTAGCCGAAAGTACAAAATAAGCGTAAAGTAGATCATGAATCTTATATGGCATCAGTATACCATGATAGGCATTTTAGCTGGTTATTAAACTTGAAAACGTTTAGCATCATCCGACATTGCTTTATGTCAATGTCTTTGCAATGGTACCCGTTATCGTATCCATCCAAAACACACGAGAAGCTTAAGTTTATTCAACGGACAAAACGAAAAATGAAGGGAAAACAGATTTAACCAATATTGTCACAATTTATACAGTATTATTGTATCAATATTTACGTTTACTTCGACATTAAATTTAAATTGTTGTCAAACTGCCAGTTAAATTCGGGTGAGTGAATATTAGTGTAGCAGCTTAAAATGTTTGCAGACTATATAATATATTACAAACATTCAATAAATTGAAAAGAATTGAATGTAAACCAACCAAAACGTTTTCCACAAAATTAAAACAAATTTTAAAAGCATCTAAAAGGGTAAGAATGCCTTTAGAGGCTTTTTGAACCATATAAAATATTGTCAGAATTAAAATAAATATAACCAAGTTAATTGTCAATGAAACAAAAGAGTTAAGTAATTGTGTCTAAATTTTAAATCAAACTCAGTTCATATTATTTTTTTAAAAAAATTATTCCTTCTGCTTAACAATTCTTTCGCTTTGAAAAATATATTTTTGTTAAATATTATCATACAATCATCATCAATCAACAATAATATTGCGCAATCAATGAAACGGGCATCAAATGGTAAGTCCTACCAAACCAACTTCAATAAAATTATGTACGCAGTTAAATCGCAACTTAGAGAAAAGTAGAAACGATCGTGTGTAGAGTGAAGACTTATATAGAATGGACTATACGTAGAATTGAATGAACTATAAATAAACTGTAGAGTAGCGTAGAATCAATATGAACAGAGCTGTCATCCATACGCGGCAGTTAGCAGCCTGTTGAGGAATTAAGTCGTATATTCGTTTGTAGAATGCGCTACGAAATATTAGATTCTACCATACCTTACTGGTACTTGTAATTGGTACTGCATGCCCGACATATTATTGAATTTTAATTAAATGTTAAAGAGATAAAATGTAAACTGTAGGATTGCCCCCGAAAATTGAAAATAGTGCTCGAGATAGTACACTGTAGAGAAAATTGACTCCATATACAATAATATAATACTTTAACCCGCCCGCTAACACCCTGTAAATATTTGATATTTTAGGAATAATACACTGATCCAAGAAAAAACAACTTCTTACTATGTTGATTGATTCTGAATGAATTTACACAAGTGACTTATCAGCGGTAGGGTAATGGCATATTGCAAATGTAATAGATTTGGTATGCGTAGCTGCATGTTCTGATATACTTGTTAATAAACCAAACATAAACAATTTATCTCAATAAAATGAGACAAAGCATCATATGACAAAGCATCACCGATTCCGAAGAATTGTGTATGCATTTAATGTTTATACTATGTCGAAAATTAAATTTCTCTCTGCACGAATGCAATCTGTAGTCAAAATATAACATCTATATTTAATAACTTCGTATCCTTGAGCCCTTTTAAAATTTTATTTAGTTTTCTAAAATATGAAAAGCTTTCGAGAGACGAGTTGTAATAATCTCGAAGATAAAGATTGCCTTATTTTCATTCCATTGTAATCGTTTAACTTTAAAATGATTGAAATGAACTTGTAAATTCATTGAAATGTTATCGCTGTGGTGTATAAGGGTCTGTCCTACTTTTCTATAGCACAGTGCTTTAAAGCGTTCAAATGACTAAAAGGAATATAACCAATATATTTGAATATAAAATTAAATATTCATGAAATCGTTTTACTGCTTGATTTTGAAAATTTACAAAATTTTATTTTATATTTTCTGAAAAAAATATAAAGTTAAATAAGACAAGCTTTTAACCTCATCTATTTTCTACGTCTACTTTAATACATTTTCCTTTCTATATTTCTATTTGTGATTTAATTTATAAAACTATTTACAGAAATAAGGGTAAATTTATTTTATGTAAATCAAAAACTTCTGGCAATCGAAAGTATTATCACAAGAGAAAGTCATTATAAATGATCAAGTTTAGTGGAAAGCATAAAACAACTCCATATTTCGTTGCAGTTTTTTGCAGATTTTTAGATATTTCTTTGATTTACAATTAAAAAATTATAAGTGCTGAACATTTGTATTTTGATAAATCACTCGTACTGATAAAGTCGAGGGGACTTTTTCTTGTTAACAATTATTAAGTAGAAGGAAATCCTTTAGAAACTCCTATAGAGGTATCGATATATTTAAATCCTGAAGTGCCACATTTTTATGTGCATCCTAACTATCTTAGGAGGGTCTCTGGAAAATAAAAATATGTACTTTTATCATTATTAAATGTACACTGGAGAGCTGCACAAGACTACAATAAGGCAAAAAGTAGCAAGAAGATAATATTGAAGAAATCTCTTCAAAATATAAGACGCAACAGTAAGAAAGCAGAAGACAGGAATTTTCATTGTTGTACAGACACTATTCAAGCCAAGCAAATTTAACAAAAGTTCACATCCTTCGTATCAGTAAGAAATAAAATAAGATGAAAGGCGGATTAAGGCATAAGTTTAACACGTTTATACACTTCGTATGTTTATTCTTCTTCATTGAGGCTGATAACAACGACTGTTAACATCGGGAATAGCAACGATGACTAACACACGGATACTATAGCTGTCGCCGGCAAAATGTGTTCATACCGAAAAGAAACACGAAACACTTTCCCCCTTTGCCCCACGCTATCACTCGATACACCTTTTATATTTTCATGAAGTATGCAAGGCAATTGAAGGTAAGAGAAGGTTTACGCACCTGAAATTGCATTCGTTGCTGTCTTGTGCAGCTCCATAAAATTATAAATATTAAATATTTTTAAAGCAACATATTAAACATATTCGAATATTATAAATAGTAGGGAATTAGTATAATTTAACAAAAATATAAAGAAGTTGTTTCAATTAAATTTTTTAGATTAAACGGATGTACGTGCAAATAATTTGCGCTTTTTGTGATTACCTCTCAATCGTCGCTAGGATTTATTAAATTGAATTAAGCCATGACAGACCCCCGTCAAGAATTGTGTTAGTGCGCTTAATTCCTTCCGCTTACTTTTGCCCTAATCGTGATTTGCAGGAAATTTCTACGTATCACGTTTCATTTTTTTATAAGAATTTATTAAAATTACAATAGATTCCATTTTTAATATTCATGAAATTTTACTCATATTCTGGAAGTATCTTACTGTAATCACTGAGAAGACAAAAACAGCGACAAAAGGAACAAAAACACTGAGATTTAATAGCAGTGCAGTCACGAAAATGCATCTTAACTCACGCTCTCAAAACACGTACATATTCATGCGTAAGCGTACGAGCTGCTTCGTCACTCATAGATACCGTCATAGATATCGTCATCGCGTAAAGTTTGACTCTTTTACTTTTACTGAATTTTCATTTATTTGTTTGTAGAATTAAATGAAAAGACTTTCTCAGACGCAGCCACTTTGAAATTAACGCAATTATTCGTTCGGTTGGAGGAAGCGTTTTATGGGCGAGGACGAGGTGTTAAAAAGAGAAGTGAAGAAAATTTGCTAAAAACAAAAACTTTCTATATCTCAAAAATGTTCACGCTAAGAAGAAGAAGAAAACGACATAGGTTGATTATAAACAGGATACGCAGCAAAAAGATAAGAATTTAAGTATTTGAAAACATTCAGAATTTAAGTATTTTGAAACATCCGAAATAACGTGCGTTGTTGTTTTTGTTGTTCATAAATTCGTAGGTATTTCAAACTATCAATATCACTCAATGCTAGAGCACTCATCCACACACACATATACGCCCGTGCACACATGCACACGCGATCAGCAGCAAAATATTGGGCAATTACAAGGTTACGCTTAAGAATGACGTTTTTCTTCATAAAGGCTTTTGATCCAAAACTTACGTTTCCTCCCAAAATAAACACTAGTATGTACATGTGTGTGTATTTTATAAATGTATAAGTGTGTGTTTGTATTATGTACGATGCATTTACAGAACATGTAATTATTGTATTGTATGTATTTATGCGTGTATGTGTGTGTACATAGGAGTGTACGTGTATGTGTAAGTTGGTAACATCGACCCAATCGGAAAAATGTAGCATAAAAATAGTCATTCTGACAAACCTATTTCTTACTTTCAAAAGTGCTTTGAAATAGCTTGATACCTACGAGTTGATTATAAATATTTATCACCTTGATACTTGAAAAGTAGTTTATATTATTATGTTGGTACTATTCGCGCAATTAATCTGGCAAATACATTTTTAATTTAATTCTTTTAGATGGATAGATGAAAACATAAAGAAGAGGGTTAAGTCAATAATAAAACCCTTAATAAGACTTAGTTTAATATTTATTTATTAATTCAGATATGATTATCTTTCTCAATATCGACTTAATGCTTCTCGAAAGCTTAATTACGTGGGGATGCCTGGCGGACTGTCCTGAATGACATTATTTTAGTGATGACCTTGGTCAATATCCAAACTATTCAATACATCGTGGTATAAAGTTCAAATAAAATGTTAAGCTTAATATCTAACGGAAAAAATGGGAGAAGAGCAATATATTTACTTTCTCTCCAGATATTGCCCTTACTCCAAACTTACTGCATATTTACAAGATGTGTTTTTCTAATCACATTTAGGTGACTGAGTTTCAAAAATTTGACTAGAAAACTCCCTAGATTGGTAAGAGAGAATTAAGTGCAAAAATTTCCTATTAAGCATACAAATATATGTTCTATATGTGTGTGTTAGAAATGCAAGAAGTTGAAAAAACCCTAATCTGTAAAAAAATATAAAATAAAGTTAAAGTTTATGAAATTTTTTCCGAAACAAAAAATCCGTTTATTCGTCTTGTATACAAGTTTACCTCCATGAATGGCTTTGTCGTTGACCGGGTTTGAATGTCGCGTTGTATTGACTGCAAGGCTTCTGATTTGGAAACTAACAATAGTACGCGACAATAATATCGAAATAGTTCTAATAATTCGGGAGAAAGAAACCCTTTACCAAAAGTAAAGGCGCTTCCTTCCCTTCCTTCCTTCCTTCCTTCCCTCAACAACAATTGAATGTTGCCAATTGTTTCTATCGGGCAATTTGTTGTCTGTTGACTTAATTTAATGAAATATTGACGGACGTGACATTTGTAGAAAATGTGTTGACATTGAAAAACCGGCTCGTAGAGACAAAGAATAATAAAGTCGAAATATTAAACTATCCTGCAACATTTGACGAAAGTACAGTTATATCGTATCTTTCAGTGATTTCATGAAATATTTATAAATATATTCATTAAAGAATTATATGAAACTAAAACAATAATCAATCAGAATTCGCAATCATTCGCAATTTATTATACGATGGTACATATAATTCCAGTCTGCATAGACTTCGAATGGATTGTTTTTTGAAGGAAGGAATATCTAACACTTTGTCAAGAATTCAGTGATCTTCGTAAGACCGCAGATTTTTTACACATAAAGGTGGTAATTTTTAATCGATATTTCCACACACACATACATACGATAAAATAAATCAACCGCGCCTGGAGCGTTAGTAAATGAGCAATATAAAACTATTCACAATAACTTAACGCCTCGTCTGACGTCACCAACTTCACTTCATTTCAGGCACAACGTACCGGAATAAATATAAGTCTTAGTGGAAGAAAAAATTTGAAAAGATTTTGGCAAATAGTGGACAAAATTGATTGCTTGAACTACTGGTAATTTTATTTTGCACATTCTTTTAACCTCTCGGACATCATGACGAGATTGACTGCTTGATCTTTGATCTTTCCGAACAAGAGATGCATTTTAGGACTTTGTTACGTTTCTTCACCGCAAAATAAAAACAATTACTATCGTAAATGATAGTAAATATTCGAAGACTAATGTATTACTAATAAAGGTAGATATTTATACATAGATACCTCTTTCAGCACCGATGGAAACAATTTTTCAGTTGATGAAAGGAAAATAAACCCAATTGTAATCGTTTAATGGTAAATAGAAATTGAAGCAATAGGCATTTATTTAGTCTACATTGAAGCAAGAAAAATTGAAAGGTGTGGAAAATTTTCTATGCAGTTTTGCATTTTGAAGTTTTGTGCCTCCACTAGGAAAATACCATCGTTCAATAGTCCTGCTTTAACAAGCTACACCCGGTAGAAGAGAACATTGTGCCTTTCACTTTGCACCTCCGCTGCAAACTTGTTGGAGACAGATATAGAAAAGTACGTCATATTCTGAAACAGAACGAGAGCCTAATTCAATTTAGCTGCGCCCTTTCGAATATCTAAAAATTTATAAATCCTGATAATTATGTTAACCATAAAAATAATAATATTATCCTGCTCTAGCAATGGAAACTATTAATCGGTGATTGTCATACAAAATATTGTTAAGTTCACTTTTCATCGACGATTTTATGACCGAAAATAGGACAAACGGATATGAGTATAATTTCCTATGGGAACGTATTTCGTAAGCAAATAATCTGCACACGACGAGCATCATCACAGCTAGCCGCATCGTTGTTAGTGTAACCAAAAAACAATGAGGACAAGAACACTATGAATAATAACAATGTACAAACCTCCACTACCAAGAACAACAATAACAACAATACCATCGAAAGCAATCTGAAAACCAAATTTCGTACAAATTCAATACGAAGAATGTAGAAGCCGATGGTCGCTCTAAGGATTTCAACTGTGGCTTCAATTGTCAACACTGCTTATATGTTTATATTGTGTTGACCAACGTTGGTTTGGCTGTTCGGTGTGGCCCAATGGCTTGGCGGTCCAATAAAATCCAAATATATGAATGAGTATGCGTTCTTGTGGTGTGCGTATGTATTCGTATGACAACTGGATTAATGGCGAATCCAACTTCAGATTCAAGTTTTTTGCGAGTTGATTGAGATTATCTGATGTTACAGTTACTTCTGTTCTTTCAAGTGCCATCAAGAACTTGTTGATATTACTTAGCAAAGCAATGCATTGATATGAACTGAAACAACATCCATATGGGTATATCACACCTACATGGGTATATCACCTACCAGTGATTCTTCCATTCTCTTTCCTCTTTGCTTATCTTTTCCACCTTTGCTTTCCTGGATCAATTACAAATCCAATTACATTTGCACTTTTTCACCCATAAACAAACAAACAAACAAACAAACAAACAAACAAATAAACAAACCAGCCAACAACAACAAATCCTATAGATAGTACAAAATATTTGGATGGCTGGATATTTCTAACTCGCTGCTACACAATCAACAGGAGACGCATAAAATTGTTGGCCAATACCAACGAATGGTAACTAAGACTTGTATTTGTGATACAATAGATGCCTCTATAGGCCTCTATATCACTTTATAGACAAAAATTATTTAACTGAAATTTGCCTCACTTTTCAAATCATAGGCTCAAATCTAGCTATCTAGCTTAGTTCTCCCTCACTCTCTCGCTCTCTTTCTCTCTCTTTCGAGCCATTTAATGCATCATCTTTTAATCACTGAATAAACCCCAATCGACCTGACTCACAATATTTGAAATCCTTGTGAATGTATTGAAATTTGTGTATATTTGTGCATACATATGTGTTCATGAAATTCCATAAGTAACGGTTATTTGCTTGTTGTTCTGGTTATTGGCAGCGGATCGCAATGCCCTAAGAGAATCGAAGGAAATCCTTGTTGGGATGATAGGAAAAGAACTAATTGTATCCTGCCACCTGAAACAAGGATTTTCTGCGGTCAAATTATCATTTTGAAATGGCACTCATGATATTCAATAACCAGAATCAAAGTTGAATTCATTTAAAAAACACACATCACATCATCCTCTAAAAAATTATATAAAAAACCATTCGATAAAAATAATAAAGGCTGAGTAATAATAAAACTCATTGAAATGGCTGAGATTGTTGTAAGTATTTGCAATTGTACAAAAGGAAATCAACAGTGACTTTAAATGACTTTTGTCAATGAAATGATCTTACTATTCGCACCAAATGGGGTCTATGCGTCTCACAATCCCGCCAAATAAATAATATTATTTATTTATTAATTTGAAATAAACAATTTAATTTAAATAAATTAATCTAAAGGTGAAAATTCGAATGAATAATTTTGTGTACAAAAGCCGAATAACAAAATCAATTTTTTGGCAATATTCGCTATTTGTGACTGTAGTTGAAAAAGCGTAATTTAGTCTTAGGAAGAGAAACTTGTCTTTCACTTGTTGTTCGATATAAATTTTTTAATTACACTAAAATCTTAACAGAATGAACTGAAGGTTCTGCAAAATAAACTACAGCTTTATAAACTACAACCGATGATATCTGGATTGAATACCGATGATCATTACTGTATTAAATTTGTTGCGTACTAAACTGTAATTAAAATAAATATAGATAAGTGAATTTTAAAATTAATCTCAAGTTATGTAAGAAGCATTAATAAAGAACGAAAAAGTTTATGTATTTAAAAAACAGAAACTTTGGTACTCTTAATACTTTTGTAAATGCCATAAAAATTTTCGTCTAGAAAATTTATCTATCTTTACGTTAAAAATGATCTCTATGTTGAAAACAAGTCAGCTTAAAACTAGTCTATGTTGAAAACTACATAGTCAGAATAAATTCTCTTGATCGGGATGTAAATTTTTAGATATTTTTTTGAAAGATAAAAACTTTAGTGACGTCCATAAAAGTATTCAACACTTAACAACCACCCAAAACTATCCATTCTCTATTTTGCATTTTAACTTTCTTCACTTGCTGGCGTTTCGCTCTTATTGCTTTAGGATCATAATTTTTAGGAGGCATCAACTAAATCCAACATTTTATGAAGTAAACTGCCACCGGACCCGTTTCGATGTCAGCACCTTCTATTCAGGAGTAAGAAGACTTTTACCTAGACAAAACTTTATCCTTAGCATTTTATCAAATCATCCGATCCGACTGGATCGCATCGACATGAAAATAGTTACATCCGCCATCGTATGAATTTGCATGTGAACACATTAGACAAACTATTGTACACTTAAGTTTGTCCTTGATTTTTGCCATGTTTTCGTATAACAAACAGAGGTTTCACATGTTGTTTTCAGAGTTTTCGATATATGTATTAGTATCTTTGTTTTTTCTGTTTTTCTTCTCCTCTTCTTTGTTTTTGGATTACTTTAGTAAAGGGGATGTTATAGAATCAATATCAAAAGGATGAATATCAATTTGTTCTGGATGTTCATAAAGTAGTGCAGTTTAGAGTAAACTTTCTCTTATTGTCTTTGAACCGTAAAGAGATTGTGTACGGGATGTCTGATTATGGCACCAATTAATTTAGAAGTAAGTAAAGAATTGTTGAGGTGGCGATATCAAATAGATATAAAAGATTATTTGAAAATTATTTCCATGTTTAACAAATTGAATTTAATAACAATCAAAAATATTTAAGGGTTTCATAGTCATCATACGTTCGACCTAAATATCGTAAATTCAGTTTGAAATGTATTGCCAAAATTGCGAATTTGTCTTAAAATGGTAAGAAGAAAGCCTTGGAGAAAATTATCGGATTTCAAGAGCTCTTAATGGACACAGATTTTCCTATCGCTCGATGCTTTTCGAAGTTAATTATCATTAACAGATATTGACGATATTCGAAGGCTGTATTCGATGTTTCAAAAACCCATTCGTTATTTTGAAAACTAGTAGTGCATACGTTGTTTGTTGAGAATATTTAATAAACACAAATCAATCCAACCGATATCTCTCGCTACTTCATCTCACACATTCAAAAATTAACCCTTTTAAAAGGGTTTCCAATAAGGGCGGGTCGATGTTGACTGTCTGTAGCAGTCTTGTTGTTTAGCATATGACTGCTAAATCTGATGTCTGTAATTTAGTGAGTAATGCCAAACCACTGTGGCAAGTAAAACCATTTTAAGAAAAACATGTGGGACAAAATAATGGTCGATATATGGACGTAAATGATTGAATTTTGTTGCGACAATTCTCAAGAATTTTAATTTTGAAAAATCAACGCCATCCCAAGATTGTAAATTGACATTTCTTTTCTCTTCTTCCCTCGACACTTGTGTCGAAAATTGCGTTCAATACTCTTTGATTCATAGAAGATTGTTCACTGAAAACTTCTGGTTAAAAAGCTTTCATTTTGATATCTTTTGGACTTTTAAACTGCATACAGAGCAAAATTAATTATTATAAATCACTTCCATTAGTACAGCTTCTATATTTCCTAGACTTTTGTGACTACTATGACAATATTTTCTACCCGCAATTTCAAAATAATTTGTATCATAATTTTGAATTTCTTCGATTTTGGAGCCAATAAACATTCGTTCTCAATTAGACCTAATAAATTTTTCAATATTCCCATTAGTCGTAATTTCTCATTAATTTTCTCGATCCTAAACAATGACTATGTTGAACTAATGTTGATTCATTGACATTGCAGACCACACACACAAGACTGTATAAAACTCAAAACTTAAGAGAATATTTAATAAAAAGCAAATTTTATTTAACAGAAACCATCATTCATTTCATTTGCAGCTTTCCTTAATATGCTAAAAAAGTATCTCGTAAAATTTTATTTACAAACAAAGAGATAAAGTGCTTCTGATAGAATTTGAAAGGAATCACCTGAAGGATAACGATAACCAGAAGAAATGATTGAACATGCTAGAAACTATTTCAATGAATGAAGTGTATTTCTTTGACACCGGAAAGGATTCACACCTAGTTTTTACTCCAACATTTTCATATTCTCTTTCTTCTTTGTGCCCTACATCCGAATTGATATATGAATATGGTATATTCACTTTTTGTCTCCGTTTGTAATGCATTAAAGGAGCCGTGGTAGGTATGGAAAAGTATATATATTCTTACTCAGAATCACCGTCGCAGTTCATTCAGCGATCTCCGTCTATATGTCCGTCTGTCCACCTGTCTCCTTGACTATCCTCATCTATCATCAGCGTTTCTGCGTGTCTGCCTGTGGAAACCACGATCACAATCGAACGGAAAGAAGTATCGACGAGAAATTCGCTACGAAGATGTATTGTCATAATAGTTTGTCTGGCATAGGAGATCTGCAAAATCGGCCTAAGTTGAGGATGGTTTAGTTGATCTAAATTCAAAGAAAGGTGACTGTAATATTAAAAGAGGCGTGTCGCGTCCTCTGATTATAGGATTTAAACCATACATTTCAATTACGTGTGTAGGGTGCTAACACACTCGACAGGACAAAGTTAGCGTCTGACTTCTTATTCATATTACTATTCATTTCTTCTGGTGCAAAGATTTTATTGCTTCAACAAACACAAAAAATAATCAAGTTCGTGTTGATTTTCTTTGGTTGAAAAGTTGTGACATGACCACAGAAATACGGAAAGAAATACACACATGCACAGAGTTGTTATTGTATTTACAACTCCTACAATGCTTCAGGACCACATGAATGATGTGGAAAAGGACTTACGGGCACAAGTGAAGAAGAGCAAGAATCAGCAAGAGAAGATAGTGACCAAAGCATATTTATTCTGACAGTTCCGACCAAGACCATGTACCAAATTATTATTAACTCATTGTTGTCAGTGATTTTGTCATTAATTTAAATTCATTTAAAATAACTATAATTTGTTCATTTGTTGACCGACTCTTTACGCAGACAATAGAATGTCACACGCAAACACACACGCACACACAAACGTATGCATTCACTCCCAAACATACATTTGTAAATGTGTGTTTTGGGGCAGTGCATATGGCTGCATCAAAGTGGACTGTTGCTTTGGGTGTTGTTGGGTGTTGTTTTATTTTGCATGAATTTGTTTATGCAAAAATAATGAATTTTTGTCACCTCCATTGCGGTTTCTTTTGTCACAGCAAGAAACTGCGTAGAGGACTTAAATATCTATCAATGTTAAGAACAGAAATTCTTAAGAGGAGAAATTCTTCTATGAATTTTACTGATGCTCCTTTGAATACTCTTTCCGTCAACTCTTATTCAAGTCAGTTCAAGTCAACAAATTTCTAAAACCGTATTTGTCATTTCAGTTCTTCAAACACTTTATCATCGCCATTATAAGCACACCTAAATTTTGTCCACAAGTTATTCTAAAAATATACTCGTATATGTTTTGTAAACGTGTGCGCGTGTTTATGAATTGATTTATTACTGATTTTATTTATTTAAGCAAGAATTTTATCATAATGGATTTCTCTTCTTCATGCACATATTGTTAAGATTTCCTAAATTATTGCTCTTTTCATTATTCCATTCTGTTTTTTTCGGTGCTCTAAATCAAAAGCATTCACTTCAAATCTTATCTTTGAAGAAAGAACTGGAAAGTTAGAAATGCTCCTTTTTATCACCTTAGAAGCAACGCTTTAGGAAATTAGGACGCACAATTAAAAAAAATAGCTTGAGAGTTGTTATAATTAAATAAGGAAAACTTATTCTTTGCTTCGTTTCTAATTCTCACAGGCAGCGAAATTTTATTATAGCTTATATTAGGAATCATATAAATAAACTCTGCCAGATCGTCCCTTTATATTTAATAGCTCTAGATATTCCTCAAGAAGAAACGTATGAGCTATTTTGTATTATTTTGAAAATAATAAATCAGTAATAAATCAATTCATAAACACCGTCTAGTACTTTAATAAGTACCGTCTAGTACAACAAAACCATAAAATATATATCTTAATTGAATGCACATTAGCTAATAAAATTATTCAAAAAAATTAAACAAAAGCAAAGAAAATTCCTAAAAGAATAAAAGACTGGACTATATCAAACTGTTACTGATTATTATTGTGGTATTAATAGTTGTTTAAAAAACTAAAATAGTTTAATGTGGTGTCAGATGAAACGAAAAAAAATTAAATGAAAAAAACAATGAAGACGTTTTGCTTCATCGCTTTCTAGTGTTTTCAGATAAAAAGGGACGTGTCAGAAATGAGTAAAGGGAACAAAAAAATAATACCGATTGCTGTGAAGCGTAAAAGAGAATTTCAATCCAATTTAATTATGTGATTATGTCGTGGCGATTAAAAAAAGACTTCATGCTTATTTAAGATCCACGTGAAATTCAGTAAAAAACCTCGACTTTTAAAAGATATCTCTAAGTGATAACCTTGATAGTTTTGAATTTCACCGAGAAATAGATAAGATATTAAAGACAAAAAATTAATTATGTGATTTACTTATACGATGTCGTGGCGATTAAGAAAATACTTCATACTTATTTAAGATACGAGATATTCAGTAAAATCGGCGACTAAGTGATAACCTTGATAGTTTTGAATTTCACCGAGAAATAGATAAGATATTAAAGACAAAAAATAGAGTGTGATTATCAGCATATAATTCAAGATAATGCCAGCTGGTCCAAAATTAAGCGAAGCCTGGTACAGCGTTCCAAATAATAAACTATTGAAATTATTAAAATTCTTGAAATCGCTCTTACTTTCTTCTCGGTGAGTTAGATTTAGAAATGAACGAACGGATGAAGCTTAACAGGCGTTTTTTCATACATACGAGGTGACAATGCAATCAAAAATGACCTTACTCCCTCTCTGCCAATATTATACTATACATATATATACTGATAATCCCCCCCACCCATACACAGTTATTCGTAATACGCCGGCTATCGCTCATTTTATTTGCACCCATTCCAAATATATGATGCAGTCATTTGTCATGTCAAGCCAAAATTCGATCGGAATCGATGATTGTAACCCGCAACGACAATTAATAGCAAATGAAACGAATTATGGTGTATGATAAGAGAATAACTAACTGTTAAGCTTTCTGTTGCCAATTGATTTATCCGAATTACTAACGCTTGCGATAATCACAGGCGTACATTTTTATTGGCTTAATTGAAGGCTTTAAACCTTTTGACAGATAATTCAAATGATTTAATTTTAGGAAATTTCTGTATTTAAGTATTTTTGAATTTATTTATATAATCATAGGTGAGATGCATTAAGGTGCCAACGTCAGCGATTAAAAAGTTTAACTGTTTGCTGTAAAATAAATTATAGTTACGAACTGTAAGCAATTTTATGCAAAATTTAAAATATTTTTAATTAAATACTATTTGGAATTTTTTAGTTTTATATGAATTCAAATCATCATTAACGAATCATCATTACCAACATTCTTTCAAGTGCCAAAAGGGTTTGTTTAAACGGCCAGGTAAATTAAAAGAGTTACTAAGATTTGTTAGGTCAGGCTTGAAGAAGCGGAAGAAGAAAAAGCGAAAGAGAAAAAAAAACAACAATAACAGTTACGTGAAAACTCGTATAGACCATAAAGAAAGTTATGCTAATTAACGCTTCCATGCATTCCTAAGCATCGCTGAAATGATTTCAGAAGAGTTTTTTATCGAATAGACCAAGTTAGTAAATATCATACATTCATACCAGAATATAAGAATAAAATATCAAACAAACAAACAAAAAACCCAAAGAACTGCAATGAAATAAATAAAAAAAAATTGAAAAAAATATTTATTGAAAAAAAAATAAACCCTTAGCGTGACCCAGTCAACTTCATATTATGCCTCGACGTAACGATCACTACGAGTGCGTGGGTGTACGCGACAGTACAGTCCTGCCTGCATGCTTTTATTACAAAACCAACCCATGGGGTCGATGGTTTGTAAGTAATACCTAAAGGGAACAATTCTAATTTTAGCCTAACTCTTTAAACATAAGTCCATATCCTTCGCACGGGGGAATGAATGGCGGTTCTACTTTCACCCTAACCTCTCTTCAAGACCGTCGTCTGTAAACACTATAAACGCAGTCAATATCGTTCCACCACCACAACCAAGCAACCCACCCACCACAGTATCGTGAACGCAATGCAACAATAGCTTTAATTGTGGGTTAAAACTTGATGGAGTTTTTATTTTGTGGCATTAGTGGTTGTTGGCGGCGATTCCTTGCGGTTTGGTGAAATCTGCTTTATTCCCTTTCCGCTAAAAAGTTGTTTTTAACCGTTCAACTAGTGTTCGCATGCTCTTCTTTCCCCCACACCCTCCCTTCATTTGCAGGTCTCTTTAGCGCTTTGCTCTGATTCTGCATCGTTTATTTAATGTTTTTTATTTCAACGTTTTTCTATAAAACATCATTTATATGGAGTGGAAGGGATGAGAAAGCGTGAGAAAGGGGCGGCGAGGGAAGGTGTAAATTTTAAAGTCTTCCCTGGAAGTAGGAGGCGATTGTAAGCGTTTACATTTGAACTAATATACTTACGTGAATTAAACTATATTCTGAAATTATTTTCTAGATTTTACATTTCAAGACTTTTAGTTTGGGTTATTCTTAAAATTCAATATTGATAACAATCGATTCGCTAAAGGAAAAATTAGTAATACATTCAAAGGCTTTTACCTGATATCATTTTCCATGAGACGCCTGAGCGATCAGGACTTCAAGGTTGGCGACATTTAATCCATAATTGTAAGGTTTTTGTTAGCTTAACTAATATTACTAATTCAAGCAAGTTTTTTTTAATCCATCAAGATTTAACATAGTTTCAAAAAATAATGTTTTGATCATTTTCTCAAAAACTTTTTAACTAAACCCGATTAAGCTGTGCCTCACTTGATTCTATATAAATCTTTCTTATTATATTTATAACTGAAATAGCATTGTCGCGAAATAAACCGTGACATCGTGAGGTTATTACTTAAATTTTATATCAAAGTAAAGCCTAAAAGTAAGCCTAAATTTCATTTTATTTCGTTAAATTTTTCAATGCTAATCTTTGAGGCGAATATTTTAAAATTAATCAGGAAAAGACATTCTTCACATTTTCAATCGCGTTGAAAAACGTGTAAAAACCACAACAGGCAGCACAGAGAACGACAATTTTGTTTTAAAATTTCATAATACTTTAGTAAAGATTTTTAAATTATTCCTCATGTGTGAAATAATACATTATTTCTCGGTCTGCCGGAGCTACAATGTAACTAATTAATTAAAGTATTTAAAAAAATAAAACCATAAGATAGAACCATAAGATTTAAACCATATGGTTTCCATTACAATGAATTCAGGAAATTTTTCTCAATTTTTTTTTTGCTTCTGTTTTATATTTTGCTTCAGTCTTAAATACGCAAAATTAACTTATTATTTGAGCTCCTAAAAGTATGCAAAGAATTTAATCGGCTGACTGCACTATGGCAATGTCAGAAATGTCGTGTTGCGTAGACAAAGTACGCGGAAAACGAAAGTGACGTGTAAGCAAACGCACCGCATCGCCTGATTATTAGCGGCCGTTGCTACGCTTGAAGATACGGAACAGGGACGGTCAGTGTATGTAATAATCTAATTACGCTTTTCCGTTACCAACTGGTTACCACGGTCTACTGCGCTCTCATTTATGTTGTTATTGCCGTATGAAATAGATTTTTAAGCTGCTTAAGTAAATTTAACACTTGCTAGCTTATGAAAGTCATCACTGCCGCCTGCTTTTTGGAAGGCCAACACCACCAGTCACCTCACGAACAGACTAGCTCTTCAGAAATATTGCCATTTATTCAGTTCACCACCGCCTAACCGAGTAACCTTCAGCGGTCATCGCGCAGTCCGTGTTTACATGCATTGTCCTCCTTATCGTTTTGTTTCTTTCACGAATGTGCCGCACAAAACTATCCGCTAAAGCGTTTGGCGCGCTAAATGGAAACAAAAAGCTTCTCATATAGTATTTCTCATAAGTGTTGAGCTTTCGCTCTCACTTGCTTTCCATTTATTAGAGTGCAAAGGACTTTCCTGGAAATCGCTTTCTTGTGACAGTTGTTTGCTGTTTATTGGTTTCGTTCATACATCAGCTGTTTGCTGTCACCGGTGTCGGATTCTCTAAGTAGTAATATAATCGGCTCTCACGTTTTCATTACTAAAAATCACGAATACAAATCTTTGCTTATGACTTTTGTTTTTGTAAATGTGTCTGTCACTTTCTTTTAAATTTCTACACGTGACTGTATAACGGAATACAAGGAGCTCAATAAACACCCATACACAGAAGCAAATATTTTAAAACGAAGGTTTTATAATGCATTATTAGAATTTTTCTGGACGACTCAATTAAAATGTAAATTATATCTGAAGAATTCCATGTAATTTTAACATGGTAGGTCTTTATAAAAGCGCCTTCGAATTCCCGGCCAAGGGTTTAGGAAAGTATTTTGCCTGGATAAAGCCTGACAATAAATTCCATAACGCCATAGAAGACTTCTCTAAATATATGCATATATATATCCTTCTTTATTTACTTTTTTGTCGTTTATGAAGGTAAGAGTTATCCCCGCTTACCAAAGCTGTTCCATGGAAGATGGTATATAGAATGCTTTCTAAATCAATCTAATCTCTTTTAAAAAGGTTAAAAGGTCCTTCTTAAAAGGTTGACGTGACTGTGGGGCGACACTCATCTGTCAACATACGAAATGTGGGAAACATACTTATAAATCAAAATCTTATTGATAATACTGTATTCTGTATTAATACGTAAATGAAACCAGAGAAGATAGCTTATGATTCAAATCGCATCTAAGTCGAATCGATCTAATCGAATTTTTAGTTAAGAGCAAACATTACCTTGAGGCCATTTTGAATATATTTCTGAATGGACAAGAACCATTTATAAAGTATGCAATTCCGTGATCCAAAATCCAATAATGGCCTTTATTTAACTTGGTGAGATTAGCAAATACTTATTTTGTAACTCGTTAGGACTTAGCGGACTCCAAGGAAGGTCGAAGATTGAAAATATATCACCGTTTCGCTGATATAACTATTTATGAGACACATTGACATATTAAAATTCATAGAGAAAAGACTTTTGTGTTATATGAGTTTCCTATTCTCTGCGTTCTAATCATTTTCGAAATGTACTGACCCTATAGATGAACCATATCGATTACATTTCCAAAAATCCTGATCAGAGCCAATGCTTAAAATATTTGTAGTCACAACTTAAGCATTCTCGTTGCACATTGCCTTTTGCTCAACCGGTTCCAACAAAATTACAACTAGACAGCTACACAATTACCCTGAGAGCGTTCTCTCAGACAGAAAATTTTGTAATATTCGCTGGAAGCGCTAAATGTTCAATTCTTCACTAACCCCTGGCACTACCCATGAGAGAGCGATTTATTGACATTTTCGTTATTGTAAAAGCTCCTTCTTTGTGTGCAAATTACTTAAATATGGAATTACAATAACTCAAATATTTACAAAATTATAGTAAAATCATATATTCGCTGACTTTACCACCGGTTCTCTCAACCTTGCTCACTCTTTTGATTGTTCCTTTTCTTCAAAAGAGCTTTCCAGAGCGGTCGACCGTTTAGTATGATTTTCCCGTTTTGTTTTCATCGAGTTACAGCTGAGCGTAAAGAATTTAAGCCTGTTGTTTTTGTTGTGCACGCATATTTGACAGTTCTTGCAAAAAAGATATCTTTTGAAAAGAATTTGCGTAAAAAGTCACAAGGCAGCGGTTTAATTGTGGTCTATTTTTTTAAAAAAATGCCTCTGATTATTTAATCTCTTACAAAGTGTGAAAAATTTGTGAAATAGTGTAGAAATAAGTGTTTCCAAACGAACTCTTCGGGAACAAAACAGTACAAGGAAAAACATCGATGACAGACAATTGTCAAAAAGGATTGCACTTGGTGAGTTCCTGATTTTATTACTGAAAGTTTACAAGTATTCAAAGGGAAGGAAGAAATGACATCAATATTTGCTTCAATAACATCTTGAGATTCCTTAAAATTCATTCATGTGAGAAAACGTAAAGTTAATTAAAAGAATAAAAGCTATTTTAGTCTATTTCCGTTTGTCTCCTTACGTTCCGGCCTGACGCCTTGCTTAAGTGTAAGCGCTGTAGGAAAGACTCGCTACGGCCATATGCTTCCAGGACAAAAGTGTACCGTAATAATTTCCTTTCAAATTACAAATTTTGTTATCCTTATTGTCAAAATCGCAGAATGGCGTTTAGTTTTTAACGTGACATAAAATGATTGAAGACGAAGACTACATACAGATTATAGATCACGGTCATCATCAGTTTTGAAACCTTCCAAATTTCTTTGATAAAGCTTACACGCGCAACGCATCGCAATATTATTTTAAAAAAGGTCATAAATATTTTGGTGTGGTACGAAAGAGAAGGATAGCAATCCAGGTTAGAATCAAAGGAAGAAATAATAAGGTGTTGCGGCAGATGATACATATACATCACATATTTCAAAATCTCAAAACTGACAAAACGCAAGCAACTGCATAGACAACTTCACAACTGGTGGGCATGACTTCATATTTTGTATTAAATCCTTCGTACGTACAAACAGTATCTCCCTAACTGACACCCTATACCTCTGGCTATCACTAAGCTCCTAAACTGAAATGTGAAATCATTAAGTCCGCTGATTTTGAAGTATTTTATGTCATGCATGCATTTATAACATTGAATTTTGGAATAAAATATTGAGGCAGTTGAAAAGTTACAACGCAAACGTCAGCCTTGCTGAAAAGCCTCTAACAGCTCAGACATTGAATAACAAAATAGCGGTCGTGGGAGTGCCCCTTTTTCTGATTAACTATAATGTGTCATCTCCGCCACACAATTCAAGCCTTAAGCCTAACTAATAAAGATTATAAAAATGGGGTATATTTCTGCAAATTGCAATCCATTGCATTGCAAACAGAGAAACAAACTCCATATGCCCTAACCCTTCGAGTGTAGTAGGGTATACAAATTTCCCTTTAAATTTGATTAGTTATTTGATAGCTGTAAAGCGTCAAAACAGACCACATCGGAATTAGATTGCGCGATATCAGCTGATTGATTTTTGTGAGACATAAGCTAAATAATTTTTTGCTACGGGTTTGAGGTGTTACATATTTACAAAAGAATAGCAAGCAAAATCTTGGTACACATTTCCGTAGCGTGGTACAAAAATATTCAATGACTTTTTCAAACGACCACTTGCATCAAATCGTGATCTATTATGTTTTTCTGATACGTCTGTGAGTAATAAATGGCTGTTAATGATGTTAATCCCTGTAAAGCCATTCAGGGAAACCATTAGTAACATTTTACAAACATTTCAGAAAAAAGTAGTTGAATGATGAAATTAAATTAATTTCACAAGAAAGTAATTTTGTTATTTACTATTTATAAAATATTCATTAATATTTCTTATTTCCTATTTATTCTATATCATCTACATTTCAACGTATCGTTAACGGATTTATAGAGAAACGTATCGATTATTGTTTTTTAAAATTTTATTATTTCTGAAAAATACCTCCTTCCCTTTATTCCAACCCGCGATATGCACTATAGTTTTGCAAATTTCCAACGAAGTGAGAGATAAGACGATAAAAACGGTGATACTCATAGCAGCGGTAACGATACTGATAGCAATGAATTCAATATTTCCTACCAACTGTCAATGCTTTGACCCAATGCCATTTATTCTCCCTGTTTCAACGGAAACAATATATATTTTCACCATCTGTTTGACAGTTAACCATCGCAACGCAATCGAGCTATCGATCTCATTCCAAGGAATGAATCTGGCACGGGTTCGTCACAAACAGAAGCTAATGGTTTTAGAATCATGGACGTTTCATTTGAAATTCACTGCGGTCCAAACGGTGTCATTGTGACTGGCGCCGCTGCTGATGTTACCAAAATTACTAGAGTACATAATGTCATCTCACGGGCCACTGAAAAATCATAGCATAACATCAGCTACGCCTAGACGCGGCAATCATGCGCGAACAATGCAAATCGTCACAATCGTTTTGCAGCAATTTTGCTGTCATTAAGTTGTTCGTCATACCATCTGCAACTGCAAAGTATCTAACTGTAACACCAGCTAACCCCTCTATGGCCTTAATCAAGCAATTATTTGCCAGAGTTTCTCCGGGTGTCAGCTCGGACCAAAACCAATATAGGCAGGCTTAGAATAATAGTCTGTCCTGTTCCAGGTGTCAGTCCACCCGTATTTTCCATCTGCCTACCAGCCGTTCCCCACTATCAGTTCGGTGTATTTGTGCTTTTCGTGCGAGAAGTCCATCTCGAAAACCTGAAATTCAGGAGCTGCAGCTCGTAATTAGTTCAGCAAAATTACGCTTGAATTATTTCAAACGGCCAATTGTTGCTATTGTTGCAATTGCTTTAGTTGTAGCTTTTCCTGTATGCTGCAACAATTTCGATTCGAGCCACTCATTGTTGTTTCCATTATAAAGCACCAACAGTTCCTGACGGAAGACTTGCTCGTCTTAACTGGACCGAAATGCTGAAATGCACTGATTTCTTTCTGTTGTTTGGAAAATGTGTGGAAAATCAAAGCACAATCACAAAGACAGCGCCTAACAGTGGCGTAAGCACTTAAAGCAAGTCGTATTGGCTTTTACGAAAGTTCAGCAATGATTGCTGTTGCTGCTGGACGAAAACTGAAATTGTTGTAATTTAGTTAAATGCACGATTTACGCAAAGCACACTAACATTGCACTATATTGAAAATTGGCGCCATTTCTTGGCCTTAAAAAAATTTAATCTTATAAATTAAAATGTTATGCATTTAGTTTTTAAACAACAACAAATCTTAAAAGACGGAAATGTTTTCGGTGCAATAGAAATGTGGTAGCACTGAGAACCATAAACAAACGAATTGGTCATGGAGATACAATAAGTAAGGTCTCTAAAACTTTCTAGTGGATAAGTAGTTGAACCAAGCTGGGATGTGTCTTTGATGGATATCTGAGCAAATAATAGGTGCTCCTTTTTTCTAGAGACTTCTTTATTTCGGGTTGTCAAATATGTAGTAGTTTATTTTGTATGGGAATTATTTTTCACTGAGAAGATACACGGATCAGTACATTTTCGTCAATAGATGAATTGGGTGTTAAATCACAATCCAACTGATCTCTCTGAATGTATTTGACGCCTCACCTCAACTTATTATTCATTACTTTGACCCCTTCTCTAAAAATTGTCGAAGACACACCTGTAGAAGAAGCTTAGGCGTGTCTTTACATCCCCCTTAGAGTGTTCTTTTATTTTAAACATGCTTATCAAGTCCACGATCCAGTAATACCTATGTCCAATCGTGTGCACGTGAGGAATCCCTCGAGAGTATTTATATTGAATTTAATTGTATATATTTACAATAAAAACTGCGATTAATATTAATAAACATTTTCTTTTTTCTGTTTTTCTGTTTGCCGCGTAGACTACGGTGGCTAGGAGAGTCATACGCCCAGTGGGATATGTGGAAGAAACCTTCGTGAATCACTGATGGGTTTTCGGTTTAATATCAAGCGGTCAGGAATTTAAATTATTGTATTAGTTTCTTTCTTCTTGCATCTTTCCTTAATTCTCTCACTTTCTAATATAATTTTTTAATTCAAGCGTTTCTCTCGTTTCTTAAACTAATAATTATTCTAATTCCTTTTATCTTGGTTCGCAAATACATGACTTATTTGACGTTACGTAGCTTCAGTCTGGTTATTGGATCACGAATGCATACTGTACTGATATAAAATACTGTTTCCTTTTAAACTCATAATCCCAAACTGATTCTGTTTGTTTCTCTCAATGATTTCTTCTCGAGATTTGTCTGGTTGCAACGTGACTAATGGGGGGATATGAACCCTTACGGGGTTAACAGATTGACAATAGGGGCCTATGAAATTTATGAGTGATTGATGAATTGAAAATGATTTCTCTGCCTTCACTTTAGTGAATTTATTGCCTTTAGTTTATTCAGTTTTATGCAGGCGTATAGAGATTCATTGAGCCTTCGAATGCATGGTATAAAATGTGGAATATGTATATAAGTAATATATAATATTCATTTATATAAACATATTTTCATTAATTTGCTTTTCTCCTCTCCAGCTTCTTTTTTTTCGAAAGGGTGTGGGGGGTGTCAGTAAGAGCTTTCTCTAGCTAGTCGATAGAAAAACAAGTAAAAACGGTAACTTCGCCCCTAACTCTTACAGCCCTTACAGCTGTAATACGAATTTATAGCTCAAATTCAGTGGGGAGAGAAACATGCCCATTCCACTACAACTTCCCGAATGACGTTATGGCCAATCGCAAAAAATTTCGTTCCGATATCTCCAACCGTTTACAAGATATTGCTAACTTCTGTATTAGTGGCAGTAGCACGCTCATTCTTGCAAAAATGCACCGAAACACCGAATGATATTTCGTTTTAATACATTAAGCTCTTTCGCAAAATTTTATAATTTAAAAAATTTGTGTTATGAAACAGTAGGCGATGCACTGGTCCGATTTGGCCCGTTTTATTTTTTTAACATAAAATGCTTGGTTAAATCGACGCTGAAGATGATTCTGACTATTAATATATATATTTTTCTATATCTGTCACACCACTTTTAATGCGATGCAAACAGATTAATAAAGTTAGTATGCCCTTCGCCCTTCAGATGTAAAGTACAAAAAATGGATTTATCTGGAAAGTAACATTCTATAAATACAGTAAGAGAAGGTTTGGACTATGATTATAAAATAACATTTATTTAACAGAACAAATACAACCGATTTGTTCCACTGTCACGTAGAACCGCAGCAGCACTTTAAAGTACTGTAATATGAATTCCTTTTGTGGAGAAGGAATATGTTTGCCTACAAATATTTGGCATTATTCGAAAATGGAAGGAAGGAGGCTGTAGAAGAGAGAGAGATAGGGAGAGAAAAAAGAAAGAGAAAGAGTGAATAGAAGAAACCAGAATCTCGATAATGATCTTCAGTGTCTAGCTGTTGTTTCAGTTTTTACTGTTGTCGCTCGCAATACAGTTGCCGCTGTCGCCATTGTTCTTGATTGCAGTTACAAATCTACAGCTGTAACTGCGATTGCAAAAACAACTTAATTTGAGATCGGTCGAACGTTTCGAGTGGATACACCAAAAACATGCCTGCCAAACATCAGCAATCATCAACAACAACTAAGACGTCAATTGGCAGCAACAGTATCTTAATAATAGGCAACAGGTGGTGGTCACTTTGATGACTAGTAGTCGCCATTGTTGTTGGGGGTTATTGTTGTTGTTATTGTTGCTGTTATTGTTGTTGATACTGTTAGGATGGTTGCAATTTAAAAGTGTATGTTTTTTGTCATTCTGAGAATTTCAATTCTTTCGGTCGGCATTTTTTTCATTTCATTTACAATCCACTCCTTGCATCAGCAGTGTAAAATTATTGATTAGACTGAGATTAGATGCCTTTAATGAATGCTGTGGAAATACTAATCAACGTCAATTTCAATTAGCGTTCCATATCTTTGAATCGAACGCGATCATTTATTTTATTACACGCGGCAAAAGGACTAAATTTCGCATATAATTCTTCAGTTATAACAGTAATAAGCTTTGAAACATGTCTGCACCGCTCTCTGTCTCTCTGTATCTCTTTCCCCCTCCCTCTCTATCTCTTGTAAGATATCATTTGAAAGGTAACGAATTGTTGCGTTTCCCCCTCTTCCGACAGAACCGAAGTATTATCTAAGGTTGTTTTCAAAAATTTCAAATACGAGCAATTTAAAAAGTTCGCTTTTTCTTCAACAACCGTTCCTTATTGTTTGAAATCTCGTGTCTGAAATTTCTAATGTTATTCCATTTTTCTTTTTGTTTTCTTATTTGTTATTGTTAAGACACTTCTGCTAAACCTTTGAGCAATACATACATTCATCAAAGGAACGAAAAAATCAAGAGTCTGTCCTTTGAATTCATTACATTTCTGAGCAGCAGGGTTTGATTTGTTCCCGATGCTCCTTCGGTGGCGCCCTTACATTCAACAGTTTTCCATTCATCGGCGATATCTTTTCAACAATTCAAACCAGTTATCAATTCTTTACACTTACCTGAATGCTCGTATACATTGTGAGCACATGTATATATACACACGATACACATGCATACATATATATACGCTGTCAATTTTACACCACAGAGGAAATACCCAAAGGCACTTTTCCTTCAAACCCAGTTTCTGACGTTTCTGGCTCCTTCCAGCCGTAATTCCAAGAGTTGGAATTAGTTTCGATTATTATCCCAACGCAATTCAAGATTTTATGTGTTTCATAAAAGGCGACGTAGATTTTCTTGTAGAAATGATAATCGCTAATGAGAGAACAGGGAATGAACGGTATGTAGAGTATGGTGGCATGTCTTGCGTTCGAGTAACCAATATCATCACTGTTATTGAAGCGTATTAATAACCAGTTGAACACAAATCACACGTACTCTTTAATCATTATTACTATCGTTCTTATCGTCATCGCATTAAACGGTTCTTATAAATTAGCTACAAACCAATAATCTTTTCAGCACTATCAAGAAATAATGTTCACTCAGCGAATTATAATCCATAGCTCTAGAGCTCCAACTGTTTATGAATCTAATTTTGTTAAATTGTAGCATAAAAATCAAGGAGGGAAAATGAATATATGGAGCAGTTTAGTAAAGAGATTGATAGATGATTAGAATCAAATCTGTTTTCTAGAGAAAGATAATCTTCCGTAATCGGGAACTATATTTCAAACCCTGAAGTCATACAGAATCTGTCGCAACCGGATAATATTTATTTGTCTGATTTTCTTTAGATTATCCAAATCAATATAGAAATAATTGAAATTTATGTTAAAGTCTAAGTAACTACAATACGATCCACCAACTAACGATCCACATACTTTTCTCTCTAAATGGATCAGCTAAAAGTTAAAAATTTTTGGAACGTACGCAAATAAATTATAAAATACCACTATTGACTGATAGACTAGAATATTTTTTATATTTCATCAACATTTTTTAAAAATATTAGTGCAAAAAATATTTTCTCAAGAAATATTGCAAGCGTTGTTTAATTCAAACTAAAATAAAAACAAAAGAAATTTACCAACTGTTTGGTTAATAGAATTTTCAAAAACAGGCGAGACGTTAAAACAATGTCGGCTCGGTTTTTAATTTAATCAATCAAAGAAAAAAAAATTTTCATAAGAAAATTTCATATAATTACCATTCTATTTGATCGATCTCTATAATTATGTCTCGGGAATCATTTGGAAAAAGTAGGCAATTTTTGCGAAAATTTATACCGTAATTAAAATATCTGTTGAAGCCAAAAAAGGCCGTTAATATAATTCATAAACTCTGGCGAAAGCTAAGAGTTTAGAAAGAAAATTGAAGTCAATTCTAGAATCTTCTAGACGTAAACAGTTAGAAATAATTTGAGAAAGAATGGATAATTTTCAAAGCATTTGGAACATTGATCATCCATCGATTCATTCAGGCAACTTGAGCTTAATGGAAACTCAATTAAATTAAAAATAATTGATTGCGTTTCAATAAAGTATTACAGCGAAAGCGTACCAGAGACAGGTAATAAATTTTTGAAAGTAGCAGTAGCACAAAATAACAACAAAAAAACACCAATCTTCAAGTCATACTCACAAAATGGAAGAAACACACACACACGAACACACTCAGTGCCATGCACACACGAGAGTGAAGGATCTCTTGGATGCGCATAAGTTTCTGTTTATAAGATACTAAATTAGCTACTTCTCAGATCCACTAATGCCACACTCTTATGAGTATAGGCACCCTTCCAGCACCCTCCTCGGTGCTTGCCAATGTTATTTCCTGGCTTGCTCGCACCTTAATTGCAAGAATCTGATGATCGTATCCAACACGTCGATGACGGAAAATTGCTGCAATTGTTCGAGTACTCCGTTCTAAACCGTTTTTCACCTGTTCTGCCGCTCGAATGTACCGGTAGTTAATGTGCAGATGTTAGAATTGTTGTTGCCCTAGATAGCAGTATCAATCGCTGTTGTTGTTGTTGTTGTTGTCGTTTGTTTGTGCTATTGTTGTTATATTGCTTCTTATTATTCTTCTTAATGTTTACAATATTGCTGGTACTACACTTTTGTTGTTATTCAGCAGCTGCTTAAACAAATTTCTGCAGCTAATTTTACTTTTGGTATTATTCTAACTAACAATCTCCGATATCGATCTCTCTGCAATGATTTTTCTATATCGATAGCCATGATTATTACAATCGTAGTACGAGTTCTACTGCCAGTCAAGTTTATCTAATTGAAGTCAGTGTGAGTTTACTCTATCTTAGGATGTACTGCCTACAAACGAGCCTCTAAAGGCTAGAGGCGTAACTGTTCGAAAATCGTGAGATCTAACACACGAAAATACTGTTTCTAACGCCTCAAATTAATTTTAATTATATTTTCCACAGCTCATTATCGTTTTTCGTTATTGTGGAAACACTGGACGACTTTATTTTTACTAGCTTGAGAATATCTGATTGGTTCAATTTTAAGAATTCTTTAACAACTACCAGACTAATGGAAGCGAGGTTAGTTAGCGAGGTCGGTCGAAATAAGGGAAAGATAATAATTTGGGTTCTTGCGCTTGTGTCAAGGTGACAGCGTCTGAAGGGCTCTTCTTCTATTTAAATAGCTTTTTAAATACGATTAAATATATTTTCGGTATATAAATAAAATATTTACATAAGAAAAAAAAAATATATATATAAGGAAAATATATATAAGGTATAAAAGTAATATAATAATGAAATATATTAAATATATATCAGTTAGACTCGTGCTTTTGTATGGGGCAATATATTCTGCTGTTTTTCCTCAACCCTTTCCTTATTTCGTTTCGTCAATGCTACGCTCAGTTTTTATGTTGGTTATTATTCAGGGTTTTTTTGTTATCTTCGTCGACCTACAATTGATTCGACCAATTTAAAAAACCAAAAAAAATTAATAAATAAATAAAATAATAATAATGAAAAGCAACAACAATCGAGGCGCAACCGCCTAAAGATCTACCTGAAATAAAAAATAAAGTCGGGAATGGCCGGCAACTGGCCATTCTGGCCATTCATTTATTCTGGCAATAAAATCAATGACAACCAAAAGCCACCGAACGGCAGCAACAGTAGTATACGGTTTAATGCTTTTCTGACCTTGTTGAAGCAATTCTACCTGCACTAAGCCACCGTCGTGCTCTTCGCAAAAGTTCTGCGATCGTGTATCCCGTTCAGTTTTTGTTTAGTGTGGGTTGGCAAGATGATAATGATCATGGTGAAACATATATACATCTCGCTTAAGAAGTATTTTTTTATATTAGCGTACTTTCGTGGAGGTTGGATGTATGCGGTCCTGCTATTGCTAATGACTTGAGCTGATTCCATGGATTTAAACTTAATTCTTGTAAGTCCGCAAACGAATTTTTAGAAGACGAAATATAGAATATTCATTTAATAATGAAGATTCAGAAAAACTATATTAAACACTTTACTTGCATTGTTCCCTTACGGGCTGAGAGAATTTGAAGAAATTGCTCGTAAATATCGTAAAATAATGCTGCCTTTGAATGAAATCCATTGCGTGAGGTATCTCGGCTTAGCAAAAACTGTCTTCAGAAGGTATTTCAATTACGAAGTCATGCAAAATTAATTACTTGAAATCCAATTTGATTTTCCTAATCGACGTTTAATCTGTTGAGATATAATGATTACAGAAGCTGAATTTCATTACTTTTATAAATAACTCTGATCCGCCGAGCCTTAATTTATATATCTATTAAGGCAGTAGTTATATAATGCGATTACTGTTACTAAGAATATCACTTGAAAAATTTAATGAGACAGAGAAACTTATAAATTTCCACCTATTTTGACTTCGTTTAGAAAATTCTAATTTAGGCATTTAAAATTTTTAATCACTGATTAATCACTGGACGAGCTAATTTAATAAATGGCAAATTCACTTATGAGCTGCCTAATATCGATGGTATACTAGATATCCATATACTCATGGCAGATAATTGTTTAAAGCTCTTCACTTGTAATGCATCCATCTATCCATCAGTCCATCTCTCCATTTATTCATCTACTCAACTGCCATTTGATAAATTTGTCATGTCATTGATCTTCGTTCAAGCATTTCTGTCATACAATCCGGTATTCATTGATTCTTCATTTATTTATTACGACTGCAAGCTAACCGGGATTCATGCGCTTTGATAAATCTTAGAAATACTAAACCGTAATTTATATTGCTCTCGCTATATTTGGTGTAGGTATTGTTGTTGGTGTTATTGTTATTGTTATTGATGCTTGAAAGATTTTGGTAATAACTGTCATCATCGTTGTCGTCGTGATTATTTTTCATAACTTATCATTGATGCATATTCGTAGTTTATCATCTACCGTGTTATAGATGAGACTTAAAGTGTGCCCTTCTGAGTAAGCGTGATCATAGCAACTGTCTGAGGTATCACATCTCCGACAAATTAGCTGACTGATTCACTTAAGACTTGACAAATTGCTTAATTTTATGCATTTTACACACTAATCATTTTTAAATATAAAATAAGAAGGAATTTCTTAAATTCTGTGAAATATTTTGACCCATTTTAGTTTCTCTATTTTATTCATATTTATTTATTTATTATATTAATTTTGCAAGTCTTTATTTTTACTGAATGGGAAGGAAATAAATAAATTAAATAATTTTTCTAATAATTTATATATATTCTCAAACATCGACACTATCAAAATCATTTTTTTATGAAAATGTATACGTTTTGGAAAGAGTTAATGATCAATAATTATTATAATTTTTATAGTGATTAATTGTTAATCAAGCTAAATTTCCTTCTCCTTTGAACTAAATTCTCTAATTCTCTAATTAGTATTTATTTAAACTCCGCCACAATTAAATTGGAACGTCAGTTAAAAGACGCCGCTTAAATTTAGGTCTCTGTTAGGAGATCATCGTTGGATCTTTGTTTTTATTTCTAGTTTTTCGTATTCCTTTTCAATTGTAAAAAGGAAAAACAGTGTAATATCAAGCAATTTTCCAGCAAAATTATTTGACATTTTTAATTCAGATAAATTTTATTATGGTTTTTTGTATTTGTTGCGTGCTCGAGGAAAACTTTAGTTTTGCGGGAAAAGACCGTAGAACAATAAGGGGATCGAAAGAAAAAAATTTGTGGAAAGTGCAATAAATAAAGGATGAAGAGGTGGCGTGAGGCATGTAGGATAAAGTAAAACAACAAAACTTGAAATTAAATTCTAGATTAGAACAAAACAAAGCATAAAACGAAACAAAACAGGAATAAAACAAAACAATAGAACAAACAGACAAACAAAGAATGAAGCAAAACAACGGAAAGAAGTAAACAAACAAAAAACAATAAAAATATTTTTTAATAGACTTCTCACTTTAATATGAATTTTACTTAATTTTCTTTTTTCTATATTCATAAAAGTTAATAATTTAAGAAATATCTCTTGGAAACTCTCAATGAAATCGACATAAAAATAAAAGAAATAACACCGAGAGCCACAAACCTCATCTCTTCGAATGCTTTAAGTGTCGGTTGGATGCTTATGTTAAGCTTAATTGTTAGTAAATAATGCAATTTGTCTGGTGTTGCGGTGATTGTTGTTGTTGTTGTTGCAACGTTTTATAACTGAATTTTAAAAGTATATCTAATTGCAGCACATCAATATTGCGGTTACTTTCTGCTGTTGGCGATGTTGGAGCACACCGCACACCGCAGTTGAAGTAGCTGCTGCTGCTTCTAGTGGTGCTACTCTTACTCCTCACCGTACTAGAGTTGGTCGTTATTTGCAAAATTTTGATGTTTCACTCTTTCAATAACCTTTTAATTTGACGTACCTCGTGCCTTCATTTCACTTAAAAAACGCACTGCTTATGCTTTTGATGTTGTTATTGTTATTTGTTGTTGTTCCTTCGGTTTTGTCGCTTTTGTTTTTGTGGTTATTGTTGTTGATTTAAGCCTACATTGTTCATATTTTCATCAAGTTCGCCTCGCGCACAACCGAGTTCTCTCAAAACCTGCAGTTTTGCCATTCGTCAGTTTTGTATTTTCAAGATTTTAGTCAGTCGCTAAGATTTAGTTCATAAATTCTTAGGTTTTGTGACTGTTGATTTAATCTGTTGCTCTTCTTTATCAATGTTTATCAAATGCGTCCGTAACTCGTTCATCCATCCATCGTCACCGATGGCCAATAATAATAATAATAATAATGTTGTTGTTGTTGTTATTGTTGTTAGATAACACATAGCTTTAATTATTCACAGATTGTTATTTACAGTAAATGCTACCGTTAATTAAGTTGTCAGTGTTGCCGTTAGTAATGTCATGTAGTATTTGTATCTAAACAAATTGGTCGTTTGTGTCATCGGATTATCATGAATTCGATTATTTAACGAATTTAACACATTGCACAATGTTTTTTCGTCTATCATTGATTGTTGATCGTCACAACAATCGCACAGAACACCATTATCCGTATCGTCAGCATGAGAAGCAGCAAAAAAAAAACGTAACAAGAGAAGCAGCAGAAGTAATGTTGCAAAAGCGTCATCAAAGCTTCGATGGCCAGCAATAAAATTCAATTAAGAAAGCGTGCTCTACATTGTTGTCAATGAGTAGTTGTTTTTGTTGTTGCCGTGTTCTGTTGTTGTTGTTGTTGTTGTTGTTGTTAATAATGTTCAGTTTTTATTGTTGTTTGGTACGGAACACTGTGTTTCCCTTACATCTAGCGCAACCCTGCATCAAGCAGTCTCAAGAGCAGCAAGATTGATACAACCGAATGTGGTTGGCTGCAGCATCGCACTCTTTGTTAAAGTGCCATCGTTGTCATCATCATTGTTGTTGTTGTTATTGTTGTGGTTGATGATGATTCCATTGCAAATTTTCAGGATTATTCGGCAAGAAATCACTTCAAAGAAATGTTGCTCGACTTTAATTTTAATTTGGTTGCCAGAAATCGTTTCATCTTCCTCAACTGCATTAAATTCTTATTAATGCATCTCGGCGTTTAACAACTGATTGAACCTTTCCAGTAAAGTAATTAATTAATTTGGTTTCGTGATTTTAGTCGCTTGAAATTTTAATATTAGTTTGTTAGCTCCAAAATGACATTTTTATGAATTTTTGAAATTGTCGTAAATACTGAGTTTGTTTGCCTGAATTCAGTTCTTCGTAGCTCTCTAGCTGTCATGTCTTACCATTCGAAACCTTCAAGGATTTCTTCTAATGTTTTCTTTATTTTTTTCAAAATTATAAGTCTTTCTTAAATTTTTTTAATTAGGCTCAATCGGTGGATTATGAGTTTTAGTGAGGTGTCACCAAATCAGTGATGCAAAGCTATGACGCTCTGAAGTGAAAATATTTAAATTTAACCATTTTGGACTAAATGAAATTTCAAATTAAAATCGTTGAAAATTTTCCTCAATTAATTTCCATGTATCAAAGGGTTGAATGCATTTTTCTTTTTTATTATCATTATTTTCATTAATGTCGATTGATAAACACGTTTAACTTAGCTTATCGCGTGGTAAACGTGGTTTACAGAAGTCAAAAGGAATGACAAGTAACAAATGTCAACTTTTTCGTGGTGTCACAACTGAACAATGCTATCAACAAGAAGAAGAACAACAACAACAATTTTTGTAAAATTGAGTTTTTTAACCGAAAATAAAGCAGTAAACATTATCCGCTTTTCAGTGGCAGATGCTGAAGATAACAACAACACAACGAACAGCAACAACATAAATGAATGAATGAATGAATGAATGAATGAGTGTTTGAGTGAGTGAAGTGTTAGTCTGTTCAAAAAAAATTTGTTCGAAAAGAGTATATAAGTTCCTTCAATCGTCTTTAACTGAGGGCGACGTATGCACTGACACCGCCACCGCCACTGACACCAACACCAACACCATCACCAACACCAACACTCACACCAACCATTACTGACATCGAATTTGGTAAAGTTCTCCGACGCTTTTCTCTTGTTCTACTTGTACGTGAATTCTTTCCTTTTGCCACTTTTTGCAAAACTGTTGCACTTCAGGAGTACTCTAGTCATGTTTCCCTTCATTTCACCAAAAAATTTCCCGCACATTTTATACCGTATACAAAATGTATCCTTCTATATATCTGCAAATTCTCGGTCAAGGTCGAATTTTTTTTGCAATGTAATGCATGAGAGTCATGTTAGTGGAAACCACCAACACCGCCGTCAACAATAACAATAAAGACAAATCGAATAATGTGCAACAACGACTCGCATGGTTTGGTTTACGGTTGACGTTGTCGTCGTCGTCGTCTTCGTCTTTCACGAAAAATTTCACGGGAAAGTAGATGGAGTTTGTGTGAGTATCGCCAACCATTTGCTACGACCGGCAGTGGCTGAAGAGACGAGAAGTCAAGAGATTATTATTGCATGAATGACTCGGTAAATGTGTTTGCATTTTGCAACATGATTGGCACTTAAGACATTCCCGCTCTTATAGAGCAATTGCTTTGTGACTGAAATTGATTGCTTGACAACTTCGGAATTTTCAAAATACCAAATAACGAATCACAAACGATTGTTCTTTTTTTAATTTAAGAAAAGTTATTAAATGTTATTTGAGTAGATTGAAATGTATTTTAGCCTTTAAGAAACAATCTAATGATGAAATACCGCAATTTTATGAATCTTTTGTCACCAACGCAATCAAACCTTGAAATCTTAAATCAAACTGATATCTTTGGAAAAGGAAATGTCTTTGTTATAAAGTAAAAAGTTAAAGTAATTTTTTGCTAGTACGATAAATTTAATTATTTTAGTAAGTGGAGCATGTTTTAATCGCAAAAGAATAAGCTGTGTAATTAATAGAATTTCTCCTAAAAGTTATTTCTTTTCATTTGTTCGCGAAACTCTTTTGTTCGCTAAATCAGTGAATGATCAGGTGATGATAGTCTATTGCATAAACCATTGCCAATTCTTACAGCGCCATTAAGAGAAATTGCTAACGGTAATTACAAAGGGAGACTGCTTATAGTTTTTCTGTTCGTTCGGTCACAGAAGCTAAATTATGTTGCTAAAGCAGCATCAGCAGCATTGCTTCATCGCAAACAATAACCGTTCGATGCACCATTTAATTCGTTCACAATTTTAACGGAAATGAAAATAGTTTGAATAGTTTTCAAGTCGCCGCTAAGGTTTTACTGTTTACGACTCGTGCCCGATTAACATTCTCTTAATTTAGTTTTCAGTTAGCGTGGTTCAATTTTTAACTTTAGAAACAGGTTTATTATGGCCGGCGATTGATGATGGCGCTGGCACTGGCACGAGCATGAATGCCGGGTATTAGTATGAGCACTGACACTACTGATGGTAACACCCCTTTCGCCAGTGGCAGCTGTAGCGACGATAGTGCGCATGCTCATACTCCATGAATTCGTAAATCAGCCGAAGAAAATATTGTCGAAGGCTTTTCTGAAATTTGGTTTGAAAATTCGTAATAATATCTGTTACTGCTAGAAAACAACCAAAACAACTTTCGCAACCTGACGATCGCCAGGTAACATCAAACTTACTTCACGTACACTTGTTGCCGCTCATTCGCCATCGTCCTCGTCCTCGTCCTCAACGTTACCATCATCATCATCATCATCATCACCACCACCACCGACAACTTCAGCTTCTTTGTCATCATTTTCACGCTAAACGGTATTTTGTATCATTCCACTTTTTCATTTACCGCAAACTTTTTATTTGGCGCTGATCATGATCGTGATCGTGATCATTGATGGCTTCGATGGCTTCATCGCATTTGACGCAGGTGTAAGCAACTACTAAGCATAAATGGGGCTGTTTTATGCTTATGATTGGAGTTCAACTAATTAATAGAAAATTTGCACACAAAAGCGACAACTCCGAAGTAGTTAAAAATTCATTGAAAGTTTGAGAGCTCCACCAAACTAGTTTGCAAATATTTCGATCAAGTCTTCAATAAATTCGAAATGATTTTCGCACAGAATTTGAAATAATAAAACTGTAAAATGAAGACAGCTAGCACGGAGCAAAAGTTATTTTAATCGAACATTATTTATTTTTATTACTGTTACTTTAAAGGAACAGGCTTTAACAAGCTAGCGTCTACCGTCCAGGAGGTTAGCTGTCATTAATACTAACCAATTTTATTTAATTTATGTGACATTTTCGCTAATAATATTTTATGATTTCTCGCTACTAAGAAATCCTCAAAGGAGTCGATAGAAGAAGGAAAACGGCACAAAAATGTTTCTATAAAAATGCTCTATAAAATATTAGAAAAGGCATGTCGTTTTGTCGCCCACATAATTGCGATCGATCGAAGAGTCTGAGAGTGATATGAGTTTCTTTAGTAGAGATAAGAACCAAAAAATGAAAATAGTGGGCCCTAGTGCGGTGTAGAACCTATAATCGCAAAGACAAACTACGAAGAACATTGCGAATGATCTTATTCTCGAAACGAATATCAACGTCTAACTACACGATGGAATTATTGTTAACATAGTAAACATTTTAAAATCTATTTAGAAAATCTTGTTCAGAGTGAAGACAACTTGACAGTATTGATGTTTTGAATACTCGATGAAGTAGCTTCCTTTCAAACTTACTTCCTCTATTGCTTACATTCATTTCCTCTTTCATCACTCCTTTCCCAAACAGTTCCTTGCAGAGCTCTAACAACCACTTGGAACAATTCACCTATACCGTTGAGCTCATCCATTTTACCGCAAGAAATTTCTTTTGGCTTATAGCATTCAGATGTTTCCAATCTGAACCATGTCAATCTGCATGTTGTTTTGCATCTTACAGCAATCTGTCCCATTTTCTTCATGTCCCGTTCTCCGCACTCAATCAGGAATTCACACACAAGGTTCATTTCATATCAGACTTCACCTGCCAGCTGCCTGCAGTTACCCACAGCACAATTTCTGAATGAAGCCTTCTCCACTCCGATCTGTTCTGCTATGCTCTGCTCTAGCTCTTCTATTTACCTTTTATTACGGTTCATTCGTTTCTTCCGAAGACATGTTTGCCATCTTTTATTGAAACTGTTATCTCTTCAAGTATGGAGCTAAGTGTTCAGATACAGTTAAGGCTGAAGTATATGTTTCTTGTTTCATCTTTGCTTTCAATCCTGAACACATCGCCTTTTGCTCTTCTTCGCCTTTATCAGGTTTCTTTTTTTTGGAACGGGCAGTTAACTTATCGGAAGAAAGCTGGAAAAAGTGTTCTTCGAGTGATCGGAATCGATTATTTCAAATAGATTTTTATAATATTTGAAAAGAAATAAGAATATCAGGAGCTCATAATGAATAGCTTTTCAGGCAGCGCATGTCACTGAAACTATTGAAATATTTACATATTTTGTGGTATAAGTTTGGAAGCAGAGTATATTTTCTTGTATTCGATGTAAATTCATGAACATTTTTCTTTAAATCAGTTGAAAATTTTTGGACTTTATAAAGAAGTCTCTGATTGGAAATTTTATCCTAACCACAGAGGAGGTTGTTTTTGTACCTCATACCTTCATTAAAGAAGGTGTTATAGCCTATACCCTATAACCACATTTAGGGAGATCCAGCGCATATTCTTTGGTTCCTTCTATCTGTCTGCCTTTCCGTAGAAGTCTTTGTAAGAAAATTCAGGAATATTAGTTGCCTTCCTAATCTATTTGGTGATGATATTGGGCTAATACGCGCTTATGTCATACCAATTTTTAGAGTTATTATGGAATTACACAAACGTTCTACATATTATCGATTTTGATTTAGACTCTTCACATAAAATTCACATTTCTTAGAAAGGAATAGTTTGCCAGGAACAACTAGAGAAGAGTAAATTTATATATTACAAACCCATTTTATGGAATAATCTCTTTCTTAGAAAAACTTTTACTAAATCTTCGAGTCTTACTTATAAATTAGTCGTGGAGAATTTATACGAACCACACATGCATAACCCGAATTTTTCGGAAGATCCCATTACAATCCGTTATTGTAGAATTATAGATGATGCCAATCATCACACCGCCCCCCTCCTAGCACTTACAATAATTCCTCACCGTGAAAGAAAACTGTGACCAAAAACTCGAATAAAAACAACAATAACAACATCAATTTACAGTAATTCAGAAACAAACAACAAACCTATGACGACGTAAGCAGCACCTCCAAAACCAAAGCTCCCTCGCTTATGTGAGAATACTTGGTTTCCTTCAGGACCAAGTACTTGCCAACGCGAGATCACATCGTACCGGAACATGTAAACCTGATAATATCCCAGCGTCATGTAGGCTGCCTGCCTAGCAGGTTCTCTCATTGATGTTTTTGTTTTGTTTTCTTGTTGTTTTTGTATATCTAAGATTTCCTGCAATTGTTTCTGCCGCATGAATACCACGACTTAGCCCTCTTTTACGAGGCCTACAAGACTCTTACGTTCACGTTGTCTCCCTGCCTCTCTTTCCTCTACAAAACCAACCCTCATGGGTTGTAGAGGAAGATGTAGAAGAGTAAGAAGATGGCTCACTACGCTTACTCCTAGAAGAAATCGCAGAGCCATAATTGTTTCCAGTTATTTTGCAGTTATTGTTAGTTGTTGTTTTTGTTCTTATAGTTATTGTAGTTGTTATTGCTATTGGTTTCGTTGTATTCGGTTCTTCTTCTTGTTGTTGTTGTTGTTGTTATCGTTGTTGTTGTTGGTATGGAGGTTCCAGTCACTTGATTTTATTGCAGTCGGGTTATTATTACTGTTGTTGATGTTGTTGTTATTTTTATAGACCTGTCCCTTGATGTTGATGCTTTTCTCTGATTAAGTATGTTGTGTAACTTTTTGTTGCTTTTCTTGTTGTGCCGTTGCGATTGTTGCTGTTGTTGTTGCTATTGTTGCTGTTGTAACTTACACAGAGTCCAATATGCAACGGTTACTGAGATAAGTTGTAGCAACAGGAAGAATATTTTCCGCTACGTTGTTGCTGTTGGTGTTAGTTTTGCTGTTGCTATCGCTGCATTGTTGTTGCACCTGTTTTTTGTTGCTGTTATTTGGTTAGCATATTTTATATTAAGTGAATTAATGGATGGTAAAGAACTTCAGAGAACATGAAGACCTTCTAAAATTCGGCTACTTAATAATCGGTAACCAAGGCTTTGATCAACCGTCGAGGACTTCTCTTGGAGGGCATAATTGTCATTATATGGGATTGTCCCTTCCTACATATTGGTATGTTTTGTACGAATTTAAGATCATTATGATAATTTCATTTAAGACAATTCCGCGAAGCTCCCATTAAAAGCTCTGAAGTGATTTAAATATATCACAAGTGATTACCCGGATACCGCTATCCGGTAGCTTGACTGTACTGCATCCGGTTCCTCCTAATCGTATAGGGCCGTAAAAACAGTTTTCGTAATGAATTGAATTTCTATTCGTACATGTTTGAGGCAACGTTTTCCAGTTAGGAATTTCTTCAACATACAGATTCACTGCCCAGAGGTTCTCAGCATCAGCATCTTGATCGGAGCTGTTTATACTTTTCACATAAGCCGCTTGCGTACAAGAACCGATTGTGGTACTCGTATCCCTGCAGCCGGCTGGATGGACGCTTGCATTAAATGGAAATCTAACAGAACGCAATGTTAAAAACAATCTATGCGAAGACGCTATGCGATGCGACGCATGTCCATTGACCGACGGACGGTAAAATCGTAGACGCAGATCATTTTAGATGTTGATGAAACTAGTTTGGTCACAAGTGCCCGTGAGGGTTTTTGTTCAGTTCCCGTCTGCTCACTTCATACTTCTATCCTTCCTTCGTGGCTTGTCTTGGTTTAGGTTGGTTTGGGCCTTCTCGATTCCTCCGATCTAATGGAATGTGCATGAGGAAATGTTTTTCAAATAAAACTTGTTCCTATCTTCATTGAACCGAAGCGAGCAAAAGACGGCCACAAGTGCAAGAGATGTAATATTTAAATAGCGAATAAAACCTAAAAGGTAGCGGATCTCCTGGAACAACAGCGAAACCTTGGTTCGCCTCTTGCGATCATACATATCACATATATACCTTCAAAGTTTAATGACTTAGAAAGCAAGAAACCAGTGAAGCTGGATGAAATTAAATTTATTGCAACTCTTGTAAGCTGCCACATATTCTTTTTTTATTGCATGCATGCATATAATTTTTATACCAGTTTTAGGACTTGACGTTGAGATGGAAATTGTTTAGATACTCTTGATCGTTTGGTGATATGATCTCGTCTCTTTCACTGATAATCGCTTGGAAAATGGCATCAAGTAAACTTCTCGGGACGAACCGGGAAGAAAACAGAAGTTATCATTGCAAAAAAAGTAGAGAGTATTATCCACCAAGTTAAAGAATTTAGCCCATCCTTCATGTAAGAAACAAAGCGTGACTAATAACAGACGATACAAATGCAGACTCGACTTAAGCTTCCTTTCATTCCACGACTGTATTCTGTAGCAGGATAGGAAAGTAATCAACCACTCACTTGACGATATGACGGAAGCCTTTTGGCTTTTCGTTTCTAGAAAGAAAAACTGAAAGATTACGAAGGGTTATTATCCTCAGATTGATTAATTCGTTGACTGGTTGTTCAGTTCACGACAATTGGAGGTTAGTTCAACATGGTTGTTTCCATTCTCCTTGGGATTTTGATCTCTTATTTTATAATTATTTAAACTATGAATTCGTACGATTACTAAAATTGAAACTTTATTTATAATTATCATTAGTCTGCACCCATAGTCGATCCTTATTTTGCAAAGATCCATCCATTCACATATTGATGAATAATGGAATGTTCGATCCAGGGAATAGGATCTGGTTAGTTCAGGTATAGTTTGAAATAGTAATTCTTGTAATGATTAGTAATGATAATGATGACTCGAACTGAATGAATTAAGTGCTAACTGAACAATGGATTACACAGAGTGTTCCTACGAGCTATTTTGCTTCTTCTTCTCATAATTGATGATGTTCTTCATTTTAATTCCGTATGAATTCTACAATAATAATCAAAACAACAACAACAACAACAATAATAATAACAGAAAATCTTGATCCTAATAACAAATACACTGCGATCACTTTGTTTTCCCTCCGAATTCCCCTCCACCCTAAATTTTTTCTAACCAAGGAAAAGACAAACAAGGCAAGACCTCAAGCACCAACTGCAAATAACCGGACTCGTGCTTAAAGCCTTCCCTTCGTTGGTTAGTTGTGGTGCATTGCTGTGTGCAAGCCCAAATTCTTGATTCAATCTGAACGGCGTCTCCGTTCAACGCACCGCTTGAAAAACTTGATCTCGATAACGGAGTATTCTTGCAAAGCGCTGTTATTTCTTAAGCATACATGAGAGTATGCTTGGTATGATGGTTGGGACAGTCTGCGGACATTGTGGACGGATGGATAGTGAGGCTGCTGAATCTACCTTCATCTGCTGTCTAGTGTGTTCTTGTGGCGATGTTGGTTACTGTTCCTTCTTTATTCTAGTCCAACACTATTATTGTTGTTGCTGCAATTGTTGCTGATGTTTATTGCTGTCGTTGTGATTGCCAACTAGTTCCTTTTATGCTTTTTTATTCCATTCCATTCGAGGGACTGCAGCGCGCACCTTGGCAAAGTTAGATCGACCGCACAGGTGTTACGCTAGAACTTCAGGTGGACTAGCATTGGAAATTCTCTTCAGGTTAGATTTTTCTAGTTTCTGGTTTGTTTGTTCGCAATTATACCGTTTCGAAGTGTCTTAAAATGTTAGCGTACTGCACACGATATATTTTATACAAAAATCGACCAAGACGAGCAATAGCTGGCATTGAATGGTTATTAATTTCGAAATATGAGACTTTAGTTCTATCATATAAAAATTAAGCTTTAAATTCTGAATTATACCTAACACCGTATGGCCATGGTGCCCTATTCCTTGACAATTCGGGTTCTTCATTCACTGCCTTAATTGCGGGCCACTCGGCGAATTGAAATGGTCCGCTTGAAAAACAAAATTGAGTTTTATGTCCACAGAGTGTTTTAGTAAATTTCCCACATGCGTTTTTTCATATCATTTATTCCCCAAGTGAAATCCTTCTATTTATTAAGTATAAATAACGATAATTAACGATGATAATATTAGTACATTTATTTTTAAAATCATTTGAGAAAATACTGGAAATTCATCACCTGACGAAAAAATTTTTGCGGAGGAAATTTGAGCCATTTTAAACTAGCTTGATGGTTTTTACCAAGAAAGAATAATTATTCAAAGGATCATTTCACAATAGTGTGTTTTTGCACTAAGTGATGGAGCGGATGGTGGTGATTTTAAGCAACATATCGGACGTAATTGATAAAGCCCATAGTGCATTTATATAAGAATTGCAAAAAAAATTGAAGAAATATTAAGGAATTTCAGAATTTTCAGAAATCTGAGGGCTTTTTGAAAGTGTTTTAAAAGTTTTACAACTTGTTTAGAATTATAAATATAATCCTTGTGTGAGACTAGGAAATATTTTTGATTAAACACGCACTTGATGTCTCGACTTCCTCTCCAAAATATCTGAGATATATTTGAAATATACGAGTCTTATCAACTCCTTTCCAGGATCCTTTCAACATTCCGTGATCCACGGCCGTCGATTTTCGTCGGGCTTTCGATTTTTGTAAAAAATTGTTTTTTCTTTAAAACCGCCTGTGTAGGACCACATCTAGAATTCAAGACATTGGTAAATTATTGGAGCAATAAAATTTTTTCCCGAATTCTGAATTTTTATGAGTCGAAAGTTTCGGGGCATTTTCTAAAAGTTTGACACAGGATAATGAAGAGGCCTCCTCAAGGACGTGTTTCACGAGAATTTTCGAGTAACTTCTGAAAGCAGATTTTTAATAACGAAACTCCTTAAATGCTTTCTTTTAAGTTCTAAAAATAACGCTTCTAATTTCTAAAAGTGAAAGCTAGTTGCTAACTATTTAGGTGTAAAAATAAATGCAAGAATTTAGTTCCATGCTTAACCTCTTTTTAATAACATTTCTTTTTGAAGCTCCACCAGTGAATATTAATTGACGTGTGATATCATCACGTATCATCTGAGATATTTGGATACTATATATGATATATTTACTAAATTTTTTATAATGCTATTAATAATATTATAATAATATTACATTACTAATAATTTATGTATAATCTTAAACTATATATAAACGTATTTTATAATAGGGTGAACATATAAATTCGAAGCCAAAATGTAGACTAGTGTTTATGGAGGATGCCTGAAATGTCTTATTAATCTTGTTACAATATTTTTTCTTCACTTTTCTTTTCTTGCCACCACATTATTTTTTTTGACATATATATTATATCACAGAAACGTAGTATCGCTCAGATAATCTCAAATATACGCGAAAGTCGTAAAAACTAAGTAAAAAAACTATACAAAATGGCAAAATTTTGAAAAGTATGTCGTAAAATATTGTGTCTTTCAGGGATCATTCTTCAATCTTTGATGATTTTGTTCAAAGAATTGTATGCAACGTTATCACTATTATTACACCCGACACCCGACAGTATGGGGTGTATCCACTTTACTTCTTCCATTTGTAAAGCCTTAAAGGAGTAAGACGTGATAGTTAAAAAATAAAAGTTAGGCGTGAGAGATAAAATGTATATTCTGGTTCAGAATAACGATTGATTTAGCGTTGCCCGTAAGTCTGTTTTTGGAAACCATGATTCCGAACGAAGAGATATCGACATGAAATTTAACAGAGGTATCGTATTCTCTGTCATTATAAACTGTTTCAGATTGGAAGTGGACAAATTTGGATAATAGACACGGCCTCTTTTCATTTATTGTTCAATTATTTTTTCATTTATTGTTTATTGTTCAATTTCTGAGATTGTACTGTCATTTTTATTTTCGGAAAAAATAGCCTCGGATGAGGCTCGCCTACAACGCAAAGTTTTGGCTACAGGAGAACGAATAGAGTTATAGAACGAATAGGTGAACTCTTCCCTCCTGGACTATTTTTTATTGAAGACAACTCCACGCCTACTTTTTAAAATTAGTAAGTATTTATTTTTGGTAACAGCTCAATTCCTCGGCTTGCGAAGGATATTTGGGGGTAAAGTTTTGCTTAAGAGTTCACCATTTCATGCGAAAGTATGCTCTTAAAAATTGCCATGATTCGTCTACCGGTAAGTGTAGTCACTAATGAATGAGGACGGCGGCCCCAAGACGTGTTTTACAAACATCATGTGCTTGCATAGACCGCTTGTTGTTAAAAGTGCTGGGACACTTCTTAAAGGCGATACGAGCTTATCGATGCATGTAACTCAATTCATCAGATTATAAAGAATTGAAGCTAGAATGTGTATTTTAAATCTCTTCAGATTTAAGATATAAATATCTATTACGGAAGTAGGGTAAAAGAGCTTCGCCAAGGCCGATATGAGCGCTCTTACTTGTATTTTTATTAAATTAATTTTATGTAAATTCAATTTTATTCAAATTCAATTTTATTCAAATTTAAAATTGCAAATAACATTAATTTCGAAACGAGTTTATACATATACTCACACTTCAAAATACAAATGTTTAGAAAAAGGAAAGGGAAAACATATATTTCAGTAAACAGCAAAACCTCTACTAATATTTCCGTATGTTTTGAAATTTATTATGTCTTTTCTGCGGATATGTGATGAAATGCTCTGACCATGAATTCTGACATTTAGTATCCTTGGCAAAAGCTCATTACCAATTAATGGCATTCGAACATTACTTTCACCTAAATAATTGATTATAATTTTAAATATTATCATATTGTACATATTTCCATTTTATCATAAATTTCATATTTCCATTTTCTTAGCTTATACCAGAAAAAAAATCAAAAAACTAATTCTAATCTTCGATTAATATTTAACTCGAAAAATTCTCTCAATTCGTTCAATATATATATATATATATATATATATATATATATATATATATATATATATATATATATATATATATATATATATATATATATATATATATATATATATATATATATATATATATATATATATATATATATATATATATATATATATATATATATATATATATATATATATATATATATATATATATATATATATATATATATATATATATATATATATATATATATATATATATATATATATATATATATATATATATATATATATATATATATATATATATATATATATATATATATATATATATATATATATATATATATATATATATATATATATATATATATATATATATATATATATATATATATATATATATATATATATATATATATATATATATATATATATATATATATATATATATATATATATATATATATATATATATATATATATATATATATATATATATATATATATATATATATATATATATATATATATATATATATATATATATATATATATATATATATATATATATATATATATATATATATATATATATATATATATATATATATATATATATATATATATATATATATATATATATATATATATATATATATATATATATATATATATATATATATATATATATATATATATATATATATATATATATATATATATATATATATATATATATATATATATATATATATATATATATATATATATATATATATATATATATATATATATATATATATATATATATATATATATATATATATATATATATATATATATATATATATATATATATATATATATATATATATATATATATATATATATATATATATATATATATATATATATATATATATATATATATATATATATATATATATATATATATATATATATATATATATATATATATATATATATATATATATATATATATATATATATATATATATATATATATATATATATATATATATATATATATATATATATATAAGCTAATAAGATTTGATATGCCCCAAATTATCGGACTTTACGTACTGGGTGAAAAATATTTTGACATCATTATTATATCACTGCACGAAGTGTTAAAAAATTGATTATTGTGAAATATTTACCCTTTCCAAAAGTGTGTATGTGCGTGTGTTTGCAATTTTGGTGCGAAAATAATTACAGAAAACCCAGCAAGTGCTTGCTTGCGCCACGCCAAATAAAAAACAACCAATATTATTTGATTATTCTAATATTTGAAAACAGATGTTTTAGTGCTAACACCCACACCTGCGAACACATGCATATATTTTGTATAATGTTCCTTAAAAAATGAACAGGCGAAAAATGTTTATTTTGGAATTTTTCGCCAGCAAAAATGTTGCGAACATTTCTCACTTTAAAATTGTATTGAAGTTTCCACATGCGTGGCAAATATCCATTTTCTTTTCGTATATCATTCTTCAGTTTCATTTTTGTTTTTCTTTTTTGAATTATTCTTTGGTGAAAAGCATAATTGCTCGTTCTGGTATTGAATAGTTTTTTAACTTTTGAGAATTCCATTTTATTTCCTCTAACGCTGCCGAAAATATCCACTAGCATCAAATTAATAAAATAGTTCTGCTACGTTCCATAATATTTTCTTAGTTCTTTAGGACATTTTTATTTCTCGCGATTAGCTATACAAGGTGAGAGTACAACAGATCCATAAGATCGGGGGTTTGGAATACGCGGTCATAAATTTGGAATCTTTTTTCAGTTAGATTTATATATATTACCAAATATTTGTGATAAGTTTACATTCTCTTAAACAGAAAGCAAGAGAAAAACAGAGAGAAAGGGAACATAGAAAGCAAGCCGCAATATTTATTTATTTATTTTACCTAATTTCTTTAGGTGCATTCGTTGATTTCACTCCGTATAATAAACAGGTTAGAACACTACCTTTGGCTTGGCCGATGTTTATGTACCCTATACCCGTGATATAGTAATGTATCTTTGAAGTGCAATAAAAAGTAGGCGGGTTACGCTCATTTCTTATCACATTTTCCTTTACTTAGTTAATTCATTTATTCCCAATTTCCCTGTTTAAAACAATTATACGAGGTGTCCAAGTACAAGACATGGAAAAACTTGATAGGAATTTTTAAAACACATCAAAGGCATTTATTTCGTCGCCCCGCGACGAAGGTGCTTTTGGTGGGAAAAAAACAATAGTTTGGTGGAAACCAAAATATTGTTGCTTCTAATGCTTCTCAAATCTCCTGAATATGATTAATTGATTTTAGCAAAATAAATGTCAAGATGGAAATTTTGCACAAAAAATATAAGAAAAGGATTCTTCAATCTTTCAAAAGAAAATGCAAATTTTCTTAAATTTTTTAAATGTGTACTTTTAAACTTTTGGTCTTGATTATGTATTCTTCTAAATGTAACAAACTTTTCATCAATGTCTGTCTGCGTGTCCTCTATATATCGTATTCTCCTTATCCCGCAAAATAATTGAATTCTTACAAATCACATTCTTCAAAAAGGATTAGAATTGGAATGGAATAGATTCTGCTCCGAATAATTATGTTGCTTTAAGCTTATAAGTAAGGAATTTCGTTATTTATAAGCATCACTTCCTCCTTCTTCAATTTTTCTTCCAAATGATAGTAACCATGTAACTTCTTGGAAGAGTACACTTCACACTGAGAAAATTTCATAATTTACAATAACCGATGAATTGTTTGCTCTCTTCCTATCTCTCCGCAAACAAACAAACAAATAAAACAACAAAAAAAAAATCACCAACGAAAAGCTACTGTTTAGTGAATAGTACGAGGAACGACCTTGCCGATTATCTTGAAACATGGCAACGCTGTGGGCACCGCACGCGGTTGCTGAAGTGCTAAGAAGTAAGCAGCAATCGTGATGCAACGACTTCGAGGATCATCAACTGCCGACGATAGCACTCGCCTTTGACCAACAATTACTACGTCGAATTCTTGAAGTGCATTATTGGCGTATGATACGTTCAAAGAGGAAACGTTTTTTTAAAAGAGCCGTTGTGTTCAATTAGTTAACAATATAAAAATGAAACCAAATAGTAGGTCATTTTTAGGATGAATTGCATAAGTGGTTCGACGTTCAACTTCGACGAAATTCTGTTTACGATTAGAAGTTATCACAAATTTAATTCAAAATTATGGAAATTATTGTTTGGTTATAACATAAAAATATATTTGTTTATAAACGAATAAAAATTTAACTCTTTCTGATATATGTTGTTTCTTTTATTTGCCTTAGTTTACCGCAATCTTAAGCTGACTTTCATCAACAAATTTTAATAAATTGGGAAATGTTTATGTAGGAACATTTTCAACATATTTTCGTCAATCCATAGAAATAAAAAAAGTTACACGAACATGATCGCTAAAGACCGTTTCATTTCCTAGCTAAACATAAGCTAATTTCGTGATTAGTTGCGTAATTTATTTATTGAAGCAAAAATATTTAGATTATTTCACAATTTTTAGAATCCGCCAAACGAATTTCTTATCATTGTTTCACAATCGCTTTTTGTTTATAATTCTGAACAATTTTTTCTCGCTTTAGTAATTTAGGATGTGGTGCTCTCTTATTGTATCAATTTGTTCTCTCTGCGCAAGATAATGATATCTATTATCAGAAAACTAACAACTGATATCACAACATTCTTCAGATTTTCAACCCACCCACCCATTTTGAAATCATGATTCTTGAATCGCTCAATTCAATTCTTGAAGTATTTGTTGTAATTTATCGCAATTTAAACTTGTTACAGCATTACTGACAATATCCTTAAAATACAAAGGAGGGAATATTGGGGCAATATCCTTCGACTGGCTTCGATAATGTTGTTCATAAAATTATATGACCCCTCATGTGATAAATGGAAGCTAAGGGTTAATAAAAAAGAAGTGGCTTGTGTTTTATGTCTTCCAAGGAAGGAAATCATTATTCAAATGCAAAAAAATGAATAAAATACGCGATAAAAGACGACACCCTTTCTTTCAAAAGCATTTGAAAAAGAATGTATTCGAAAACCGTTTCTTGACATGCTTTCATGCAATGATCATGATTCCATACCGAGATTGCATAAAATGTTCTAACACAGAAACGAAGATAAAGAAGGAATGTGCTAAAGAGAAAGGCAAGCATAAGAGAGATTGTAGCGTGCAGTGGTTAACACGAAACCCTTCGCCGTATTCGCGAACGGCGACGTATGTATCATCATTTTTATTTTTGCGAGTTGATCGCGTCGACGATATGGCAATGTTGATTATTTATTAACATATAGTATTCATTTGTTTTTGTAATTTTTTCTGATTTTCATACAATGGCAAATGTACTTTTTGTCTAGGTTTGTGCTTCTCTATGATTATCGTTTACCAAAATATCTCCTAATTACGAGTGAATTTCAGTAACCGAAGGAGGTAGAAACAAGACGAGAAGATGAAGGAGAGCAAGTTTGGATGGATAGTTATCATTATCATTTCATATAAAAAGTTCACAGTAATAATAAACAACAAAAGCGATCATCTACGAATTTGCGAAATTTCCAATGCCCGAATTCGCACGATCACTTACCATGGAGAAAGGGAGAGAGAGCGCAAGAGAATGAGAGAGAGAGAGGGACAGGGATATTGAGCTAGGGAAACAAATCAGAAGAATGTTATGGATATTCTCTCTCAATTGTCTTCTCTCTGCTTTCAAATAGCTTTGTGCTCTCTCCATTTTCAAGCAACAATAACAAACAACATGAACAACAACAGCGGAACAAAGCCGAATATATCAGATAGTTTGAAGAGACTTGCTAACGCGCCACCGGCAAACTGCGAATTTCTGCAAAGCTTTCAAATGCCATTTCTTTGCTTTTGTTGACTAATTTTATTGCTAAATTCGCATTAGTGTGTAGTAGTAGTAATCTCTTCTTATTAAGGTTTGCTGTTGTCGTTTTTAAAGCTGTTATATCTCAGTCGCTCAATATCTTCTACGGATCTCTCAGTCTTTTTTCAAATTGAAAAACTTAGTTTTTTGGGTTAGCGACGCCATATAATTGGTATGTATTCATGTTTGTATTGGTGCTCATAGGATATACATATATAGATTCAAAATTTCGCGATACACACCGATACATACTGATCGATGTAAGCATATACCGGCACGGTTGCCGCCACGTAAACGCGCGCGCTCACGTGTATACAACTTCGGCCACATGCGTGCCATTGGCTGTCCTCGCTTTATATCGTCGCTGTCGCTGTCGCTGCCATCGTTGTCGCTGCGTGTCGGTGTGCACTTTGCGAATTTCTTATCCACGCCAATGTTGCGGTTAGTAGCACTTCGACTGCTTGCTGATTTAGATAGATTAGAGTGAGCGATCTGTTTATTGGGTGTGTGCGTTTGTAACGATCTTTTAGATGCGCGAGTAAGTAATCGTCGACGCAACGGTACAGTGGCATTGATATCCGGAATCGATGCTGATGATATCCAGATTTCTAATTGAATTGACCAAAAACATTAAGTGATACGAGCAATGTGGAAAAGAACGGAACAACTTTGGTAAATAGCGCGTCCTCGAGAGCACAAGCCCGATCGTGAGCGCAAGCTGCTAACATTGGTTAACTGCTCTACATGTTAAATAACTGAGCAACATACAAGTAAGAGCAATCTAAGCTCCAACCGGTCACAAACAAGTCTATCATCATCATCATCATCTGACTAAGAACAACTATTCAAAAAAAACCTATGCCAAACAACAATAAACACATGGTGGAAACCAGCAGCAAAAACATTAGAACATACATTAGAGCAAGAACAAGCAGCAACAGGATTAACGGCAACGGAGACTTCGATGTTGTGTTGCTTGCTCGAAGACATTGCTGTAACTATTTAATCTGGACATACACTCAGAAGTAGCGGACTCGGCGGCTTCTCTCGATGGGGCTGCTGGTGTGAGATCCGATGCGGTGCTGCTGCTGCAATTTTCTACGATTTTAACGTATCTGAAGACTTTTTGCATTATTTGCTGCTTTCGCAACGAACACTCATCGACAAGTACTACAATCGCAACGTTGTGAAACGCGCAGCGAAAGATTCCGATAGACTAATCTTTTTTTTTGTGCGATGCCACTTTTTGTTTCAAATGAAATCGTGGACTTCTTTATTTTTATGGTTCTATTTCAAATCTTTCGTTCTCTTTTCATAGAGTTCTTCTTTAAATATTTCGCTGTGTTCAAAATTTAGGTGACTCTACAAGTGAATAAATAAACAAATAAACAAACAAACAAATAAAAGAACAATCAATCAATCAGAAATAAACGCTAACAAACACCTGACAAAATTTTATCATTATCATAATCGCCATCATCATCACCACCGTCATCGTCATCATCATCATCCACTCAACAGATACTCTACGAATTACCTCCAACAAGTGCAATAAACGCGAGTGAGAGCAAGTAATTGTTTTTTTAAAAAATTTTATCTCAAAAATTTCTGCCACCATCTCAACAAAAAAAGAAAGAGACTTAAAAGAAATAACTTAAAAATTTCATTCAGAAACTGCAAAAACATTGAAAAAGTGAGAGATCTTAAAAAAACTTGCAAAATCTAAAATTAATCGAACAAAAATGCTGCGTAAAATACTTTGATAAGCGAAAATATTTAAATATCAGTAAAACAAAATTGATAACTTGAGAAACAATCCAAGAGAAAACGTGCAGAGAAGAATTTCAGCAAAACCGAAAAGAAGTGAGGCAAAAAATGTTCTAAGTGTTTCTAAAATTGTTTGCAGAGATTCGAAAGTATCTGCAAAATAGTCTGGTATTATTTTCGAAAAAGAAACATGTGCTTCGTAGGGTGCGTCGTTGGTGCTGCTTCTAGTATTGTCGCTGCTGCTGCTGTTGCTGTTGCTGTTCTTCATATTGTCATCGTAGTCTTCCTCATTCTTATGCTCAGCTATTATCCTCATCGCGTTTGTTGTTGCTGTTGTTGCTGTTGTTGATATATGACTAGAGTAATGGTAATGATGACATAATAACAACCAGACAAATGACGCAATTACACAAACACAAAACGATTTAAATTTCATTTCAAGCAGCACAAGCAAATCCCCTAAGGTTGTACTTTTTTATAAAAGCACACATACGCACACACTTACTCTCGCTCGCTTGTCAGATTTTATATTTAATAAAAATTATCCTGGATGTATTCTCTGAGCTTCTTTTCAGTTTTAAAAATGTTCACAAATTTCTTATTCCATCCATTCTCTTTATGTCAAAGAGATCGTCTTATTTACAATCTCGTATAGGCTGATAAAGTCTGCCCTGGGTTGGCATTATATCTCGTTAACTAAAGAATACGTACAGTCCTATAAAGACCAAAACTATTTTTACACTATCCCATTCTATCCCGATTGTTATGTAATAACTATAATATATTATTCTCAAATTATTTGCTCATAATTTTGCCATCAGAACCATCAGGCCAACTCGTCCTTGAAATGCATTCATGGCCGTTTAATCCGCTTAAACGAAAACTCTCTCGTTCGAACTCATTATTATCACTAAATGATGTAATGACGTTGTTATGTAGAAAAAAAATTAGAATGATTTTTAAGGTTTGATTGAATGATTTAATTTTTTTTAATTCAAATCAAACATTGTAGAATTTTAAAAAGATGAAAGTACTGTCATTCAATTTGCTTTTGCAAAACCAACGTTTTGCAACGAACTTCGAACTTTTTACATTTTTTTACACTTCTGGCGACAAAGGAAATATAATGAAAAAGAGCTAAAACATTAACGAGAAATTTCGTAGAATCAGATTTGTTTTGTGCTATTAAAACGATCTATAAAATTCCGGCTAAGGAAGCCGGTTTGCTTTTTCATATTAGTCATTTATACCCGGTCAGTTTTCTTTTCCAAGTCCCTTCATATACTCGGTATTCTCCGATTGCAGAAACACCTTTGAATTTGTAACTGAAACTTTAGGCTTTTAAATAAACCAGAACGGATCAGACCAATTGTTTTCAAGCCTTACAATATCGGTATGGAGGGAGCATATACCGAATTTCTGAATTCAGCACATGATACGCATTTTATAGGTGAAAACAATAACAACAACAACAATATCAGCGATAGTAATAACAACAACTACTACAACAACACCGACGTCAAAATAACGACAACATAAGAGAGAACAATATCACAAGTTTTACATAACTTTTTGCGGAACTTTTCCATTGTCGTTTTCATTCCATTCTATTTCGCACAATGAATGCCATACGAGCCTGTATTTTTTCAGTGATCCTCATCCTTGATTTTTAGGCAGAAACGTGTTATAAAAGTCTGGCTCCAGACTCGAGGGCACATTCGTCGGGGATCGGAAACTCAATTTCTCAGCAATCTTCTACAACAAATACGTCGTACGCATTACAGAAGTCGAAATTGAAGGAATTAGAATTAAATAAGAAAAAACAGAGATTAATATAGGATGAAGGGATAAACTAGAGAAAGGTGGAAAGGGGGGAGGGCTTCAACAAAGGAGGAAAGATAGGGAGAGAGAAAGACAAAAGAAAAGCAGAGTTACAGAAAAGAAACTCAAAGAATAATAAATTAGGAGTGAAGGGAGACCGTAAAAGATGGAGATGAAAAGGTGAAGGAGAGATACAAAAAAATTGGAACTAAAAAATGTGGTAATAAAATTTTGCAAACAACGGCGAGCTTCAAAACTTTTAATCGTATCGAAATCATTTAATGTTAGATCGAAGAGAACGCAAAGCATAAAAAGTGATAGAAAGACAGGGGTAGAGAAAGATAAGGACGATTAAAGAGGAAGAGAGTTAGAGACGGCATAAAAGAGAACGTTAGAGTATATAAAACCATGTGGTCGATCATAAATTGCTAAACCGAAAACAAAAACCAACAACAGCAACAAACGCAATAAGCAAAAGAGAAAAATTAACATAAACCAAATATAAAATTCGCAAATTGTTGACGATGGTGGAATGAACGACGAACGGCGACAGCGACGACGACAATGACGGCTACGACGACGACGACGACGACGACGACGATGATGATGACGATGATGACGACTGCCAACCATATACGACTATGTCGACTTTTGATAGCATCGGCAAAGTGGTTATGTCGCGCCCTTGATCATAGCTTTCATATCATTGACGAAGGTTTAGTTGTTGTAATGTCTATCAGTTGTTGCTACGTTTGAAATTCGTATTTGTAACGTTGTCCCTCTCGCTCGTTCATCCTCTGTTCGTCATACCGCTTCTATTATATTTGGGGAGAACAACAACAACAACAATAACGGCAACATCTACAAAGAAGTATTTCTGGTTAAAAAATTCGCACAATATTTTTTGACCATATCGTTGTCCAGCTTTTTTGGTCGCTGTTTGGCAGCGTTTGATATTGAAGAATTAGCAGCAGGAGCACATATTTTTAGCAGCAGCAACAACAATAACATTAGCAGCTACAATCTATTAGTAATAAATTAGAAGAAAAACTTGCAAAGATTTCGAATGAACGAATATTCAATAATTTAAAAGAAATCAGCAGGATAGATGAGAAGTATTAAATGGGTGGGAAAGAGAGAAAGGATAAAGCAGAAGAGAGAAAGATAGAGTGAGATAAAGTTAGAGATATGTAATAAGATGAAGACATTATGAATTAGGCAATATTAGGGCATCGGTGATTCTTTCAAGCAATCCATAATTTTGATGACTTGGCAAGCCTTTTAATGATTATATCACAAATTCATTGATATCCTCACAAATGGCTCTCAAAAATGCCGAATGTCAGAAAATGTTGCCTCAAATTATTGGCAATCATAATCGATTGCCTCGCGTAACTAATGGGCAAGAGGTCGGGCAGCCTATACCGACAGAATTCTAATTTCGATATAAACAAGCCTCTAATCTGTAGTCAATCTACACCAACTTCCGCTTCCTCCTTGATCCACCCACAAGTATTGTTTCGATATTACCATCCAGTTTGATTAAAATTGAGTTTTTTATGCCCTTAATTACTAAAAAATATATGTATTATATATTTGTTTTCACTTAAGCCATAATCTTTCCACTTTGTAAAAATTTCAAAAAAAATTTTTTATTCTTACAAAATGTTTTTACACATCGAGATTTCTGTAAAGGAAAACAAGAAAAACAAAAAAAAATTATACTATTATATTAAATTTCTATTAGATGAAAAATTAAGTCCTAAAGAAATCAAAAGCAGAAAGAACAAGGAATTAAAAACACAATATGGATGGATTGAATTGAATTGAATTTTATGAATACCAAAAGAAACCAGATTAAGAACTTTCTGGACAGTTTCGAGTACACGCTTTGTATGATTGTGTGTAGACCGATTGTTCGTGTAGCGGCGTAGGACAGTGTTTATTGGTGTTTGTTTTCGCCGTGTTGGCGATGTATCGACGATGGTCGTTTAGACTCACCGAAATGAGCACATTTTTCGCTATTTCGAATAATCGCACGCTGATTGTTGGTGTTGTTTTTGTGTATAATTAAAAAAATACATGTAAATCCAAATAAAAACTCACAAACTCGCAAGGGTGCACACAAACACAAAGCAGCAGTAGCGGCGACAGCAGCACCAAAAACTATCCTCGTTTCGAGTGCTCGTGTGTCAACGGTGATGTTTTACATACTCTCGGGCAATCATGAGATGACTTTATTATTTAATAATTCTAAAAAATGATAACATCACCACCAACACTTCAAGAGATTAAGAATCACTAACATTAACAATAGTAATAAAGAACAACAGCAACAACAACGGCAACAAGAACAATAATTTTAACGAATTAGAAAAACGTTAGAAGTGAACTAATTTAAAAGCGACAACACATCCAAACCGAATGGTTCCTGTTCAGTATTCGTTTTTGAAACGTTTTTGATTTGGCCGTCATCAAAATGACCAGGTTTGTGTTTTATTCATTTTATTTTTAACTTTTGCTTTATTTTCCAATTTTATTTCATTATAATTTTTATTGAATCTTAATTGGAGACTAATACAGTACTTGCTAATTGTTTTTTTACCAAATTAGTTTGCCTTTAGTAAAAAATGTGTCTCTCCTAAACGAATTTCTGTCTTCTTTTCAATTCTGCTAAAACGTTTTGCCCTAAACGGCAGCGAGTACTTTACAAATGTAATCTTGTTTTAACCTTTTCTTAATCTTTATCCTTGACTTCTGAAACAAAATTTCAGAAAAGTGAACTTCAAGAAAAATTTAGTTCTTAAGAAATTTGAAAATTGAGATGTTTTTTACACCAAAAAACTCACAGACTTTAAACAAATCTTAAAGAATTCTTTGATACGTTTGTCATAAAAATACATATATCGTATTACGTAAGTATTTATCATGGTTTATTATGCGGTGCTTACGCGGTATCATGACAGTAAAAATTGGATTACGAATGCGTGCGATGCTTTCTAATATTTCAAATTTTCAGGCGCAGTGAGGTAATATTTCTCTTCAAAGGTCACAAATATGATATGATATTATTTTTCGTTTTGCGCAAAAATTTTGAATTGTTTGATACGATCATCGTATTTTTGTTATTCGAGAAACCGTCGTCAGTTCTACAATGACGGAATTATGAGCCTATGATGGCAAACGATTGCAGAGAATGATGGTCGATAAGCGTTTAATTAAAATCGATTTTCAACTAAGAAAATATTTGGTTGAATAATTGCATATATTGCATATATTGCATATATCCAAGAAGCCAAATATTATTATTTATTATCTTCTCAACTGTTTTAAAGAAAATCCGCTAAAATGCAAATCATAGTTTAAGGGGATCGATAGTGAGACTCTGCCGTTAGGGTTCTGTTTATAACAGGAATCAATAACAGAGAAAAATAAGTGATGTGTCTGTAAATCGTCTGCAACAGTTTAAAATACTTCACGTTCTGATTTGCCGATTAAGGACAGTGAAAACAATGATATTTTATGAGGGGGACCTTATGTTAAATTCTTTCGAGAACCACAAAATTCTAACAGAAGTTAAAAAATCTCGAAAATTTCCCATTAGAACGTTTGTCAAAATATTCGTTTGCCTTTGGGGAAATATAAATCCATTTGAGGCTAACATTTTATTAACGGGACGACCTCTACACACAAAAATGTACTCGCAGAAATGAACGTGTGTTGCTTGCTGCGCATAAAAACCACAACTACAAAAGAACGTGTAGGAGTATCGTTACGAATATCAATAAAATAATCTGTTAAATAACATGAAGCCCTGTTTAATTGAGAACAGAAAAGGTTTTGTTGCATTAATTACATTAAAGTCTGTTCCGATTTGACAGTTTAATTTCTCAATTTGCAATTCGTACCTCCGACTTAAATATAAGATTCATTGGCAAATTTACTAGATTGCTGAAAACTACATCATTACGTGTGCGGTGTAAAAGCTTTCACCTAGCCGAAATTAATAAATTCGTCAGTATTAATTACATTCGTCGGTATTAAAATAAGATACCGTTTAATATTGCAAAGAATTTTGATATAATTTATGAATTCGTAAAAAATTTTGCCTTCTCGAACAAAACAGATTTCAGTCGTATATCATATTCATCAAACACCTTTAACCGACAAAGGCTTCGTTTTGTGCGCAGCGGGACCTAATTCTTCCCAATTAACACTTTCGATTATTTCTCTTGCAAGGAGAAAATTTTAATTTTTTTTACAAATGGAGTCTTGAAAAACTTAACGAAGCTCTTTAAAAACTTGTCAAAATTCTGAAACTATTAAAAGTCGTTTGAAAATGATAAGTTTTTTTAATAAAAAGTCACATAAATTTATAATTTCCTAATATTTTCAAAAGTTCGCGAGACGGAGAAAACAAAAGATAGAAACACTTAGAAGAGAGTTAGAAGGGACAGGGAGTATGAGGAGAGTTTATTATTTTTTGATACCCTTCCATCGTCTGTGTTTTAGTATTTGTTTGCTAGTTTCTTTAAAGACATTTGTCTGGCTGTATCAAATCGAAAAACTATTTTCCTTCTTTTAATTTTTCTTTTTCTTTTTTTTTTTTTTTTTTTTTTGCTACGAGTTTTTGTAAACGCATCTGTATTCTCTCTCATATGTTTACACAACCCCATATTGGGCTTTGTATTTGGGTTTGTGTTTTGTATTTGTGTCTGTAGCTCGACATTAGCACAAAGTCAATTCGGCAAATTGGCCTTGAGATGAGCCGCTTCTCGTTATGCCGCTGACTTTGCCGCTAACGCAACGACTTCAAAGCCTACAACAATAACAACCACCGCAACAACAACTATGCTGTTCAAGGTATTCGCGCAGCAACATCGTATGCTTTTATTTATGTCAAAATTCTCTGTTACTTCGGAATCTGCTGCTGCGGCTGCGGCTGCTGCTATTGCCGCTGCTTCTCTGCCTCTAATTATTATGACGATAATGATCATAATAAGGAGAGCTTTTTATCAAAAAGCACAAAACAACAACAGTTACAGCAATAACAGCAGAAGGAAAAACATTTATTAAGCTTCAATTTAAGGCAGCGATAATGGTTGACGCGGCTGCTCCGTCGTCTACTGCCGCGTTGCTTTAAAGTTCAGAACTCATAAATTACAATAATAATATCAGCAAACGTAACAAAATAAAATAAGGCAAGGCAACAACAGTAATAGCCATATAAATTCGACACCAAAAAACAACAACAACTACTACAACTACAACTAAATTTGGAACGCAAAAAACCAAGCGAGGCAATTAAAACAATCAAAAAAAAAAACAAGCAACTCGATTTTTTGGCAAAACAGATCAAAATAATAAAAAGAAAATAAGAAACGACCATCACAACAACAACAACTTTATTTCAACTATTTTGGCTCTCTCTCTCTCATCAAAGTTTGCTAAAATTATGTTGTTATTGCTTTCGTTTTTATGTTTGTTGTTGCTTGGAATATTTACTGATTCCGAAGAATAGGCAGAGAGCAATCGAAAGAGCGACGCATCGCACGACAAAGCGCAGCAACGCCGCTACGCGTTAGGGTTGGCAGAGGCAGAAGGCTGGCGATCGTGGCAGCACGAAACGAGGAAACAATAAAAATTTGCACAAATGTTTAAATAGCTTTTCGTCTTCCTTTTTTATATAATGATATTGTTGTTGTTTTCTTGTTGTAGTTTTTTAGTTTGATGTGGATTTTTTTCATGCTTTTATCTCTATTGTGATTTTTTGTAGCCATTTCGTATATTTTTTAAATGAGGTCTGGTGTGGTCTTAGACGAGAAGATTTTTGTTGTTGTTGTTGGTATTCGTTGTTAAGAGCAGTCGTTTATCCAAAAAACGACTTTTTGTGCTAAATAACGATTAAGGAGAGAGGAAGAAGAAAATGGCATGGAGAAATGTGGCAGAAGTGCTGACAAAAATATCGGAAAAACTGTTAGATTGTAAATTAAAATTTATTAATTGGTAATAATGAAAATTAACAATTTTTTAATCATTTATTTTCTTTCATTTAATAAATATTCCATTATGTCTTAGTACTTCTATTTTGTTACTGTACATCAATATTGGCGTAAAGTGAAACCTGCACCAATCATCAATATTTCAATGATATCAGAATATCATTCTCATCATCTCAGTAATTTAAATTTTCTTTTGATTCATTAAATTTATTAATAATCGAATTATTTCACATTAAAACTAAACAACAAAATTTTGCGAAACATAAAGTCTTCTCAATAAATTACTAAAAATTTTATAAAAATACAAGGAAATACTAAAAAGGAAAGAGAAGCAGGTAGCAGTTAGCATGAAAGGGCACTTAAAAGGAAACCAAAATGTAAGGTTGGAAAAAAGTAAGAACGCTAGCTTCGGCCTTGCCGAAGCTAGTATACCCTACACCCATAATATAAAACTGTTTAGTTTAAATAGCCCAATTTTGACTATATTCAATATCATTTCGTGTGCGATGCGACAGAGAATATTTATGTCAGATATCATAATGGTGGCTATCGTGATTTATATTCAGTCTATCGCTATCGTCATTTCCACAAACACATAAATATACAGACGGACGGACAGGAGATCTACATCGACTCAGGAGTTGATTCCGAGCAAGAATATATATACTCGTACTTATACCTACGGCGCCGCTTGTACTACGTTACAAACGAAAGAACAGAGAATATAACCTCATCCCTTCGAGTGTAGGGTATTAAAAAGGAAACCGAAAAAGGAAAATAAAGAAGCAAAAATATTTTGGCAATAAGTGAGCAGCATATGCTATATCTCTGGTAGCAGCCGGCAAACGTATAAGCGAAAAGTGAAATATACAACAGCAATCATTAAACAACACGATTAACACTAAACCCAACCCAGACGAACCGAATCAAAACTAAATGAAATTAAATAAAAGAAATTGGCAAACGAGCTAATGAGTATCAGCAACATCAGCAGCAGCAGCAGCAGCAGCAATGACAGTATACTGTGGGCTGACTTTTGTAGAAGACAATCACTTCGGAAGCTAGAAATTTCGGTCAATCTTTAAATTACATTATCGAATTACGCTATTGTGGATTGATTGTGGGTTGTGGAAGATCAATAATTTTTAATCTAAAATTATTTTAAGGTTTTTCCACCAAAATTAAATGAATCATTCACGACATTCTTGTTTAATTCATTTAATTTAACGCTGTCGAATTAACGCTGTCATCATAAAGGAATTAGTTTAAACTCAAACCAAGTTTCGTTCTCATCAAAAAGCACACGAAAATCTTACAAGGTTTGATCACTTTTCATAAAAAGTCAACCACTGTGCGACGTGCGAAAGGTGTAAAGGAAATACAAGAATAATAAATTCGCATACATTTAGAAGAAGATCTCTTGTATGAAATCAGGAGAGAAGAAGAAGGCTACCTAGAAGAACTATATGATGAACTAAAAGGAAGATAAAGTTCTTTAAAAAGCAATGAAGACAAACAGCGTAATAGCGATCTTGTAAGACTTTGACTGTTAGAATGTTTTATTCAGGCTAAGCCTATTAGAGGCAATCGCTCTTCTTCATCCTCTCTTCCTTTCCTTTCGCCCTTTTTCTATTTCTTAGCCAGTCCAAATTTTCAACGTTCTTTTAGAAATAAAAATTATAGTCTGGGTACAAATCTTATCTGCAAAAAAATTTTTTTATTTTTATGGGCACAAATAAAGTTAATCATACGATTTCTAAAAGTTCATATTTTCCATTTTGTATTTTATTTCGAGCACTATCTTTAGGGTTTTTCATAATCTGACATAGTAAAAAACTTTCGTGGATTTTGACAATTTTACTTACTTTAACTTATGGTGGTGAATAGCAGGAAAATGCGGCGAATTCGTTGAATTTTGAAAAAGTATTTGCGTGAATTACGCGTACATTAGCGAATTACGCAAAATATGCGTAATTATTAAAATAATGTAGATAATTTGTAACTCACCTCACTACTTGGAAAACACTGAATGCCATTCACATCTTCAGTATTCGTGTTTAATTTAAATACAACTCTTTATGGACAATAAAATTCTGCCTTATAAAAATCATATTTAGTTTCTTAGAAGATTAAGGAAACGAATAGCAAAGACTTGCAGCATTTTAAAAATTTGGTTCATTCCAAATCGACCTCATAAAGATTGCTCCCTACCTTATTCCCAATCGAAACGGTCCTTATGTAAGGTCTCGTACCTAATTTTGATTTTCAATTAGAAATTCACCATTTGTTGAATTAGTCGCCTTCAAAAAGAGCGAATAGAGCGTTATTTCACAATTTTCCTATTTCAATAAATAGTTGAATTTAATTGAGCATAAATCATTAGGAAACCTTCGATTTTGAATTTTATAATGAAAACACATTAATAGTGAATAAAATTATAAAAAACAGTAGGATAAAATGATCATTATAGATCAGTATAGTTTATTAAGGCCATATTCAGGAGAATTGGGCTCCTCTCAGTTGCTTCTTTTAGCTCCTCACCATTCTCTTCTGGTGCGACTCTTGAAAACAAACAAAAAATTTATTTGCTGGATTGTTACTATTTTCGCCAATTTCATGACAATGTTGCCATTTTTGGCATGGACATATTTTGTCATGCCACGACATCATTTACACAATGTTTCCCTCTTTTTTGTTTTTAATGTTGTTTTTGTTAGTGTTTTGTTGTTATTTTTTCCTTGCACTTTGTTAGCAATGTTTTTGTTTTATCTTTTCTAAGACTCAAGGTGAAAATTTTCTATCGAAACGCAAAAAATTAAGACAAACTTAAAACAAATAAAATCTTGATTAAAACTAATCAAAGCTCTACGTGTACTATTATATAGAGATAAAACAAAAACAAATTCAAACAAAAAAATAAGAAAAACAACAAAAACAAAAACAACAATATTAAATTAATGCGAACGAGATTTCGTATGACAAAACGTTTGTAAGACTGAATGAGTGGGTGCAACGAAATGTTTTGTTTCGAAAAAAATGAAAAGGGGAAGGCGATAGGTCACGATAAACTCAAACGATGGACAAATTATATTGCAAAGAGTAAATGATATTAAAACAGCATCATTATCATCATTTCGACAATAGAAAAGCGAGAAAAAAATATTTAAAAATAACGAAAATTAGTAACAATAAAAGATGTCTCAAATTTCAATAAAAAACTTTGATTAATTAATTAGCCAACGGTTCATTGCCGACAATTGTGGAAAAATGAAGAAAAATCGTGCAATCGTAATCGCTGAAACTTCTGAAAAAATTGCTTCTTAATTCAGTTGCTGCAATAGCGTCAGCAACAAATGATTCAACTTTAACCTGCCTTTGTATTTTGAGTTCTAACTAACAATTGCGATAATGTCAGCAGCAAAAATATACACATGCACACTTTCGCACACGCACGCACACACACACACTTACATTAGAGCATATCTCAATAACACTAAGGCCGCGCGATGCAGATCATTTTTCACTTCGGTCAATGCGTGCACTTACGCGAGCTGAATTCTAAGCGAAGACTAAAAATTACAACAACAACAACAGAAACAACAACAACGAATACAATAAAAACAACAATAACAACAAAACCAGCATCGGTGAAGAATGCCAAATGACATCATAATTAAAACAAATCGAACACGAGCTCGAGCGTTTTTGTTTTGCAAAACAAGCAAGAATTTCCATATAAGATGCGTTCTGTTTCTCCAATTTCAATGCGATATTTTCTTCTACGGAATAGTACGCCGTTTCTTTTTATCTGTAACTCTATCTGAAATCTGAATTCTACGTACATTTGCGTGCCATTGCATTGCGTTGCGTTTCGTTACGTACGAGTCACGAGGCTGTATGCCATGCAGCGAACGCGAAACGCGGCGCAAGTGACACAAAATTTAGTTTAGGATTTACCAACTAAAGTTATCAAATTAAATATTATTACTTCCAATTCACAAACACTCACAATCGCCAACACCACCGAGGGATCTCCCTTCTGCCAGCTCCCCCTTCCTTATGCATCCTCCTGCTATCCGTAAGTCCATCACCCACTCACCCATCATTCAGTAAAGCGTTTGCCAACGTCAACAAGAACAACCGAAGCAGCGGAATTTGTATGAAAAACGTGCTACTCCGCCCACGTAAAAAATGTCAGAAAATTTAAACCGAGCGCATTTTTTAAAATAAAAATTAAATATAGTAAGATTCACTTGCTTTAAAAACTGTTTGAAAAACAAACAGAAACGCATACTTCAACTACGTGTTTAGAAGTAAGACAATATTTGCGGCAACTGCAACACAAACCATCCTGCAGTAACAACAACAAGAATAATAATAACAACAACAACAATTAGTAGCTGTCAAACGAATTAACTGACGTATCAGATTGTTGCCTACAATAATTAGTTAAGCGAACACGTAGTAAGAACCGAGGTGTAGCCGTCACGATAACCGTCACCGGTGGTGCGCGTTTTTTCTTCAATCAGATCATCCCACAAAAGTGATTTTTTTTTAAATTATAAAGTCATCAGGGAAGGGGGGCTCCTTCCTATTTTGACAGAAATATTATCCATTTATTTATTAGTTTATGAATTGTATTTTTGTAAGATTTCTAAATTTCGCATCCTGAAAAACTTTCGTATGAAATATTTGCTTAATTCTAAAAAATTCGATAGAAAATTGTTTGGTCTGTCTTCTCTCCAGAAATCGACTTTTCATAAAACCTATCTTTAGACTTAAAGATACATAATAGCATACTATAAAATGTATCCAAATTAATGAATTCCAATGAAATGTAAACGCATTAAAAGAACGCAGTAGGAAAATGCACACATCACATAAGTAAATTATATAATTCGTATCATAAATTTGTTAACTTGTATTATCTCCACAAAAGATAACATTTTTCAAAATATGTCGATATTTTTTGGGAAAGGAGTTGCCATTTTGTTTCGACATGCAGATATCATTTAAAACGACACCTCTCCATGATATAGCCGCTATAGCAATAACAAATTATTGCTTCCTTTTTTTGGAACTATTTCCAGTCCGTCAAATAAGAAAATTGTAAATTTATTTAAATTTCGAAAATAACGACAATTTAAATGGCAAAAGATATTGGAACGAAGAGACAATAAAATGATTTAACAACTGATTATGCAAATAAAGAATAAATAAGATAAAAATTAGTATAAATTTAGACATCCATATAAAAAACTAAAACAAGATTATTTCAATAAAAACGCAAAATATTTGCAATTTTTAACTTTCGAAACTTTCGAATAAATTTGAGCAAATTAAAATTAGTGAAACACCAAAAGTTACGAATGATTTCGAATAATGAGAAAATAAAAAATTATTTCGAGAAAGGGTAAACCACATTATCGATAGTGTTGGAGAGGAGTGAAGGTCGTGGGATCTTTGTTCCATGAGGATTAGTTTGAGGAGTGGTTACTCAATCAAATCAAGGAACAGCCAAGCTTTGTTGCCAAAATAATGCAAAACCAAACTGAGTGCAATAAGCTAGAATGATTAACAGAAAAAAACCATAGTAAATTATTAATGAGAAGGTCGCCCGTAGACACCCCCCACGCCCTGACTTTAGCATTTAAAAATAGTGGTGATGACAAAAATGTGATAGATATTGTATTGTGTTGCCACTTGGCCACAAAACATCCAAAAAATTAACCACGACTTCCGCTCCGATTATCACCCATGCTGTCGCCGCCATTAATACTAACGGCCATCAAAATTATGTAATTTATTTCAAACATTTTATTAATCCGAAATTTTTTTCAAATCCAACACGACGAATATTAAAACCTTTTTGATCTTTTCGTACGTATTTTTGCTGCTGACATCGGTGCTATTGTCGTCGCTTTTATTTCGATAAGCATTGTTGTTGTTGTTGTTGTTGTTGTTGTTGTGATTAGCGTATAATGAAAATACTAAATCTATTTTTTTCATATTTTATTTGAATTTCTAGTCTGTTTATTTTTCTCCTGTTTTTTGCGTTGTTGCCAAAATCAAGGTCATCAAAAACTTGAAACAACGTCCACAAAAAAACAAAAACGCAAAAATAAAAGCAAAAACATTAAGTAATACGTACATTGTACAACACACACACGCACACATTTGCGTTAACGTCATATGTGTATGTGGTCTGTGTGGGCTTGTGCGTGTGTGTGCGTGTATGTGTTCTATAATAATTCCTTTATATCATTTCTATTTCGGCTATTGCTTTTGTTGTTGTTTTATTGCGAATATTATAAGCATTATATGTAGTAACAGTGCCATCGCAATAGGAACAGCAACAACAACAGCAATATCACTACTAACGTTGATATGAATAGAAGTACGAAACCAAAAAAAATTTTTATTATTATTATTATATACTAAAAAACGGAATGGAAAAAATAATATTAAAACTAATACGATTACATTGAGAGCTCTTTTAATCATACACACTCACAACCATACACATGCATTCAATCACATTGTTTTTTATTTACATAGTCCCTCAATATCACCAACGTCGTCGGCGTTGTGTCATTGTATTACTAATCTACAAATACAAGTAAAATTTTTGGCAAAGTAGAGAAAAAACCCTAAATAGTATTAGATTAGATTGTTCAAATGTATATTTCGCAGTTTCTATGCCGTCGTCTGCTCTGTAAACGTTTCCTCGCCCTCTTCATTTATTTCACCCTCTTTATCCTTCCAGTGTTTTGTCAACTCTTCTACATAGCTTCCTACTCCCAGCCATCTGGTTTTTTTTTTGCTGAAATAGACAAGACGAGACTACAAGTCGTGAAGGGGCGCCCTCTTTTATTGAAAATGTTAATTTTCATGAAATAAGAGTGGGAGAGAAGGAGAGAGAGAGAAAGAGAGCGCACGAATCAGGGCCAACGCGGCAATATTTTTGTCAAAGTCAAACGAAAGCCACGTCATTGTTAAAATGTATTAGTAAATCTATAAATTAGTAAAAAACCTAATCGTCGCGGAAATGAAACATTTGACTTTAAATGAGCATCCAATATCTTTTCGTAGCTCAGATACTTTGGAACAGATCTGGCTGAAAATTTGAATTAATTAATGATTAGAATATCAAAGAATTAATAGGTTTCACAAGACTATTTACCCGTACATCAAACTTTAAAATATTACATTCATTCTACCATCTGAAGATTTTCGCAAATAAAAGCAAAAAAGTTTTTATAAAATGTCGATAGAAACACATTATGGTATTAGTGTACATCTAATTATTTTATTATATATATATTTCTCTCCTACTATTTTGCTGTATTACATCATTTCCTGTCTTTCAAGTAAGAGAACTTGCTAATTCAAACTATTGTTAGCTTAGACGCAAACCAATCTGACACATCTAGGTTATCAAACCTACACGGTTCGTTTCTAGTTTTACAAACTAATCGTACGTTTTCAATTAACCGGATGAAGTAGCCTTACTGTCCTATACTTCTATTCCTCCTCTCTTTTTGCTTCTATAATAAATCCGTGATTTCGTGGCATTTTTATTTTTAACATAAACTTATTTAAGCATAGTTCGCCTTCACATTATAATAGGCTCTCCTTAATGTCGTAAGTCATGTTAAGGATTCGATTACCATACGTCATTAGTTACATGTGTGTCGGTATTTTTTACTTTGGACACAAGCCTCTCTTTTTTTCCATCGGAAAATTAATTCATATTTAGTCTAAATTATATTAGTTAATCATATAATTCATACCATATTTAGCCTATTTCTTTCCTCACGTACGAAATTTTTTATCCTCAATTGGAATGTTTAGATGTTGGTATCTCCTCTTATCGAGATACTTTATTTATACTTTATTCAATTTAGATAAATTGAAATCTACTGATCTTTCCTTCAAAGAACGTTTACGAACATCCTGAACATTAAATATTATATAATTTCTTTAAGTTCACATTCCAGCGCATCGTCAACGAAAGGCAAAAAAAAAGATTAAAACATTTATTTTTGTTGTTTACTGAACATCCTCTGATTTTATTTCAGAAACATGTTGCAAGCGTGAAAAATGCACTCAGTCCGTTTGTCAAAAAATCAATTCTATTGCAACATATCATATATATCATCATCATCATATAAATCAGCCAAGTAGAAGAAATGAATAATCTTTTATTAAATCTTATGCTCACAATTTCGAAGATTTGACAGGGTGTCAGACTCAATGACCGTTTGAGTATTTAAATACATTGCCCCTTATCTTGCTATTTCTACTTTTGCTGTACCACCCTAACCCTCCCCTCCCCTCCCCCAAACGATTCATCTCTTTCTCTGTCGTTCACCCCTTCTGGCTGCTTCTACTATCCTCTGTCAACTAATTTTTTTAAATACTGTATTAATTAACCGATCGTTAACACTTTGTCCGGCATTGCCAACTGCCAGTGACTGACTCGTTAATAGTGTAAGTACTGCTAATCATTCGTCTAGAGAAAAAATAATCCAAAAAAATATGCAAACAAATGTCCAAATGAGTCTTCTTTGAAAGAAAGCCCAACGCACGGGCATTTCATAAATATTACAGAGAAAATATTTTCGCGAAAACACTAAACAACTACAACAACAATAACAATATGAACAATATGTTGCGCATCATCAATTTTTGGCATGTCACGAAAATTTGTCACATGCAATGCCCTTCCCCCTCAGTTCTCTCCAAATACCAGCATATTACCATAATCCTTCAATAGTGCGACTAGACCCTCAAAGCCATTTTACTTCGAAGTTCCTCTCTCTCTCACTCACACGCATTTACATCACTCTTCCAACTCTTCTCCTACTTCTTCAGCTCTAATGTTATTCAATATTGTTTTGACACAAACATTTTCTGACCCAAAACTTTACAAAAAATTAACGAAATTTCTCCCAAAGATCGCCGCCACCCCCTTTCGCGCTCCTTCCTTTCATTTATGCCATGTTTATTTATTCAGTTCTGTCACTTCGAAAATTTTTCTCAGAATCTACAAGACTCTCGTGAATGTGTCTGTCAATTCGAATGTTTCTTAAAACTAAAAATCCTCCGATAATTAATATGACATTCCTTTTCTTTCTCTTGTTGTTTTTATATTCTAATATGGGTGTCTTCATTAATACTAGCGAACTATCAAAATTTAAAAGTCTGTCTGGATATTAATTTCTCAATGTCTACGATAGACGTAATTTCTTGTGATGGTAATGCATTTTATTCGAATGTTATTGAAAATTATTTTTACTTATGATTAACGGGTTTTGATATGATTCGCTTTGGTACTTCCCAAAAAAAATATGGAACTTCTGTGACAAGGAATCGTATCATTAATAGCAGAAAATTTTCAAAATTTTAATGACGCGATGAAATGTCCAGGTCTAGGTCTGGGTCCGGGCCATTGACGGATGGATATTAAAAGTTGTCATTACGGTAGACGTGGCTAAAAATTGTGTGCTACCCAATGCTTTTTATATCAGTTTTTCCGTACTTAGTACGGTATTAAATGGTATTAAATGAGTATTAAATGATACTACCGAGTAACAATTAAATTTTTAAGAGAACTGTAAATAATCCCGATGTTTTGTCGAATAGAATATAATTAAACTTTTTGAAATTACATTCTTAAAAAATGAATAATTGATCTTTATAAAAACCAAAAAAAAATACTTAGTGTGATCAAGACATGAAATATTTATGTATCGTGTTTCAAAAGGTGAATAACGAAACTAACAAAAAATCGAATGGAAAGCATATAAATGTTGTTAAATAATGTTGACTGAGAGCGCTGTCCGGACTTGACTGATGAAAACATGAAGTGATAGAGTTATGAATCAACAAATGTAGATAATTTCAGCGACTTAGTTGATGCTGAGACCTCCATGAGTATATTGCACAGACAAAAAAAATGAGAATTTTACATAATTAAGTGAAGAATTTCTTAAGAAATAGTCTTTCTTTGGTGCATTTATTTCGTTTGTTTGTCTCTCTTAACGTCATAGGTATAAATAAATAAGATCGTAGTAAAATTTTAATAAGTGTGCGTTGTACGGTAGTCCAAAATGAGAAAAGCTCGGCCTTACTTCTGAAACTGTCATATCCGTTAAAACTGCGAAACGCGGTTTTTAGTTCGGCAACGAATTTGGTTCCTTCCCTTGGTTGAGTAAAAATGTGTGTAAAAATTCAGGTAACAACAAAACTGAGCAATGTATCTAACCGAAATTTTGACTCCGTAAAGCTGATAGAGATAAAAGTTCTTAATTGGACATAAACTTGGTCTGGGATAATGACGCTCGTAGAAAATGATTAGTAGAAATATGTAGTAACGTACTGATTGATAAGAACGCACTATCTAATCGGTCTTGATACGTCCAAATGTATCGAGACGTGACTAAAATCGGGTATGATAGAGATAAGATAAGATGGTTATAGGACATATGTATTTGATCGGAGACAGTCAGATTCCCTAGAACATACAAATACACATGGAGTTATTTAATTTACTTATGCTATCTTATTCGAAGAAGTATTGAAGATACCTTATGAGATTTGTAGGGTCTTACTCGGCGCAATCCAATTCTTCATAGCGTTCTTAAGATCTTAGTCTGCCACTTGAAATCAATGAGTTGTAGCCCCTTAAAACGGGAGAGGGAAAAAACCTCTATTGTCTTCAATGGCAAATTAAAAATACTGCTACACATTGTTTAAAAACTGCACAAAAGCATCGATATTATTCCAAATTGTTGCCAAATCACTTAAAGAAAACAGGAGCTGCTAGAATGAGCGCTACTTCATAAGTACAGTCACAAAATATTTACTTTTGATATCAAATACTCCAGCCGTAACAACACTCGACAATAGTGGTCAGGTCGCATGAAAGGATTCTTCGTCTGCTAGAAGAAAATAGCATTTCATGATATTTCCATGCCATTTGGAAGGGCATTTCATGTCATCAAGAATGACAGTCTTAGATCGAATCTCGCTCATTGTGATCCACTGCGATTTAGTGAAATAATGAAAGGAAAAGCTCTTTTCGAACCAAGCCAATCAGATTAGCTCTGCAAATTTTATGGTCTTCTCATATTTTGGGGTTGTGGATAGGTAAATGACACGACATTGAAGGAAAACCCTTTCAGCAAGCTTCAGATAAACAGACCTTTTTAGTACGAAACTCTTTAAATCACAAACACCAACAATATTATTCTAAATGCATGTAGGCATATTTGCATGCATATATGTATATAAGTGATATTTAACGGTATACATTATTTCACTTAAATTTACATCTCGTTGTGGCAGAGTTTCTGAATGACTCTCCGTTGGAAACTTCAAAGTACTTCGGTCTTCTTAATGTTGACAAGATTGCAATTATGCCGGCACTTCCGGTAACATTAATGTCTAACCGTTAGAATAAACCTGACAACAAATTGACTTGTAAACATTCAGTGACGTGCGATCCTTCGAAATGAATAAGATTTTTACCATATTTTCTTCTTTGGATTTTCAAACATTTTGCCAAAGAAAAAAACGTCCTCTACGAAAGCGTTTCAATTATAGACCTTATGAATTGTTGAAAATATTTTCAATAGTATGGACTGCAGCGTATCGTTTACTTTCTATTTCTTTATTTATAATTTTTTTTTTTGGAATTTTTTTTTTATTTTATTTGGCTTTCCAAAGCAGCTCATGGCTATTTCGGACAATGATAGTGGGCGTTACGCGACGAGCGACATGGATGGCTAGCGGGTGGTTTGCAACCAACCGGGGACGATGACAACTAACAAACGATGGACAGGGACAGGTTGCACTCGACATCATCTTTTTCGCAGCCTCCACAAAACATTCGTTTGCAATAATTTGCACCTATTAACAACAACAAACCCAACAAAAACATTCTCAAACAGATTGTGATACACAAATATCAACACTTACACCAAATCCAACAACAACAAGAACAAGAATGGCGGTAACGGCGACAACATCTAAAACCAAAAACTATAAAATAAGCAACAAAGTTGGCGTCAGCCATCAACGAATAATTTCCAGGAACCAAAAAATATACAAAACTAGTGTTATTTTGACAACTGTTTGACCGTCAGACAGTCTGTCAGGTCATTCCGTTCAATAGTCCATCCTTTTCCTTCTTTCTTTCTTCGAATCAGTTGCAGCACTTGTAGAGGATCGCAAGCAGCTGTAACTGACTTCATCTTGTTCCTTTGCTGATTCTTTTACTGACTGTTTGTTCGTCTGTTTTTAAGTTCATCGCTTGTGACTCTTTGTCGCCCATTTTATTTAATTAAAAGTAATTTACAAAATGTTGCATCTGACACAAATATTTTTATTCTAAACTGATGATGATGACGATGATGATGTCTTTAATTCTATTTTAATTATTAGTGCACTTTGGTAACATTGTTTTTGGCATGTCCAAAAGCGCATACGGAACGTATGTACCAGTAAGAACCACTTGGTTCGCATCCATCCATTTTCTATCGGTCGGTTGGTGTTAGTTGGTTTAGTGCCGTCGTCCGTCCTTACCGCCTCCATAATTTGAACTCGTTCTGTCAAGTGTTTTCTTTGTGTATATCATTCTTAAAAATTGCAACCAACCAACAAACAAGCCATCCTCTCATCATGTCTGTCCTTCTATTGGAGGAACGGGTGTGGTCGAGCGGGTGGTCCCAACCCACTGGTTGGCCAGCTATTAGCTAATGCGCAAAATATCGTGGACCGACCACTCACTAGTGGAACAGGTTAATTTCTTTTGTAAATTTATAAGAAAAGAATGTATTATTTGTTTTGTTCCTTTTGTTTCCTTTTTTTTACAATAATATATTATTTGTCTCTGTTGCTCCGAATTTAAATATTTAAATGTAGTGATGTTTTGGGGGATGGAGCAGGAAATGGTCATTGAAGAAATATTTCAGAAAAGATCTACGCACACCACAAGCATCATTAGCAGCAGCGATAGTAAGAAACTTTTGTTATTAATATAATTTTTTTTATTTCTATGAAAAATAGTTTTCTTTTTATTATGAACTCCTTTAACTTCGTTTTATCTATATATTCCATTATTCTCCACGTCTTTACGCCACACGTTTTTTCCTCCAGAAAGCAATACAATATTTAGGACATATTAAATAACCGCAATATTTATGATATTATAATGAAAAAGACGTTGATATACAGCCGCTTTTGAATTATTTACAACACCCCTAAAACATCACCAAACAATCGATATCATAAATTTCTTTTGACGACTGTGAACTTTCGATACCGTTTATGTTTGATCATTCTGGGCACCGTATTTTGAAGATCGTACCTTTGTTGTTGTTAAAGATTTACAATCGGAACGGCATATCACATTGTCATACGTTTTATTCTCCTTACACTTTCTGACTATGACGCTTATTGTGGCGTTCAAAAATTATCAGTTTTTAATTTTATGAAAAATCAAAAAAGGCCTAATGTCTTAAGACCTAATGTAAAGTGTTTCCAAATTCTCTTAGAAAGCAATGAATGATCGAATTTAAACTATGATGATATTTTGTATTATGAGGATTTAAACCAGAAAATACTGCCGTGATGTTTATTATTTTAAAATTATTAAATTATAAGCATCGGTGTAAAGCGTCTTAATAAATCACAGAAGCAACAAATGTCATAAATCATTATTTGAGAAGAAGGTATTATTTTTCATCGACAGAGAACGGTAATGATTTTATGCAAATCTGGAATTTATTTATTTCAATCAAATGGATAAAATCTGAAATTGGCAACGGAATGGCAACGGGTTAATATCATTTTTAGCCAGTTACTAAGATTAAATATGTATTGCATATTCGTACAGGCACACCATGAAATAACGCCTCCAGATTAAGAGTTCCAGCAAAATTTCAAAGGGAGAATGAGTAGAACACTCCATGGTTCCTTCTCTGTTCTTCCTTTTTGAGTTCTAAACCAAATAATGCTTACCCAAAACTAAAGCAAATTTTATATCTCATAAACTACATGAACTTCAGAGACTATGCATGTTCTATATTTTTATTTATTGTCTCTATGTCTGCGGCCTGCAGTGGGGATTATACAGCTTTTGACTTCTCAAGTGACATCTCAGTGACAACTTTATTCTAACTACTCACGAATGACGTCACATATTAATTGACCATTCTTAGTGGGACACGCTATTAATTATAAACACTTATATTTGGTGAAACACCCAGACAAAATTTTTTTCAAAATATATGTCATAAAATAATTTTTTTTCTTATTATTAAAGAGATCTATCTTTCAAGAGATCTTAAGGGATCTTAAGAGAGTTTTGCAATAATAAAGCATTATGAAAAATATGAAATTATAAATCATAAATCAAGGTTTTATTTGATTGTTTGACAAAAGAAAACTTCCTACAACTGTTACAAAGTTAAACAAACATTTTACATGTGTGTCAAGGACGAAAATACTTTAAAAAAATTATTTGTAATGAAACGAAGCGAACATAAAATCAATTTTGATGAAGAGGCTCAATTACGTGGCCTCTTCTTTTATTTACCATGACATTATCTTTTTAAATACCATCGGCAACAACAACAAAAACTACGGAGACAATTCTGATTGATTTTATTTTTATTCATACAATTAAAAAAATTAAAGCAAAAAAAACAAATTACATTATTTTATTCAAGTTTACTTTTTATATGTTTAAAAAAACGTGTTTTGGTTTTGCTTTGTTTTTTGTTTTTGTTTTTTGTTTTTGCCTCCTCTTTGCTCTCACCATTTAAGCATTACCCAATAAATTAATAAATTATTCTGTTTTTTCATTTTTTCTCCTTTTTTTGCGCGTTTCACTTTAAGCATAATAACTGTGTCAGCAAGGTAAAGGGCGGCGTTGCCAATGAAGGCTCAAATCTAGCGCGATATTCGTAGCATTTCGTTTTTTTTTTTTTGTGTGACTGTTGTTTATATTGGTGATATTGTTGGCTTCGTAGCAACATTTGAATAAAATGCAAAATTAATTTTTATCTGTTTTTTACTTTGTCACTCCCTCTGTCGGTGTCTTTGTCTACTCTTTTGACCATAAATTGTTGACTTACAGAGGCCGTTATTTTTTTTCTCCTCTTGTCGCAACCTTGAATTCTTAAGCTTTACAACATTTGCTGGTTTTAATAAAAATCACTCGGACTGCTTAAACATTTTTCCATTTGTTTCTTTTGTTTTCTTTTTAACTTTTTTTTGTCTCGATAACAAAAGCAGCAGCAGGCAGGAGCAACAACAACAACAACTTCAATTCTTCCTGTCTTCCGACCCTTTTATCATCTATTTATTTATCATTTATTAAGTTTTTCATCATTTATTTATTATTTTTATCATTTATTATTTATGCATTTACATATATAAAAAAATTGTGTCAAAAATCAGTCGATTCAGTCAGTCAGAGTATTAGTCGTTTGTCGGTCTTTATTACTTTCCTTTTCTTCCACAGAATTATTAGAATGCTGCCAGTGATGAAATCAGTGTTTCGTTGGCTGTCAACCTAATCTTGATTTATAACGAAAGCTCGTTTTGAAAGCAACAGACAATCCAATTAAAATCGACCTTGAAATTTTTTTGACAAAAAATGTTTGACAAAACATTTGATTTGCCGTGATTAATCGATGTAGGAAGATTTAAATGGAAAATAAAGATGTGTTAAATTTGTCGATAAACATTAAGGTTGGAGAAGAAGTTTCACTACTTTCTAATCCTTATCAGAGTAATTTCTTCCAAATGGATCTTTTTTCTTTCAAGCGTTTGCCAAGTTCGTTCCACTCGCCAAATTAGTTGGTTTGTTCGTTCGTCTTTTTATTCGATACCTTCTTTTTGCTTCCTGTAACGCATTGAAGGAATAATCGGTAATAAATGCAAAAACGTATGTCTTTGAAAATCAATAGAACGAATGGACATGTCTCCCTGAGCTATTTCGTACTAAAGATTGGCCACATCTTAAAGCCAGTATGGCCTTGCCAATGTTCGCACCTCAATTTCGTAACTCATGGAGAAAATTTAAGACTAAATTGTATTCTTAAATTTTCCATCTAAGGAGAAGTATACTCAATCAAGGGGGGGGGTAAGAGTGGGTGTAACGGTTATTAAAGTTTAAATCTAAAATTATCCTAACATTATCTGGTATATATATTTCGGTCAGGCCGAAGTTAGCCTTTTTAATGGTTTTCACTTCGTTTTTCCAATGGAATGCAAATCTATCTTTCCAAAGAATTGTTTAATGAACTCCTTCGAGCGTCCCTTGCGAGACCTGATTCGCCAAAATTTACATCTTATTTAACCACGTTGCTTGATAAGCTACCAAAACTCTCTTTTTGTTTGACAGGTTCACTTTAGTTGTTTAATCGGTTTGTGGATTTATTTGAAAGGAATGTGTGCTCGATTTATGTTGCTTGGTTTGTTAAATCGGTTTGCCAATTCGATTCTACATTTTGGTTAGATCGATTTCGGGCTAGCTGCTTTGATTGGTAAATGTTTGATTAAATCGATTAATTAATATGAATAGGAATTTTTTAGACTATTCCAATTTTGTCTGCTTCCTTTTAATTGTTGTGCGTGATACCATACTTTTTGTCAATAAACCAACAGTTTTAGTTAAAACCACACTAAAACCATTTATGCAACAACAAACAAAACCATTTCGATACCTGAAACATCGTACAGTCCAAACCACACCGCACCAAATCGACGACTGTGCGAATATATAAATGGGAAAAAACTTTTCGAATGTTAAAAGTTTTTCATTTCATTAGAAAAATTTCAAGGAACTGACATAATTAAGGGCAAAGTTTAGTTGTCGAACAGTATAAAATGCAGCTGCAGCATTTCGATGTGCAAAATTAGTTTGATCAACTTTTTTATGATATTTTTGATACTTTTCTTCGTTGTTCTTGTTTTCCAATTTTGCGTTCGATGACAAAACCCAAACGCAACATAAAAATCACCAACAACGAAACCAATATTCTTAGTATCGTATGAACCAAACATACGCACGAATATGACGATAAGAACAAGTAACACACTAATACGAGTGTATCTGTATGTTTGTTCGTGTCTTTTTGAGTGTGTGTGTATGTGTTTATTTGTGTGTACATGTAACATAACAATAACAACTAAGCAAGAACCATAACAGCATGCTATCGTGGCCAATAACAAAAGAACAAGTGCATTTTTAGTTTTTAGCCGGTCCCAAACGTCAAAAAAGTTGGTGAAACTTTGAACAAAACAACAAGCAAGTTTAACGATTGAGTCTGAACGCAGAATGTTTACCACGGCCAAACGCACAGAGCTATTCTCAAATGAATGTGCGTAGGTGTGTACGATTGCATAGGTGTATGTGTGCGTATGTGCATGTTCGCATGCTGATGAAGTGAACAACTTTTGAGTGTTACAAAACATTGGTCAGGTAACCAGGTCAGGTAACTACCTTAGAGATCATCGCTATCGTCCTTAAGAAACGATGCGAGATACCAACTTGTTTTATTCTTCTCTCTCGATTAGTTATAGTTATTTATTATTTTATTATAATTTATATTTTTAGTACAATCGATCGGAATTGAAAACCATATTTCCAAAATTTATTCACGCATGTAAAAACTTTAAAATTTCACTGAGTGAGATTTCTGAATCAAATAATTTTGATATGACGGACCTCTAAACTAATCCGTCCAAAACGCTTTTTATGCAAATCTTGATGAAAATGTCAACCAATTCGTAGGTGCCAAAAGCTACCCGAAACAACAACAATACCAACAATACAAAAATAGCGACAATCACAAAAACAGTCAACACAAACAAAATGCTCAGATCATTATAATCAATTTTATACAAACTAGCTACCGTCGCACTTGATCGAGGTTAAATTCGCTGGCGATGTTGATTTTTTTCATTTGTTTTTTTCTTGTAGCTTTTCCTTTTTTGCAAATAATCTTTTTCAGTTGCATCGATTTTTTTCACTAATTTATTATAGACAACATCAACAACAACAATGTCAACAATGGCAATCATTTAATGATATCAACCTGTTGAAAAAGGCTAAAACGGTTACGTAGTTTCATTTAGTTTTTCCATTTTATCTTTTCTTTTCTGTTTTCTTTAATGAAAGACCGGTTCGATTTTGAAACAAATCAACCAAATAGACCTTTACTTGTTTTGGTGGCGTTTCGTTTTTTTTTCCTTCTGAATTATCTCTCGATGAAGTTAAAACACTATTTATAAAATTACAATAACAATAACAAACATTATGATCGCTTAAGATGGTCGAAGCGATGGAAATTAATGACAAGATAAAACTATAGTGATATAATTCTGATTAAAGGAAACAATTTATGGACATTGAAATGGACCATAGAAGTTTAGAAATTCATTTCATGTTAGTGGTTACAATTTTCTTGAGGATGGCGTATAATGAAATTTCGAAACCCGATGAACTCTGAAATTAAACAGCATTTAAATATAAACAGTATGAATAAACATGTAATTAGATGTTGCAAAATATGATAAAGAAAGTCTGGTGAGTAAAATATTCCGACCCTTTGGACTTCACGTTCCTTCAGATTCAGAATTCAGTAGATACTAATGAATCTTTCAAAATCTTGAATGGAAATTATTTCAAATATTTGACAAACAGGTTGGCTACTCACCAAATGAGAAGAGAATCGTGGTGAAATATATGATTCTGACCAATATTCCAACGAGTATATTGATATACTAACATTAATACATTAGAGGGTTAAAGGAACTACGAATACTTTATCTTATTAAACCGTATAAATCTCAATTCGTTTCGAATTTCTGCATTCGATTTCTTCTTCTTCCCGGTGATAATATTAAGACAAGAGTTACCCGAGTTAAGACATCTGGTCGTTTGTTGGTTGGTTTTGTTTCAATTCGCTTCATTTTGACGGCTGTCAATCAGTGGCTTAAATGACGGCGCCAACGCCAAGCGCCGCAACCACTGATATTTACTAAAGCATTATGTGCAATACGATAGAAAAAAGTCACAGCATTAACTAAAGGTGCATAAGTAAATATTTACTAAAAAGTACCAAAGCATACACAAAGTCTTGCGTATATCAAAACAAATGCATATACAAAGCAAACAAACCCACACACAAACAAACACACCGAAAACAGAAAGGAACAAGAAATAACGAATATGGAAAAGGTATAAAATAAAAAATCACGCCGTGAAGGCCGTCTTTTTTGTTTTTGTTAGAGACTACTAAACTAATTAAATAACGCTAACAACAACAACGATAGCTATACAAAAAATTTGAAAACTATTTAATATAAAAGATTTCAAATGTTTACTTTATGTAGGTTTCCTTATTTTCTGTTGTCGTTCCTTTAGATAAATAAAGTTCCAAATTCGATAAATAAATTTATTGGATTATTTCTATTATATTTCTTTTGGTTTAAATTTTACTAATGAAATAGTTTTTATGCGCGAAAAATGCTTTGTGTGAAATTCATTTTATTCTGCTTCAAATTCAAATTAATTGGAAATAAGTAAGAACACTAACTTTGACCCGACCAGAGCCTGTATACAATACGACTGCTATATAAATTTATAGCTTTAATAAACAGTAGGCGAGCTTATTTATATATTTATAGCTTTAATAAACAGACGCCAATATTTAGGAAGGTGTTTATAACTGAAACGCCTTATTACATCCTCAAAATTGCTCTAGGATCTGAAAATGAAGCTATAAACACTAACTAATTCACATTCACAATAAAAAGGGGGCGTATGGGCTATTATCCGATCTCGCCTATTTGCTATACGATGAGGACGTATAATGACATAAATCTAAACATGATAAGTAAATATGCCCTATACATATAGGTGTAAATTATAATTAGATAAGAGGCAGAACAAATTGCGAACAACAAAAATGCAGAATTTTTTCAATGAATCGCAAACGACAATATCCCAAACAACAGAATCCTGAATCGACAAAACCCTTGAAACGACAAAATCTAGAGAGACAAAAACTCGAAATGACAATCGCGAAATGACAACATCCCGAAGGATAAAACCCCGAATTTGTAATATTTTATGGCGACTTATATTATACTGACGGTTATAATCGTTACCGCGATCAAAGGTCGCCATACCCAAAAAATTGTGTACATCAATAGTGTTAGCAGCGAGCCCCCTGCTAAAAATTAATGACGTCACCACAAAATTTATTTATTTATTTATTTTGCCTGGTGCAGTCGATTATTTATTCATTGAAAACTACATTAATTATTGCGACAGAATGTCGCGCACGTAAAAACAAAGAAACGATTTTCTCAACGAAGTGGAAAAACGTTAATATAAAACGGAGAGCTCATGAACTTTCCAGATCCTTTTTATTATAAAAATATTCGTTCAGGATTTTGTAGTCCCAGGATTTGGTCATTTAGGAAATTTGTTTTTCAGAATTTTTATAAATGGTATAAGTTATCCTGTCTCCCTTCTTAGTGGGCCGCTCCTGCGTAAACTAAGATACAGACAAACATGGTATGAATCTTTATTTCTCTTTTTTAGTTTAAGAGAAATCATTCCAAAATTTTACCAAAATCTTTATTGCTTCAACATAGGTCTTCAGCCCCAAAACAAGGCTGCAAAATACAATAATGTGATAATAGTTTGATCCATTGGAAAGGATTAAAGTCATGTCTTATTTGAATTGTATTGACTGAAACGAAAAATATCGAGGGATTCGTTTGATGAGCGACGAATCTTTAACGTTGTTAGATTAATTACCAAACATACACTTTGCTTAATTCCTCTTGCAAATCGGTCAACATTTTGGCAATTTCGTCACTCTGACATTAAATCCATTCACTGATAATCCGTCCATTTGTCAGATAGCTTTTGTGCGGTGATGGTCACGTAACAGGCTCATAAAATTTTGCAAAAACGGCGCATAAAATGCATAAAATTAAAATCAACCGGTTTGTAAAATATTTATAATATTGAAATGATCATGTTTGCATTTTGCAAATTTTCAAAAAAAATGTATCGAATTGTGTTAAATATTCAAAATAACTCGGTTTTCGTCATCGTTGGTATTAGTTTTCTTATTGTTATTGTTATTATTGTTGTTATTGTTATTAAAACTCTTGTTGTTTTTTCTTCTGCGCTAATATGCATTTTTTTGTGCTAATAGTTAGTTGGTGCTTCTTCTTCTTCTTCAGTTTTCTACTCTCCCTTTTCGTCTTCGTCTTCAGTTTACTTGTGGCGCGTGTTTGAATAGTTAATGAACAACGGATACGAAGCAGAAGGAACAATAGCAATAGCAATCGGAGCACTGTGTAAGCTGCTGTCTTTTCAACACAATTAACAGCAAACAACATAGGCCAACAAGAATGCACAAAAGCAACTACATCTGCAATATTTATGCCACGCTTCTGAAATTCTTAAGCGAAAGATGGGCAAGAGTAGGTTGTTGGTTGGTCGATCGATCCTTCGACCGGTTGTGTTGTTTTTTTTTTTCGACTGAATATTTTTTATTTGTCAAAATTTATTTTTTTTTTTCATTGTTAATTTTAATGGCTGAAGGCCATTCTATTGTTGATTGTTAACGTTTTTTCTGCTATTATTGTTCCCTGTATTTTCTTTTCTTATTCATTCGTGACTCTTTCTATTGCTCTTTTATTTTTCGATTTAAGTAAATACGTTCTTCGTTATAAACGTCGCTTATTTAGTCTTCTTCAAAGAATTATTGACATTAGTATTTTACTAAAAAACCCAATTAAATTCAAAAATGAGAAAATAACTAAAAACAAAAATAGAATTAGAAAATATTTGAAAAAAGTTAAGCTAATTAATTTAATTATATTAACTAATAAAACTCAGTTGATTATGATTATTATATTTTTTTAGTTTCTTGCTTTATTTTCCTTAGTTTTATTAAATTTTACCAAAGAGTAATTTTTTTAAGGACTCCGTTAAAGAACTTGGAGGCGTATGAGTAACATTTATTGCTTTAAAAAATAAACAAGTAAGAACGTTAGCTTTAACAAACTGAAGCTAACACAATGTTAATTTGTAACGAGTTTTTAAAATAATCTAATAATCGTGGGTGAGCTAAATAATAAAATTTTGTCATCAAATTCTGATTTCGCTCGTTACTAATCAGCTTGCAATCATAAAGAGCATTTGTATCAAATTTCACGACACTATATCTTTTCCTTCTCCTCAAATCGTGATTTCTGCAGGCAGACAGACAGACGGATGGATAGGGCTAAATCGACTCAGGAGAAGGCACTTTGTGCCAGTATGTATTTATTTTTCCATACCTGTCACCACTTCTTCTACGCGTCATATTTTTACTATTCTATAAAAAATTCGTAATACGGAATATTTCCAGGGCATGGAACAAAGGGTATGGATGATGGCCATCTTCCTCAGAAATAATATATTCATAAAAGTTCATTTCTTATGTAGGGTAAATCTGCAGAATATACGGACGACAAAATTATGAAATGATCTATAATTTGAGCTATAGATATGATTACAATACAAGAAACTATTCAATTTTTGTAAATTTTTTACACTTCCAAACTACTCCGCGCAATTTCACAATATGGATATTTTTTCAGTATCTGAATTTTTTTCAACTGGCTGAACCGAAAAAAAAACAAAGCCCAATCAAAACCAATCAAATTTTTAGTTGCTACCCTCGCTTCGTTGGGTTTTGTATTAGCTATATTAATTAGTAACAATATTAAAATTTTAATTAAAGAAGAAAATCATAAAATCATAGGTTTTTGATGATGATGGCCCAAAACCGACCTAACCCACTTAATTCAGGCGCTGCTAGCACCTGCTTTCAAGAATCATCCATGCCTGATGCCTGGAACCGCTAATTCAGGTCATTTTGGAGAATAAAAAATAAAATTAAAAACAAAATATAACTTTGAAATATTTTGGCCATTTGTTGGTTGGTGGGCCGACCGTAATCTGAAAACCGTTAAAACGTTTTTTCGAGTTTTTTTTTATCTTCATTGAATTTTATTCGGTTTAATTTCTTTTGTGGATTTGTTTGTCCTATTCTTGTTTATTTTCCTCAATTTTTCTTCTTCTTCTTCTTCTTTCGCTGGACTTTGCATTCTAAACAACGCTAATGCAGTCACTTGTTGCGCTTTTTGAACAACAATTACAATAACAACAACTAACATTTCTAGTACTACCATATCAGGAACTTTTCGACGAACGGCGATGTAGGTTTGATTCAACTCATTACCCCCCCCCCCCATCCATAGCAACACCTTTCACTAGCCACGAGCCCGCTAACCAAAGTCGAAAAGCCATAGACCACCAAAAAAAGAAACTGGAAAACTAAATTAAAAAAAATTAAATAAATGCATTCCAAAAACAAGAACCAAAAATCAGTTAACTCGAACGGTTTCTTATAACTCTTGCAATCTTACCATACGCGAGCCGACGCACGGATGGTGTTTAGCGCCTAAACCAAAACTGCCAGTAGTGGCAACAATTGCCTTCTGCCTCGAAGCTACAAGAATGAAAAACAACGGATGGCGACTATCAACTAATACCGCAATTGACTGTCGAAACGACTAAGGGGTAACCTAGGCGATAGTCGAGAAACTGACCGATCGACTGACTTTAACCGAACAACGGCTCAGTGCCTTTGCGTCGCTGAAGTGAATAACTTTAACATTTCATTTAAAATGAATTCTAATAAAATCATTAAAACCGATAAGCGACCCAGAAAGAGAGAGAGAAAGAGAGAAACAAAAAGCGAAGCAGGTAAATTTTGTAGAAGGACTAAATATTGGAAGAAGCAGAATGTGAAGGAACAGAACTAGAAGGCGGCAACTCACTAGAGGAGGCGCTTCGCGTATGCGTTTCTTTGCTTCAAACATTTTTAGTTATTATTTCACATCTCACCCTTCGTCCTACTGCATCGCTGCGATTATGTTGTTGCAGTTTGCCAAAGTCTCTGTTAGTGTTATTGTTGTTGTCGTTGTTATTGTTTTGTTTATGCACCTTATCTTAAAATTATCTTGTGTGCACACGAGCGTTACTTAAAGTGCAAGTACGTTTTTTTCCGAAGTATTTTTTCAAAAAATACTACGGATGTAACAGGCTAGTTCGGAAAGTAATTTCGTTTTTGCACTTGAGTACCTTCAGGTCGCTTTCACGAGCATCAGGTGTCACAGAACGCAAAGCACGATTAACATCAAAAGCAAAACACCCTTGCCATGTCATGTCACCGACTAGTCCTATTTATTCCTGAACAACATTTTCACCTTCACGATAACAAGAAAGTAAAATTCGCCAAAAATTCGATTTATGCGGTTTCGTGATTGAAAAAGTACTAAAGGAAATATTCTTGCAAAAATAAGAAAAACATTTTAGAAATAATTTGTATTATGTACCTAATTCTAAGTGTAATAAATCAATGTGACTTAAGTGAGAACTTGTAGAAAATTTTTTGAAAAAGCCAACCCTCTACTGGAAGAAACGAAATCACTTGCCGAACAATCCATTGCAAAAACAACAAACGACTAACAGCTACGAAAAATGGCTATAGAAAAGCGGCTTCCAAACGTGAATCCTGACTCTTACGCATTTTGTGCAGCAGTTGCTTGCTTTTGCTTTCACCTCTCCGAGAAGTCCTAGTAGTCACGACAAGTCATAGGTTTCCACTTTGGAAAGGAAAATGAAAATACATGGAAGAGAGATTATCATTAATAGCTTTTTTAAATTTTAGATTAAAATCTTAGATTAATCCTAAATTAATCTTAAATTAACTTCTCTAATCTATTGGTTCCTCAGTGAGAAAAATATGTTTAGCCCTGTTCAATCGTCATGCAAATAAAGGAGTGTCGTCCAGACTTCCAAGGAGGAGGTGTCAAAAATTACTATGGGAAATTCAACGTCTTTTTTTGGCTCGAATTGTTATGTCAAGGGAAAGTTGTAAATTATATTCGAGAACAAAATTATGCACCTTCAACTGTACACTTCGGTCCATTTACAAAAAATCGCGGATTGAAAAACACTGGCCTGCAACCACTTTGGTTGATAGTGATGATTCTTGGTTTTTATTCTTACAACCATTCGATTCTTTGCTGATTATTTGTTGCTTTGGCACGATTATCAGGTTAAATTGCTGGCATTGTTATTTTTGTTGTTGTTGTTGCTCAACGATACTCTGTTTTCTTATTACTCTACGATACTAAACCGACTGGTTACAACTGGATTGCAGTCGACGTAATCTAACTGTTTATCTAATGCTCTTATGATGCAGTTGTAACTACCAACGGTTTCACAGTAGAACTGCAAGAACAACAACAACAACAGCAATAACAAAAGACTAGACAGAACCGACACCACGAAGAAAGAAGAAAAATTATCCCTCGAACTTTTTATGGCAAATATAGAAATACTTTTAACACGAACTATTGCAAATCAACAACTTCAACAACAACAACTACAACAACAACACCATCGATAATACGTTGCAACTCATAGTTTTTATCCTAAAAAACTTTTCAGATACAAAAGAAATCAATAAACAAACAAAACCAAGAGTCATTGCAATCTTCCTTCTAGGAGTCACTTGTTGACAACATACTCTAGCAACAAAAAAGCCAACAACAAATACTACAACTACTGCAACGATAATAACGAGAAAAAAATTGTTGCAAGAGAGCCAGAAAAAACGGAAAGACTAACGGCGATAGAAGTAACAGCAATAAAAAACTGTTACAACAGTAATCATACATTAGAGAATTTCTTCTTCTCATTTCCAATTTCAACTTCTTCTGCTGCTGCTTCATCGTTTTATTCTTTTTATGAATGATCGGTTAATAACAAGATGCTTGTCTTTAAAAAAAATTTAAATTCAATAAATTGAAAAATTAAAAATTAATTTTAGAATAGAATTAAAATTGATAAAGCCTGTATTGTAATTAATCTCGTGGTTTATTAACACCGTAATGCTTGTGGCTTTGCAGTTATCCGTGTTCATCGAAGTCATAATTTCATGGCCACAAAATAATGATCATTAATTTATGAAATTTTTGTTTTTAATTTTTTTCAAAAGAAATTAAGTCTTGGCAGCGAATTAAAATTTGTAGAGTATGCAAAATAGGAGAAACTAGGTCCCCACTCGTAGACTTATAGACTCACATTCGAAGCTTTAATTAAATGTTAATTTTGGAATGTAATTTGTGATTTATATTGCTAAACTTTATTAATTTTCATAGTCAAAAATTTTCAAATATCAATCAATTAATTCCGTGATGAAGAATATTTATTGATAACATTTTTTTCTCTTGACCTCTTTCACAATCCTCTCAATTTCTCTATTAGTTGAGGCAATTATTTAATCATTACTTTTGTCAATGTGTAAAGGACATCATTCATCATTGACGATGTGGTTTTGATATTGACATCAATTTTGTTTGCGATGCAAATTTGAGCAATCAGAATAAGAAAAATTAATAATTTTGTTGAAAACATTGCTGAATATTTTTTGTCGATTGAAGAAGGAATACAATAAAAACCAATTAAAACATAAAGAAACGAAATTCTAAAAAAAACAATAACAACAAAGTAATAAATCTGCCAATCAATCAATATCATTACAGATGATACGACAATAAAATGTTATGTTATGAATATTAAAATAACTCCTACGTTTAATATTAAAAAATATCATTTATTTAAACAATACTAAACGAAATGAAGAAGAAGGATAAAAAAGAAACAAACAACGACGAAAACAAAAACATATAATTTCGTAATGTAATATAATAATAATCGATTTAATGTTAAATATTAAATATTCATTATAAACGCTTTCGAATTATTATATTATTTTATAAAAGCGCTCGGTGCATCAAAGTCGTGCTTCTTGTAGTGGAATGATTGACAATTGTGACTTTTTATTATCACTACTAATAACATATTCTTTGTTTCCTCTCTTTTTCTCATTGTCTCCATCTCTCTTTCTTTTCTCTTTTCTTCGTATCTTTTTAGGTAAGTCTAAGAAAAAATCCTTTCGAACTTAATACAAGCCCACTAGTAATCATCGTCAGCTGATCGTCAGCAAAAGGATCGTTTCCTTTGAGTTGAGGAAATAAGGAGGAAGAAGAAGTAGAAGGAGATGAAAAAGAAAAGGCTGAGTAAAAACCTATTTTGCCATCTTTTATTATCTACTTAATATTATTCTATAAATTTTTGATTGTGCAATAATGATTTCCTAAATTTGTCTTAGCCTATATCTCATTAATCAGATATTGCTAACATTTTTGACATTTCGATTCTCGAAAATTTTTAAATTCGAAATGTTTAACCCACTCTATTACATACAAACTACTTTTCAGCCATTATTGGTTACATCCTTTTCCTCCCTCACGATTCTTAATTTCCTTTTTTTGTCATTTTCTACGGATATTGGGGACTAACTAATCTTGCAATTTAATAAGAATTAGTTTTATTTCATAATAAATTTCGCATAAAAACTTTGTCAGCAAACGCATGAATGATAAGAGGATGAAACAAAAGAAAGCGAGCAAGAGAGAGAGAGGCAGTTGGGTCGCCTTTATAAAATCAACTCTATTCACTGCCTGTTCGTAAAAAGAGCTCAGTTTTGGGTCATTCTGATTTTTCATTTTTTTTTTTTTTTTGTTTTTTGGCCGTTAATGCTTGTCTTCGTCCTCTTATGAAAAGTGCGACCTTTCGTAGCGAGTGAGCAGCACTGAAGGACGCTTTCGTTGAACGAAACGAAGGAGCAAGCAAACGATTAAGTAATAAAATGGCAACGCTTTAATGACAACAAAATGCGAGATAATTTCACATTTTAAAAAACAAAAAACGAACAACGTTGCCAGATTTTATGGCAAATTATTATGCTTTTATGAGAGGAAAACAGTACAATTTCGTAAATTTATAGCATGCAATTTTGTTGGTTGTTGGTGCTGTTGGTGGTGTTGTAGTTGTTGTAGCTCTTATTTTATGTGCAGGAAATACGTAGTTAAGTATCTCCCAAGCATCGTTCAATACGCTTAAAAATTTAATTTGAATAAATAGAAAACCTTTAAAAAAATACTAGAACTCGACTGAAATCCTTCTTGCAGTTAAAATTACTGAAAACTGAAAATTGAAAAACTTGGCCAAAATGAAATTGAACCAAATATGATTCTCATCAATTGATTTAGATTAGTTTAAAACAGCAAAAAACTTGTCATTTCTATTTGAATTAAAATTGAATTAAAGATATTTTTGATCTAATTAATGAAACTTTTTGGGAGTTTTCGTAAACACTTAAACTTCTACAATTTCTTCTAAAAGCCATCTGTTTCCAAATCGGGTAAAAACGTCGGGTTAAGGGAGTTATTTGATTTTGACCATACATGCTGCAATCTTTCCAGTTAATACCGATAACACTTACAATTGATTACAATGGTGACTCATTAAAAACAAACGAAATTAAAGCTTTGCGTCTACGCATTACGCATCAAAATTAAAGCTAAACCTAAAGGTATAAGAAAAAGCTTAAAGCTTCTGTCAATCAATCATGACAGGCTAATACAAATACAATTGGCGTACGCTGTCAACCGTTTAAAACAATACAAAGTCATCAGAAATTACGACGATAATAACAGATAAATCACGATGAGTAGAAGTAGTAGCAAAAAAAATTAACCGAATAATCAATACTAAGAAATTCGATAAAAAAACTTAAACAAGAACTATGATGTAATTGCAATAAAGCAACAACAACAACAACAACAGCAGCTTATGTTAGAACACATTGATAGGTATCGATAATGCCAAAGCAAATTGTCCAATAAGTCAAATTGTTTAAAAACGCCACTACCAACAAATACTTCTACATGTTGTTGCCACAATAACATTGGCAAATTATTAACGATGAAACGCTTGCAATTCACAATTTATAACCATATACGAAGAAGGTCAGCAGGCGTCAATGCAATCCAAAAAAGAAGAAGAAAAGAGAGAAATTGAAAAAATTTCAGCCATGCAGTAAACACAAATAGTCAACATCATCGATACAAAATTGCAGTAACAAACCCATAGTCAGTCGACCAGCTCGAATTTGTGGCCTTTTCGGCCGCGACCAAATAAAGACAGGACTGTTCGAACTACCGTCATTCGCTTGGCACGGTCCACAAAAACAACAACACCAACGTAACACCGCAAATCACACCGAGCGAAGAGCGCTGCTACCCACAAAAAAAAACAAGTGCGCAACAACGTGAATTATATCAGAACCCACGCGTTTCATGCGTTAGATCTGGTCCTGAACGAACACTACAAAAACAAAAACCACGCCTGATTCGTTAAAAAAGATGAACGAGAAGAAGAAGAAGAGGAAGAATAGCAGAAGAAATGAAGGAGAATAGAAACTAAGCAACGCGACTATTATTAGTAGTTCGAATAGAAATCATAGATTATTCAAATATTGCATTGATATAATTTTGCCTACGCCTACGCCCGCGGTGGTTCATCGCGACGAAATCGCGATCGAAATTTTAAAAGGTCATTCAATGGAAGGCTTGTATATATTTCAATTCTTCAAAACCTCGTTGGACATTTCATAAAACTTTACCAAACAATTTCTTGTGGGCACACAATTTATTTCTCTGAAAAATTGACTATTTAGTACTAATGGTTTGGATAATTATAAACAATTTGTTTCTATTTCTTTTAATCCTTACCTCAAACTCTAAAACTCTAAACTCGAAAATAAATTAATAGGTCTCTCGGTTCTTTTTATGTGCTAAGAATTGAAACAGATGAAAATGATGAAGCAATTTGGAATACGATATATATAAGTGAATATTCCTTCCAATTTTCCCTCCAAAAAGTTATAAATGTTGTAAAACAAAACCATTCTTTTATAAGAGGGTACAGTCCCTACGCCTTGTCCTTCAAATATAACGCGTTAAAGATGGCTTTGCGGTTAAAGAAAGTATATATATTCTCGTTCATAATCACCTCTTGAGTCCAACCCGTCCGTCTGCCTGTTTGTCTGTTTGTGAAAATTAGGATTAAAGTAGGACGCATCATTAAATTCAGTCCACAATACTCGTATCCTCTGTCACTAAGTGACACTAAAAATCACCGAGCAAGTATGAATTTAGGGCAAAAGTAAATTTATCCATGCTTTTATAAATCAATTTCTAAGTTTGTAAAGAGGAATGGCTAATGAGCTAGGAATAGAGCGAGTAGAATCATCACTAATCGTGGACTCTTTAACATAGAAGAAAAATAGAAGAGATCACCCTGCCACGCCCCTCGCCGTGTGTGTATTAATAGATCCATTTTGAGAACTGAACTGCTCAAGAAGTAGAAGAGACTGAATAACTTTGTCGACTTTATCGCATTGGTAAAAAGCAATTTACAAAAACAGCCTGACCCGCCTAATTGAAGGTGATGTCGTGAATGTATGCGAACGTGTAGGTTGTAAGTTAATTATGCCCAATAGCATTCACCAAAAAATGGGAAATTAATGAACGGTTTATGAGAATGAGATTGTTTGTGTTATGCAAAATATACCCTTTACGAAAATATTTTTGCAAAGAAAACAACAAATCTTCAGGTATTTTCTTCATTTCTATGAATTATTTTTTCTTCCTTCCTTCGGCATGAACTTTCCACCTTAAGAGCTCCGATATTATACTATTACGCACGCATATTGCCGCCTCTCTGCTAGTAAAACCTATGAATATGTGTGTATGTGTGTGCCTTATTATTTTTTTTCTTTTCCGATTACTTCTTTTTCTTAAACCAAACAATTCACGCCAGACATTCAACCAACAAAACACAAAATAGCGACCACCTTCGATTTTTTTGCTTAAGGGGAAAATAAGCGTGCAACAACAGCAGCACCAACAACAGTAAAACGAACAGACAATATGCAACAACCATAGTAATACTTAGAACAAACGCTGAAAAACAGTTAGGGCATCAGAGATAAACCAACGGACTGGCGGACCGATCCGTCGGCGGGTCCGACATTGCCGCCAACCTGTTGGTAGACCTTTTGCGCAAGTGCATCGCACACGAAAATCTAGCCCGTCGCCATCGATCGACCAGCCGGCCGGCTGCATGCGCTCGAAGGTTGCCGGCATTCGCCACCATTTTTGGCAATAGCATTTTAGCGTATTCACTTGAAGTTATTGGTGAGCTATTATCATTGTCTTCATTACTGTTGTCGTTGTTATTGTTGCCATTTTGTTTGCCTTAAGTTGGGTTCTAGATTCCTTCTACATATATATATTTTTTTGTTTATTTGACTAACTAAAAACGTCTTGCGAAATTCTTTACTCGCTTATTCCAAACAAGCCGAGTTACAATAGTTGAAGTTGTTGTTGTTGTTGTTTGCATAATTTTTGCTACTTTTCTAAGCACCAGAAACCTTTGGAAGCCATAACTTTTGACTTTTAAGTCGACAACGGCGGCAACAGTGACATCAGCCGCTACTGGTACTCGCTCACTTTGGTCTAAATAAACCACGACTCTTAACGAAATGGCGAAATGTGTAGACGTTTCGATGGTTAGTAGCACGCTAATGCTAACTCCAGATGGCTCTTACAAAGTGTTCGAACGTTTGTCATACGATAATATCATGCCTTACTGACCATATGTTCAGTTTGTTGATTTATAATTGGCCGATTTTAAGCAAGCAATAATTAAGGAGCATTTTTTTAATGAGCTGCTGTTTTTTGTGACAACATGGTGTGAAATTTAGAATGTTATAACTGTAAAGAATTTAAAAGGGTGCATATTAATTAAAATCATTTTATGGTTTTAAGAAATTATTCAATTAGTTTCCAAATTACTTCGATTTCGTCGAAGGGATTTTGAAACTGCATTCATAGATTCCTGAACACACATTGCAATTTTATACAAATAAGATTATTCTGAAAGTTTTTATGAATTTGGATTTTGTGCAGTAAAAAGTATTGATGATTTGGTGGATTTGAAAGGGCTGATCATTTTCAGAAAATCCCAAATGTGCGAGGATATCCTAAGAATTTACGCAAGAAATTAATTAAATTCTCTTTGTATCGATTAAGTTTTCTCTTACAATATTATTCCCAATTAGGGATGCCTTCTACGATTTATGCAATATATTATACAAATACGTGCAATTTTTCGTACATTCAAAAATTTCATTGAAACCTTATCCGTAAATATAAAAAACATTAATTATTTTTTCAGGAAAAAATGTTAGTTATTTTTATTAAAAATAAAAAGCTAAAATTATGACCAAGTAGGACGAAATTAAAGCGAAAATCGTAAACGAGAAACGGTATTATTTAGTGAATGATATATTACTGAGAGCTAATAACGATAACCTTCGAAAAGCAGCAATAATCATTAGAGCCCATAAATTCTAAAGAAGGCAAACACATTTTGGAATGAACGCGATTTGTTTGACAGTAAAAATTAATTTAATTAGCGATTAAAAAAATATATATATTCCGCCATTAAAATAAAAAATAATTAAAAAAGCAATTAATTTGACAATTAAATGAATAAGCCTAAACAATTATTAATAACAGATTAATTAAGTGGAATAAGATATTGTCCATTTGAAAAAAAAATATTTGTAGATGATCCGATTTGATATCTTCTTTTAATGCCGCTGCAGCAGAAACAACAAACAACATACAGCAAATGCAACAACAATATCAGTACTAATATCGGAATAATAACTGCAATAACAAAAACAACATCGAAAATAATAACTACAAAAACAATTGCAACGACGATAGTAATAACAATACCGTTACGCTGATCAAGCAGCGGAATGAAATATATGCCGGCACAAGCAAAGCGATGGACCGAGTAACCATTACCTACCTCAATCCGGCAAAGAAAAACCAGTTAACCGAGTCAAGTACTTGGCTTTATATGAATGTACTCGTGCGCCGTTTATGCCTGTATGTCTGTACTCGTACACGCCTGTGTACATACAAACATTCTGCATGTGAATGCGACTGAAGAAATGAATGAATGAATGGATGACGTTATGGTTAGGTTTCTAAGTAAGAATGAAAGAAAAAAAGACGTCATAATGAAAATACTAATAGCAATTACTATGAAAAGCGTTGGCAGACTGGGTTTTATAAAGAAAATATTTGCTTACTAGAAAAAGTGCATTAGGAAGTACTTAAAGAGAGGTAGGTACAACATAAAAATGTTGGAACATAAAACAAAATTAAATTCTTCTGCTTTGCATCAACAACGAGTTAGTTAATACTTAATCATTAACTAATCACTTGAACGCAAAAACTCATGCGACGTTTGCGCGTACAAACAATATTTGCATGTACGTCGTCGATCTGTGCATACTACTAAGCAGCGAATGCACCCAATGGTGACACTGTTAAATGCCCTCGTCGTTTTTCGATGAGTTTTTACAATTCGTTTCGACGTGACGGATGATTCGTTGCGGGTGAGATTGACAAGACAAGCAGCACCATCAGAAGCCGCAGCAGCAATAGCACATGTCATGCTAATCTGATTGTGTCATCGTCACGTCAAATGATTTGAAACAGGGAAGATTTATTCTTGACGTAAGAGTTCTCTCTTTATCCCTTTTTCAATTATTTTATCGAACACAAAAAACCAAGTAGTAAAAAATAGGGTTATTTAATCAGTCAGTGGTATTGAAGTTTAATAAATTCTACGATTTAAAAAGCTATTAGTAAATAGCAGTAAATGCGTTAATATCATTTATTATTTCTTCATTTACTTTAATCTCTTATAATTAAACTCTCATAATTAAATTTTTATTTAACATTTTGAAGATGTTTAATTTGCTCTGTAATATCAAAACTATGCGACCAAAATACATTTATATGATATAACTTATTCATTTTTTGGTCGACCAGTTAAACACAATCGTTTCTTTAGGTATCAGCACAAGAATTAATTTATCAACCAATCGGCAACCATTGTTAATGAAATCAAGGCCTAACATTAGGCCTGCTAAATAATCTGTTAGCCCATAATGTTAATGAAGCCTTCTGAAGCTAATTAATCTGTTATCTCATAATGTTAATGAAGCCTTCTGAAGCTAATTAATCTGTTAGCCCGTAATGTTAATGAAGCATTCTAAACCATTTCATCGATCGATCTATTTGTGTTTTTGGTTATTATACATTTAGCCATGTAATTAATATATACGTTAATCAGACCATTTAGCACCTGGACCTGTTGGACAGTATCCAAAAGGCTTTTTAACCTGTTAATCAATTCAAATTTGCCGAAGTAGTGTCGACACACCACTGAATTCAAGTTTATCGGACTGATCTAGTATACATTTTTATCGGACCGCCATAAAAAGTACCCATGTGATTACACTTACTATGCAAGCCTCTAAAGAGTTAATAATGCTGAAATTTCGGCACATCCAATTTTAAATAGAACTTAAATGCATTACAATAAAGTCAACGAATGTCCGCCCGGAAAGTGTAATGGTCTAGACTGACTTCAACAATGCCGGCCACCAACCACTACCGAATGGACAATGTGGTGGCAGCGATTGTTTTACAATCTTCCTTTCTATGACGGTCCTTCTTCATGATTCACCAAGCCTACATTCATTTTAACAGTGGCGAACCAAAGTTAACCCTCCCTCCACACCGAAACGCCTCGTAATTTTCCGGACGTTAGCATAAATGAATTGCTGCATCGCATCCTGATGAATTCATTTTTGTCCTGCTTAAAACATTTGCGCTTCTATAAATTCTCTAGAATTCAATGAAAATTCAACCGTGGTGCAAAACGGCGGTGCCGTTGAAAACGATTGGATGATTTTTGGCAGGAAGAGAGGATGAACAAAAGTATTAATGAAAAATAATGCCAGCAAGTGGTTGGTTTAATCAGCCAGAACAGCAGAATCGTGATCAAAAAGAATGGAGTGGAAAAGTTTTTCGACTGAGGAGCAAAGTTTGAAGAATGGAAAAAGGAAAAGGTGGCCAGACTTTCGAAAGTTCAAGTCGCCGGTAGAAATATGGGCGATTCGTTCTCCATATTCGAAGCAAATATAACAAGTAAGAACGCGAATGCTAATTCGATCTGCCCGAAGCTTATATACCCTACAGCCGTAATATAAACTTACAATATGAATCTAATAATCAGTAGGCGGAACATGCCCCTTTTAATATTGTATTTAACTCTTGATTAATTAGGTCTGTTAACTCATCTTCAACCCAACATTCGTCAAAACATTTGGTCATATATGGCAAAGGGGCGTGGCCTACCCATTTCTTTGAAATGATAATATCTCATGCGAACATCGTGACTATAAAATCGTAGCTTGAAAACGTTATCATAAGCTGATAAATTGACCTTTTAAATGAAATTTTGTATAAAAGGTAGGCGTGGCACTGTCTTGATTTATCGCGTTTTCAATCCCAAACAATTCATGGTGACAATGAATAATATTCTTTTCAAATTTTAATGTCAGTATCTTCCTCCATTTGACTGGAATCATGATTTCCACAGACAGACAGACAGACCAACCGACAGGTAGACAGGCAGACATACGGACGAACATGACTTAATCGACTCTGGTGGTTATTCGTGGCAGTAATATATATATATATATATATATATATATATATATATATATATATATATATATATATATATATATATATATATATATATATATATATATATATATATATATATATATATATATATATATATATATATATATATATATATATATATATATATATATATATATATATATATATATATATATATATATATATATATATATATATATATATATATATATATATATATATATATATATATATATATATATATATATATATATATATATATATATATATATATATATATATATATATATATATATATATATATATATATATATATATATATATATATATATATATATATATATATATATATATATATATATATATATATATATATATATATATATATATATATATATATATATATATATATATATATATATATATATATATATATATATATATATATATATATATATATATATATATATATATATATATATATATATATATATATATATATATATATATATATATATATATATATATATATATATATATATATATATATATATATATATATATATATATATATATATATATATATATATATATATATATATATATATATATATATATATATATATATATATATATATATATATATATATATATATATATATATATATATATATATATATATATATATATATATATATATATATATATATATATATATATATATATATATATATATATATATATATATATATATATATATATATATATATATATATATATATATATATATATATATATATATATATATATATATATATATATATATATATATATATATATATATATATATATATATATATATATATATATATATATATATATATATATATATATATATATATATATATATATATATATATATATATATATATATATATATATATATATATATATATATATACTATTTTGTACCTTTCACGCCTCCTTGAATGTATAACAAACGGACGTAGTAAGTGCATATACCGTATCCCTTCGGGTGTAGGGTATAAAAAGAGAGTTAAAGTAATAAGAATATTAATTTTCCCCAATAAAAATTTATTATTGCTTTTTAAATAATCGACATTCTTTTTGCGAAAACGGAAAAAACAGTGTTGCCATAATTTTAGCTCCGTCTCTTTCGCACTTTAAATTGAATTTCGATTGAAGCCTTTCTTATATTCAAAAGTTTTTTAATTCATTTTGGCATATTTTGCACATTGTTGTAAACCGCGCCAGAAGGACTGAATGTCCTATAACTCTCGCGCTCCTTCTCCTACGCGGTAATGAGTCAAAGCCTTTGTGCTAAGTGTAAGGCATGATATGGAACATCGCCATATCTGATCGGCCTTGTTAATGAGTCAACATTGTTATGTTAATTTACAGAGGACATTGATGTTCCTCTCGTTGTGTTTCCTCGGATGATTGCACCATATGAACGCCGTTGTTGAATTGATCGGTGGTCAGCTGGTTGGCTGGTCATTCACGGTCGCTTTCGAAACCGCTTCGATATTTTATTCTTTAATTGATTTAATAGAGATTGATTTTATAATATTGTAAAACAGCAATAATTTTTTAAAGTATTTTTTCGCTCAGTGCAATTTAATTGCATTTACATAATATTACGAGCATGGATATACTTCTTATTTATGAATTTATTATTTATACAAATAAAATTGGATGTTTTTATCTGCAAGGTCTTTAAAAAAACATTGGCATTAAATCAAACGAATTTTTTATTTCGTTTCTTTTAATTATACTTTTCTAATTTTTTTTAATTATTTTTTCATATAATATTTTCGGGGAAGGTTTGAAACCTATAAGAATAAAATCTCCGCTCTATCGAAATATACAAAGTACAAAATTTCCAAAAAACCAATATCCTCGGACAAAATCTCTAAATTTCCCAAATTAGAAATGATAACTGTAAAAATTTGTCTAGGAGGTGGTCTTTTATGTATTCATATTCTTATCCTCGCCAAGCAAAAAATTAGTCAAGTTAGTCGAAATCGTTGCCGAAGCGAGAATACTGTCTGTCAGAAATACGGAATATTTTACATTCAAACGGATTTTATTTTACCACGTATTTTTTACTGATTAAGGGTCGAAATGCCTGGAATGATCGAATGATGGTAACCCCATACATCCGTCCGTCCATTTGTCAGTCTATCGAGAACGAACGGATATATTCTCGCGAAATTTGTCCCAAAAACTCGTTATTATTGTTAGACGTTTGGTGTGGAAAATTAGCGATATTGGATAAAAGATTCTTTAGTCCTTCCAATAAAAACATATCCCAGTATTTATTGTATCCTCGGTGCGATTTAGAATATTGCTTATAAGTTGTAGCCTTCGCGCGGATGTGTCATAATTTTTTGTGAAAGAAAACGTAACCACACTTGGAAAAGTGTTAGAAATTTATTCCCTCAAATACTTTTTATTCTCTCAAATATTTCTTTTATCAAAAGCACGGTTCTCTCCATCAAAATTACGCTTTACTTACGACGGGGGAGGGTGTTAAGAGGCTTATAATCGTAAAAGCTGAACAAGAACGCTAATAAAAAAATGTCAGCGACAATAAGTACAACGTCTCTGTAATGATAGGCATGTGATCAAACTGGTCAAAATGGGATTGTAAGGGTCTTTTTACACATTTTTAAAGTACGCTGCTATCGCAATTTAAGTTGTCATAATAATGTTTTATACTCTATTTAAACAGTTGATATTCGGTTGATAATTATCATTAGAGTTAAACACCCACCAAGAATTTACCAACAACGATTTGCCTTTTGTCTTAGTAAATTTTTTGCAGAATTATAGCTACGTGTAGTCATAAACAGCGTAGCGTATACGCCTTTAAACCACCGAATGTAACGAGTTCATTAAACTCGCTCCGCCGACTTTAAGATAAGACGTACGTATTTAAGCATACGCTCATGCGTATGGATCTATAAGCGTTAGTGTGTTGCTACGCCTCGCCCCGCATGACTCCCGAATAACGAACGGTTGGTTACAAGAAGCGTTTTACGTAGGTTCCGTTTTTTTATGCGGTTTCCTTTTTTTTATGCATGCGTAGGTTTTAGATTACGCGCTGTTGTAATTTTTGTAATTGTTATTGTATTTTTCTGCTCCATTGAATGGAATGTTATTATACGATACGTTCGGCGTATATGCTGCCGCTCTTTTCGTCTCGCTCTACTTCCTCAAAAATTTAAATTCCATTTGTTGCTTTTATTCTATTTTAATTTCGTAATAAAATTTCTCAATATTTTTGGTTTGATTCTCTTGTGGAGTTTTAAGGGCTTTTTTAGATGCATGCTAATCGCAGTGATGTTTGATTAACACTAAATCGGCGAGGGGAACTCTATTTTGACTCTTTGGTCAGACATGATCAAACAAAAACTTCAGAAGAAAAACATAACCTGTAATTAAGACTAAATTGAATTTTACGTCAGAATTATATTATTAAAAACATACGATTCAAAGAAAGGATATGTGAATAGAATTAAAATGTTGACGTTGATGCGGTGGTTATGATTCCTGTAGCTTTATACGCAAAGTAAAACAGAGAGTTATTTCTGAATAAAGTTCATTTAAATGGGTCAATCATAAAACCCCGAATTGGTCTGATACCGCTTTGTGTTGCTTTATACTGGCTTATAGAACACTACCAACAACGATAACAGCATGCGCTGCGGTGTGCCAAGCAAAATCAGTGTGTGCTCGTATGCAATTCCACGTGAAATGAATGCACGTAATTTTATTGTTTTTTTCTTTCTTTTGTGCTTTGACCCCCACCCCCTCCTCCCAACCGCCTAGCCCATCATACAGCTACCGCTATAACTCATGCCGTTGCTGCCATAACTCGGACGTATTAGTGTTAGTAAAGCTGTAAACGTTAACCTTTTAAGTGTTTTTCTTTTGTGCAAATAGCTGCCTTTCAAAAGCTTACAACTAAAACACACCTTTTTTGGTGCAAAAAAGGTGCTCGATACGAGCAAAAAGATAATCGTAAATAAATTCAGATCTTTTTCAATGGCAACGCCATTGGGTTCTCACGCTTGTTTAGAGAACTTTTCACGAGCATCACGAGCTCGATCTTGTTGTTGGTGTTGATGTTGTTGTTGTAAGTGATTTTTGTGTCAAGGTCCTGCAACTTTGTTGTTGAATCTAACGTAGATGGATTTTATATATTACAACTTTCGTTGATTCACACAAAAGCAGTAACAATAACAACAACAACACTACGCAGGGTTTAAAACCAAAACGAACGATGATGAGTGTGCTTTATAAAACCCTCAACTGTGATCGTTTCGTGTTAACTGAGAAAAGAGTAGTATAAAATATAACAAATATTGACAGAAAATCATTTGAAAAAACAGCAAAAAATTATAACCCTGAAGTGGAAAAAGACAATCAGTCCCTAAAATTAAATTACCAGATAATTTCGCAAATTAAATTAAAATTAATTTTAAATGAAAAAGCTAAATTTGGTCTGGGATTCTCAGATCCAAAAAAGTTTAGTTTTCTTTTTTCTGCCTCGACACAATATGTTACGTGTAATTATAAAATTACTCATACTGCTATGAAGGGAGTGCATGCCCTTGAACGTTTAACGGTACAACATATATCAAAAATTAACAATCTCCCATAAATCTTATGCAACCCTGTAAGAAGCCGTAATCGTTTTAAACTTATCGGTAAAAAGATTGGTGGGTTCAAAATTTAGATATTGAAGAGAACAGCAAACGATTACGGATGATAACCGTGTAAAATGATAGTGTGAGAGAGAGAGAGGAGCCTACACAACAATTAAACAATACTCGCATAAACTATGCATAATTGAATCGTTTTTTACCCTACAACATCCTACTATCCTACACTAGTCTACACTAACCTTCGCCTGAAGGGCATACATGGACTTATTCTATTGAGCCTCCTAATGCATTTCAAATGCATTATTATGGCTCCTCATCACTTCTCGGTCACTGCTTTATTATTAAATTTGGTGGACATTATATTGCTTGCCATCATTTATGAAGAGGCGACCTAAAAGACGTTCATGAATGTTAGCAAGAATGTTTGCCCTTAAGTAATCACTTCAACACGTCCCGTGGCACGCCTACTTTTAAGGTAAATAATTATGTCTTCTAAACTAAATTTTCTGAACAGCTTCTAAACAGCTTTCAATTCGAATTAATATTTTACTCTTGGAATTATAGCATTCTTGAAACGTCATTTCATGAAATGAGCTTAACCCACGCAACACAATATTCTTTGCGATACAATGCAATATGCTTCGTGTGTCGTTTTGTTTATTTAACTAAAATTTGTAATTGAATAGAAATTTAGCGCCGCCCGTTCATTTCTTAACCCGTTGCCTTCGATCGCGGATGTTGGGTAGGGTACATCAAACTTCACTGAAGTCGAAATTATTGCTGTATTTTCTTTAACTCATTTTCATTTTAAACGAAATTTAGTGGAATTTTATTTCTAATTATTAAAATTATTAATACAATATAAAGTTTTTATTTTATTTGTTCTGTTTTTTCTCTTCATAGTTTTTTCACGTAATTAGATAATATTTTTTATTAAATTTAGTAGACTATAATGCCTACCCGTTAATCAATTTAGCCCCACCCCCCCTGCGCATAGATCTGCATTTAATCAAAAAGTTTAACATTTTAAATAAAAAAGTGAACACGTAGGATGTTTACTCATTCATTTTTGCAAGTTAATAGTTTTTTATTGAAAACACGAAACATACATGATCCCTATTTCGCTCTCTCTCGCCCCCCCCTTTTCTACCCCCTCCCCTTATCTCTCTTGCTCTTCTTATTCGTGCGCTTACTTCCATTCTATCAACTCTTTCAATGTTTTATTTTGATTTGGCAAATTTATACTTCCTACTTCACTCTGCGGCGAATTAAATCCAACGAATTTTATTGTTTTTTCTTATTATTAATTATTTACTTGTCCTAATTTTTCACAGCTGCTGTAGTTCTCTAAACATTCTCTGAGAAGTTATAGTGCGTGATTGTACGCCTGAGTGAGTGAGAGTGTGTATGCAGTGCGTGTATGCGGCGTGTGTAGGTATGAGTATATGTGCTGACTAATGTGTGAGCAAAGAGTGTAAAAATTTGCAAAGCGAGTGTAAAGAACGCTGATATGCTGATGTGTTCGCAAAATTTTTGTTGTGTTGTTGTTGGTGGAATGTGATCACTATTATTTCTATTATTGTTATGTATTTTATTACTTTTATACATTATCATTATTAATTTACTGTTATAATACTAAAAACCTGTTATTGTATTGGTAGGAGCCTATTGGTTAGCCTAACAATTCTTACAAGCACCGCTTTTACGTATCTTGCCATCGTCATCATTATCATCATCATAATCATCATTACCGTCGGCAAAATTAAACGAGCATGAGTACGTGAGCCTCAGCAAATTCTTTGTCATTCAGTTCTTTTTCTATCGGCGGTTAGAATGGAAACGATAAAATAATTTCATCGCGATCGTCAGCGCCTAGACCCTCCTAGTCACATGAATAATATACAAATATAACGGCGATTTGACTATCCAAAAACAAAAGTATTATTATTCATTATTTCCACCAGCAGTGGATTCGCATCTTTCACCGCCCTCAGCGGCCACGCCAACGGCGATATCTGCTCGATTAATTGTAACTGTGAAGTGTGTACGAAGCAGAAGAGAAAGAAGAGGAAAGAGAAGATAGCTCTGCCATGTAAAAATTGTGCTTCAATAAAAACGACAAAAAAGGTGTGACTATTACAATTACGAAAATACAAGTAAAACGCAATGCAAAAAGAAATTAAGACTTAAATTAAATTGGAATATTAACTAACCAAAGATTGTAATTACTCGGTAAGGACGCACGTTTAACAATTTAAAATTAACATTGAAAAAATATTTAAAATCAACAAGCAAATATAAAAAAATAATAAGCAAAAATATTTTAATGAACACAATTATCGATTATGCCTTTTGTCGCATATAATAATTCATTTATTGATCATCATACGAGCGTATCATATTTTTAATTATCAAATAATTTCACTTCTAAACAAATTGAGAAAACGATGGTGATCTTTATAATTTTATTTGATCTTTATCATTTAATATATTTAATTAAAGAACTTTTTTGATATTTTCAATCCGAAAAATATGCCCCGTTTCCTTTTCTATAAGCAAAAATCTCATCTCCGTCCAGGGAGCATGCCTCTTTCCAGCGAAAAACCCCTTCGCAAACATGTCTTGATTCGTATAAAAGTCTTATGTGTACAGAAATCTTGCATATCACACTTAGAAATATTCTGGCTCAATTAAATGGATTGAATGGGGAACAAAACTCTTGTACTAACTGGAAATGTCCAATCTTATGAGATATTTGAAACGCTTTTTCGTCATCTCTCGTCAAGAATGATTTGTAGAGAAATCAGTTTCGGAAATAAATCGTACCTTATGATAATTTCCCGTATCATATCGTATCAGTTAAAATGATAACTATCAATTTGGCGTCGCGACTCGAACGATAAGGATTTTATTGTATAAAAACCACGCCTCCTCTCCTCTTTTCGACTTCAACCCTCTGCCCTCCCCCATTTTATCACAGTATCTCAACATGGCTGGGGTAGCTCTCCAAATCGTTCCGTCAAAAACTTCCTAAAATACACTAATGTTAGCTAGAGTATCATAACCTCTTTCAAAATCCAACCCATAAATGAAACTCTTCATCTTTTAGGGCGCTTCTGAAAAGAAATCCTTAACAGATTATTTTTTAAAATCTTCAAGATCTTTTCAATATCTTGAAATTTACGTTGAACAAGAAATATAATTTGAAACATTATATAAAACCGACTGCACTGTGTTACTGATTACTTTATCTTATCATTCGAATAATGAAAAAATTTCAAGAAAAAAGTAAAAGCTTATAATAGTTTATTTTTTTTAATTGAAGAAATAAAAGTGAAACGAATGTGAGACAATATTTTGGAGTACTTTTCTTATTTAATTTAATGGATTTGAGGATACAATTAAAATTATTGTTTATGTAATAACACTTAAGAATTAAATATGAAAGATATTTTGCTTTCAAAATATCTGAAAATAAATAATCGGTAGCGGTTATAATCGGTAGTGGACCGTTTTTCAGATATTATTTGCATCACTTTTGACACCTTTAAGTTAAACATTTCGAAATGGTCGCACATCTCGATATATAATTAAAGTGGATTGTGTTTAATCATCGCAAGATATTCTGAAAGCAAAAGTATTTCAATTTCCGACAATACAGTATTTACAGAATTAAAAAAACAGCAATATTAGTTTGGAGATACATTCAAAATTTAGTTTCAAAAAATTTTTTAAATAATTTTAAACAGAATTCAGCAAAATTATGAAAGCAGAATTTATGTGCGCCCATATTCCATTTTATAAATATAAAATAATATAATGCAATATAATTAAGTAGAATAAAATGGGATTGGCATACATGCTCATAAAAGGGTTTCATAAGAATATTTACAAAATATATATAAAAAAATTATATATGATTCATTGAGTGCTTTAAACTGTTGACATTAACGTTCTCTCATGACATAAGAAATTAAGCGAATATATATCCCAATAGAACGATACGGCCCGACTTTTTGAAGAAAAATCATTTGAAAAAACTATACTTAAAGTTTCCAAAACTATATTAAAGTGAAATATATATAATTTATTTTGCGAAATATATATAATTTATTACACATATGTTACCGGTGAGAATCAGTTTATACCTATATTGTTTTATAGGTAGATCGCCATATGCAAACAATAAGATGGAAAATGGGGAAGCATGCTGTTAATTTTTCAAAAGCAATTTTGAAAAAATCTTAAAAATAATTTGTTACGCATAACAACCTAATGCCTACAAAATCATTTTCAAAAACTTCGAATTTAATACAAAATTTATAACTTTTGAACTACGAGGATTTTTTGAGAATATGCTACTGTTTTCCCTGAAATATCTTGTAAACTTGTGAACTGTATCTTCTAAACTGAAATATCTTGTAGTTTTACAAGGTTATGTCTTTTTGAAGGTGAGCCACTCACAAATATCTGATTTAAACAAATAGCATGGTTGGATTTCTTTTCTCATAAAGTGCTTAATTTAGAAATTTAATCAATTTATTTTTAAAATTCAACAAGATTTCGGCACCTCTTTAAGATATTCCTTATGAATTCCTTATAAATATGTTTCCTTGTATTGATATTATTTTAAACCTCAGAATTAAAAGTATCTCTTCATCAGTCTCACGGTCACTTAATTTAATTCCTAATCGCGAATCGTTTCCTTCTATGAGAATACTTCCAGTCCACTAAAGTTTTGCTGGATAATCGAATAGAAATAGATAAAATCGCTGTATACAGAAGATTTTATTTATTATAAATTAACATGGGCATTAGTGATGTTTAAATACTGAACTAACAAACTGAGCAACCGACCAACTAGCCAAATTATATAATTATGAATCGATAGTAATCATCGTACTAACGAACTTTGCCAAAACAAGAAAGAAACAAGAAAAAACTTTTTAAATCAAAAACCTAATCTAACTAAATCAAAAAGCACACCAAAAACTAACTAAAAGAGAATAACGCTCAAATTTTGGTTCGTTAAGTTGACCTTCAAATGGTAGCTTAACCAAGAAAACAAAAGACAAAATACCATCACCACTACTACTACTACTAGTACTACTACTACTACTACTACTACTACTGCTACCAATATTACTTCTACTACAACTACCATATGATCACATCAAAAATGAAAACAAACAAAAAAGTGGTAAAAAAAATTGCAAAACATTTGCTTCTTTTGACAGCTTCAGGTTGACGCGTTATTGTATTGTTGGAGCGGTTTCCGCTGCTGCGCCTTCTTGCCATAGCACTGATCCTGCTTGTATTGAGCACCAACGACGACTACAACAACAACAACCAAATCGTAACAACTACAACTACAACAAATTGCCAAAGTAACAAAACTCATATAAAAAAGTTCGCAAAACAACAACAACAGCAACAACAATAGATAGAAGTGAACACGTCCATCTAATACGAAGCGATTGATCGACGCAATTGAATCGACTACGATAATGATGATAATGATGATGATGACCGCAACCCAACGCGACTCGCCGTTTACTGCTGCAAGGCACGATGAATGCTGTTATGTGTGAGATTTTTTGCGTTCAGATTGATTGGAGAAAGAGAGAAAGAAATAAATTAATCAATGACGCTGGTGCATACATACGTATCTTACGCGGAGGATCCCAGTAATGTGTGCCGCCCCCTCCCCTGCGTCTGCTCATTTCTTTATAATCATCGCGAAATCATCTCATTCCATTTCAGTGACAAAATTCAGTGAGCAAGCTCACAGAGCTAGAGAAAGAAACCGCTTTTGCGTTAACGTCAGCGTAGGCGTCGACTCTCGTTGGTTTGAGTTTTGTATTCATGCAGATCATTTTGCCACTTTTTGCACTCTAATTGCATATTCTCTTCAACACGTTTCTTCCGTCTGAGTATAAAACACTTTGATCTTCTCCTCTCTTACACGAACGTCATAGAGTCATTCGCTCAAATGCCTTCATGCCCAATCTCCCAACGGCAACCTTTCGTGCATGCGTGCATGTATATGTATGCTCGCGATTCGACGATCGGTATCAAGGTTTTTTTGGCAATTTTTTTTTTTTGCAATGTGTAATCGCTTTCGCGGCATCGCAAGTCGCATCGCGCATCGTACAATGCAAAAAGCGACGCGGTTTACTTCGACGACGGGGCGATCATGTCTCTCAGCTTTCTTGTACGAAATTTGCTTTTTTTAAAAATTTTGTTTTGTTATTGTTATTGTGCTTTTTGATATTTTTTTGTTTCTTTAAATTACGTTTCTTTTGTTTTTATTTTCTATTTCATATGTGTACGTGTTGCCGCCACAGCGGAAGGCTCTCGGATCCAAGTTAGTTGTATTGTGTAGGGTTCTCGCATAGTTTGCTATTGTTGTTGCGTTTTTGCGCTGTTTATGTTGTTGTTGCGGTTGGCACTCTTAACCTATTTACTCGACTGCAAACATTAGTTACATTTTTGTGATGTTGGGCGATAGATACGTCGGCGGACAACAACGGATACGTTGACGCGAATAGTTTTTAGTGCACAATACCTTTGAAATAATTTGAAAAAATTTATATTTTTTCTATTGAATATCAAACCACTTCGAAATACACCAAAATAAACACATTTTTCAAAATTCGCAAACTTTTGCTTTTTGCAAAAAAAAAACGATAATCAGAACCATTAACGCTATCAGAATTTTAGAAGTAGGAAAAAGGCTGAGAGAAATTATATTGCGAAAAAGGTGGACAACATTATATAATAAGATTATAATAATTTGCAAATAATTTATAACATATAAAAAAAATCAAAATCGGTACGAAATCTTAAAAGGTCTATCGTGGTTATATACGCAATATATATATATATATATATATATATATATATATATATATATATATATATATATATATATATATATATATATATATATATATATATATATATATATATATATATATATATATATATATATATATATATATATATATATATATATATATTATATATATATATATATATATATATATATATATATATATATATATATATATATATATATATATATATATATATATATATATATATATATATATATATATATATATATATATATATATATATATATATATATATATATATATATATATATATATATATATATATATATATATATATATATATATATATATATATATATATATATATATATATATATATATATATATATATATATATATATATATATATATATATATATATATATATATATATATATATATATATATATATATATATATATATATATATATATATATATATATATATATATATATATATATATATATATATATATATATATATATATATATATATATATATATATATATATATATATATATATATATATATATATATATATATATATATATATATATATATATATATATATATATATATATATATATATATATATATATATATATATATATATATATATATATATATATATATATATATATATATATATATATATATATATATATATATATATATATATATATATATATATATATATATATATATATATATATATATATATATATATATATATATATATATATATATATATATATATATATATATATATATATATATATATATATATATATATATATATATATATATATATATATATATATATATATATATATATATATATATATATATATATATATATATATATATATATATATATATATATATATATATATATATATATATATATATATATATATATATATATATATATATATATATATATATATATATATATATATATATATATATATATATATATATATATATATATATATATATATATATATATATATATATATATATATATATATATATATATATATATATATATATATATATATATATATATATATATATATATATATATATATATATATATATATATATATATATATATATATATATATATATATATATATATATATATATATATATATATATATATATATATATATATATATATATATATATATATATATATATATATATATATATATATATATATATATATATATATATATATATATATATATATATATATATATATATATATATATATATATATATATATATATATATATATATATATATATATATATATATATATATATATATATATATATATATATATATATATATATATATATATATATATTTAAAATAATTTTTGTAAAAACTTTTTACCGTGAAAGGAGAAAAACCAAAAAATCTAAAATTATGTGCGTCTTAAAACGAGCGGACTTCTTGCATTTATGTGATCCCGAGAGTAGAAAAAGTGGCAGAATTTTTTGAAAATTTCACAATTAAAAAAGTGAATAATTTTTAACTTAAATCAAGCGCGCATCATTTTGGAATATTTTTTTACTAAATTTCTATTAATTTTGGGCAAGAAGATACTAAAATTTATTGGATAATCTACTCCACACCGTGCTTCGGCGAACAACGTTTAGAAAAGGTAGGTAAGGTATCGGTACTATCAATTCTATATGAACAACATAACTCCGATCGATATGACAATATTATTATTATTGTTACTGCATAATCGATACTCTCCTATTTATTCGTTCCAATCTAAAAATACATATCGAATGTTCCGATCTTGCAGACTATAAAAACTTAACTTTAGTAAACGGGCTTTAGTAAACGTGCTAATGGAAGTACTTGCTCTAGTTAAAGAATATTTGACAAGAATCTAATTTTGCGACATACACTGCCATCTCATTCACCTGTCATACGTTTTTCGTAGAGCTACGCATTACAATTGTTCAAATATACAAATATTAATAGAGAAAGCTTCTTAATAGATTATATAAAAGTCTTAATTGTTCAATGTATTAATATAATATTTATTTACACCTCGTGGCACATACTGCTCATAAAATACATATACTTCAATTGAAATGAGAACAATTATGATTATACGAATGGTCAAATTCATGCTGGTAAACCTAATAATTTCGAGCCTTATTAACTCATCAATTCATCAAATCGAAATCAATAACTATTAGGACAAAAGCGTACTTAGTTCGTTTGTTTTACTTAACTATTTTTTACAGCCGTTTAAACAAATTCTCGTTTAAATCCAGTATTGCAACAATAATTGCTACCAATATTTACTCATTATTCTGTCATACATTAGATATTTTCATTACCAAAGATAAAAAATGAAAGTATTTCTTAGAATCCCCAAAATGTTATTTTCTGATTTATTTTCCTGAAGAATTCCACCGCAATTATTGTAATGATTTTATTTAGATTTAATAGCTTTTATTATTAGTTTTAATGATTAACCTGCTGTTTCGCTATTTACTTCTGAAGAATATACTAAAACAGTTTTAGTCTCGAAGGCGAATTCTGAATTACGTGATAATTAAAGGGCAAATTGAAAGCTTTTTCTTATGCGTAGCAAGCTAACAACTGGCGCTAAACCCCTTGAGCCCTAGTTTATGCTCTGTCGGTGCATTCTAATTTTAATATATTTATATACATAATTAAATTTGTTGATTTTTGTAAGAGATGATTCTGGTGTTTATATTTTTACATTCAGTCTCTATACCCAAAATTTTAGTTTAATATCTTGACAGGATAGAACTTTTTTGGTAGTTGACGAATTTTTCTTGGAATAGGATAGGTTTTTAATTTAAAAAAAAACAACTAAGGGATCGCGGTAAAAAACTAAGCTGAACAAATATTTCTCAACTTTTTGTGTCATTAGTTCCCATTTTACTGAGCTTCATTCAACACCTAATTTTAGGATTACTTGGATTACTTAGAGATCTTCATTCTTCAAGCGATTGCAACTATGGATATTTAATATATATCCATCCATTAATCAGTGTCCCAAAATATAGTAAAAAGCGCGTTGGTAATATCGCACACCTAGTTCGTTTCATCTCAGTTAAATTAGTAATATCGTTCACTATGGAAAAAATCTGTTTAAACGACTTCAATCATAGTTGGAAGAATGAAACTTTTAAGAAACGAAAAATGTCCTCTCCTCTTTTGCACTCTTTCTACATCTCTCCCTCTCTTGCTCCTTCCCATTTTTTTGTGAATTCGACCAAAAGCGATTAAATGGTGGCTTCAAACCATACTCCATTATCATTCTAAACTACTATAACTTTCTAAATGATCACAAATGAATGACGACCTTTCTCGTATCCTTAGACAACACACTTGCCTGTTCTTGCTTTGTTACTATTTGGATTTTTGCTGGTAAACAACAACAAATTTTAGAAATAATGAATTAGAATTTGCGATAAACGTGTCGCGTGGTTCTTATGGAATAAGACGAAAAGCTGTTTAGCGTTAAAAATAAGATTTTGCAAGCTTTTTCAATCGCACAACCAAATATAAATAAATTTGGTAGGATTTATTGTCGTTGACGCAGTTTCTGTTTTGGTTTTCGTTGCTCGTTTGTGAATATCGAAATGAAAAAACGCGACAAAATTTCTTTCTCACCCATTCGTAGGGTGAACGTATTTTTTTTTTTTTTTTTATTTGAATTCACTTCGAAAATTAGGGCCAAACGAATATTTCGTTATTTCACTGTTTCTTTGCTATTTCGCCCTCTCTCTCTCTCTCTTTCTCCCGCCAAAACCCCAACACCCTATTGCCTTCGCAGTCAGCTTCCCTTTAGTGCTTGCTATTCTTATTCCTTCTGCTGTTTCGTTGCTGTAGTTGTTGCTATAATTATTGCTGTCGAGAGTATGCTGCCAGTGCGATCGGTTCAGATCAAGGCCCACGCGATACTTTACTTACGCTCTAACTCTTAAAAGGAACAAAAATTATAAAAAAAATATAAATTTTGTGCTCCGCTTGAATACACTTTTTTTGGGCAGCTTAAATTGTTCTTATTATTGTTGTAATTGTTGGTATTTTTGTGTTATAACTGCTCTCTTTTCGATCGTGATGCTAATGTGTTTGTTGTTGTCAGCAACAAACAGAATTCAGGTCATGCGAAATTTTGTGGTAAAGCAACAGCAGCAGCATATACCGGCAATGAAACCGACAGCGACGATGACAGCGCGGTTTCGCTCTGACACTTGTTAATTAAAAAGGAGTTGTCAGAAGTATAAAGAAAATTTGAAAATATTTAGAGAAAATTTAAAAAATTGATTTTAATCTACAATACAACAACACAATATTTTTTTGCGTAATAATATTTTTAATCATTATATTCTTAAATAATCTGTTAAGCTGCGACAATAAATTTAAGAAATTTAAAAATATTAAATTATCACACCGAGAACCCACGCGCTCAATCAAATTAATTCACGAGATGCAAGTAAACTCAATTTGAAGCTGTACAAATTATTGTTGTTGTTGTTGTTAGTGATGGTGATAATATTGGTGAAGAAGATGATTCGAGTACGGACATGGTGACAGTGTCAAACATGTAATTGGTGAGCTGTTGTTGTTGTTTCCCAGACCGATGCTTATTTCGTGGATTCATAAATTTGTTGTCAATCTAATACACACATACACACACCTACACTGAAAGATACAAATGTATATATTATACTCAATCAACAAAATTTAACAGCAGCAATAATGTTCTATTAACTACATATTATATAGCTTTCGCCAACGGCGAGTAGAATGGTTTTGTCCATCCAATATAATTCACCTAGTTTATTTAAAATGACGTTCACATAAAACGGGTTTATTTAGGTTTCGGGTTTGGAGCTAAACCCAATCATAAACCCAGGTTTGTCCCACTAAAATTGTTGTTGTGAATTTTTGATAAACCCGACAAGATTTTTGGGCTTATCGGTTCACAACCCTGATTCGAAGTTCGAACAAAAAAACCATATATACTGGTCTTTTTTCTACATCTGATGTGTTAGAACGAGATAAATATTGCTTAAAATTATGGTGCCAAAATCGCAAGTTGACACATTTAAATTTATATTATCCCAACAAACAATTATAAAAGCTTTCATGTTTGTGAATAAAAAAATACCCTTATTTTGGAAGAAAATATGTACACTCCAAAATAAGATTCCCAAAATAGTCTTATATTATATTATGACCGACTTTTTGAGTGTACTTGTGTGTTTTTCTGTGTACGGGTAATAATTGCCGAGCGAGGAATATAACACTTTTTAGATTCAAAATGGATTCATATTTCTGATCAACAGAAGCTTTCTTGAACACATAAAAGATTTAGAAATGAATATTTTTTCCTTCCCAAACGACTCGCTTAAAAAAGCTTTAAATCAGACTAAAAAGACTCATAAATTTGTGCGTTTTGGGAGTTTAAATATTATAAGCGAACATATTTTCTTCCAAAATGTGAGTTCTTTTAATTCAAAAATGTTGAGGCTCTTATAATTGTTTGCTGGGTGGATAAAAAGTTGCGCAAGTTGACAGAGCAAACCTGTGTTATTGTAAGTAAACTGATCGATGTTCGAATGCCTAAACCCAGTCTTGTTTCTTTATGTAAACAAGCCTTATTATGTTATTGCGCTTTTATTTCATTGAAATTTGATTATCCTTCTTGCTGAAAAATTATTGACAAATTTTATATATTCAATTTGTTCCCCTTCGAGAAAGCGTCAGTATCTCACGGAATGATCTGCACCGTTAGTTTCACTTACGTGCGTATTTTTTTTGCCACGTTTCAATGCTAAACCGATTATAGTTGCGAACTGGATAGGAATTATTACTATGATTGCACAGAAAGAAGTTTTTAAAAGGCCTGGACCATTGGCTGGTGCCTTTTTAAAATTACTATCAAAACGCATCCTTAAATGTTGTTGATATTGAACTAGTTACAGTTGGTTGGAACACAAGGTTGCCAATATTACCCTGATTTTCAAAGGCATTATATTGTAAACTGTGGGTTGGTAACAAAAACCCCAAACGATAAAATCGACACAATCCCAAATGGCTATGCCTCAGAGTGGTAAATCACGAAGCTATAAAATCCCGAACCTGAACCACAAAACAACAGAAGAACAACCAGAAAACTATGGCTTCAGGATTCAATTTGTGATTCAAATATTTGTTTGGTATTTAATGGATTCATAAGTGGAATTTGGGTGACACTTTTCTTCGTAATATTTTATAATCAAATATTATAAGAAGCGGAAATGAAACTATTTTTAAAATTGTATCCTTATTGCATTTTTACTTGTATGGAGTAAGGGATGTATAGCAATTCCAGAAGGTTTCGAAATTCAGATTTTTACAGGAAGTACAGTAGAATTCTCCCTAAATTCTTCTTCAATTCTCCCTAAATCCATTTGAACTGATTTCGTACGGACGTCTGTGAATATGCACGAATGTGTGTAGATCTTTACATTGTCAGTAATTATTGTAAAAATTTGGTAACTACGGTAAATCTGAAAACAAGATCCCATTTTCTTGTCTGTTAATATTTGATATTCTTAAGGATAATTAAGAATATTTGCTACGACTACGACAAAGTCTTTAAAAAAACGCGGAAAAAGACGATAATATTCCGTAAATTCTAGAAAATATATTCTCAAAACAAATCAGAAACTGAAGCACAGCTTTAGATAAGAATCACGATTACCGATAATGAAAATCGTAATAACTTCCTCGATAATTTATTCGATCCATCCATCACAATAGCTATTTTTTGGTTTGATTACGATATATGTATATTGGACAATCATGAACAGGCTCCGAATAAATCCTGTACGGCGTATAAGAAAAGTATCTCTCCTTCTCTGCGTCTCTCTCTCTCTATCTCTTGCCAAGGTCCAATCTTCGCCGTCGAGTCAATTAGCTGGAAATCTTAATAACTAATATTTACGATATAGTGCAATGATGCGTTATAGCTCTCCGCAATACATGTACTCGCTCGTCGCTATCATGTCTAATAAGCCGGCCAACACCTACCTCAACCAATGCCACTCACATACATATCATTTCACGTTCTTTCATTTTATTGGACTTTAATGCTTCAGTTTCGGCTTTTATTTTGTTCTTGTTATGATTGTTCTTATTGTTTTTGTTTGAATTCATATTCGTTGTAGAACTAATAGAACTAGTTTTATTGTCGGTACTCTAAAATATTTCATTATTTTGTTGTTGTTGGTTTCGGTTTTGCTTTTGTTTGATATGATTGAGGTACCTTTTGAGGAATTTTGTGGGCTGAAATAAGTAACGAGTTCAATGAACGCGTGGGTACATTTGAAATGAAGTTCAGAAATAGGTTAGGTAGAGATACTCCATTTCAACAGGTAGGAATTTATTCGAACTTTTTGATGGTGTGCATATGAGTTTACTGCTGTAAGTAAAACTGTATATCTCGCATCTTACGTAGGATGAAATTTCGGACAATATTTATAATATTGTATATAATCATTTATCACATTTTTCTGGTTTTTCTTCAAATTGTTGAACTTAAGAGAGCAATTCAAGTCAATGTTGAATTAATGAATGGCTGTTTGAGGCCTCAAACGAAATACGAAATATCATAGCGATAGAAGAACCTTTCTAATTTATTCTAGCTCTAATCAAAATCCTAAAAAATCTTAGATTTCCATTTTTCACTTTCGATAATGTAATCCAATCAATGCAATTTTAAGGATATTACGAAATTCCTATAGGATTATAAATAGTTTCTCATGTCGAATTTTCTAACGGTAACCAACAAAAGCATTAGCATGGAAACTATTGCGATTTATTTTTTTCTCAACTGACGCCAGGATATCTGGATAATCTGATGAATTAAAATTACGCTTCATATCTTCGAAAACATAGAACAATTTTAGAGGATTGATCAAATATTTCCGGTAAATTATTATATCACATACATTCTAATAGATACTATTGTATGTGTATTAAGAAGATGTTTCTGCTTTGAGGCAGCTTCTACAACAAAATGAAAACACGAAACAACACAAAATCTCAGCAGCAATTTGCGAAGGCTATTGCATTCGAATAAGCGCGCGAAAGCAACAATGGAATTTATTTGAATACAAGCAGAATAACAGAAACGATAATAAAAACGACAATAACAATGACCTTGACGGTATTGGCCATATTACTTATTTCACTTTCGTTTAAAAGCCGAAGTAATAATTACCGGAAAAAATAAGGAGCAAACACATTCAGATGCATTCCTCTTGACGGACGGGTGTCTGTGTGAGCATCTGTATCTGCGTGCATTTACAACTGTCTGAAACGGCAAATGCTCACCTTCATTGTTCGCCCGATACTGTTTTGCATTCGCTTACATTTTAAATGAATAAATTATCCGAGAACGTAGCTGTAAAAATTAATGTAATTTGTTCTTGTTTATACACGCGTACGGTAATAAAGCCTACCTTTTTTGATGCTTGCGCTTTTGTTCCTGTTACATCGATGTATTAGCAATTAACGAAATTAATTGCTTTTAATTAATTGACATTTTTTTGCTGCAAACCGTAATCTTTAACACATTCTTTTTTCATAATGGCTTAATTAATTTAACTAATTAAATTATTTACTTAAATATTACTAATATTACTAATTCAATTTTAATTATTTATAATAATATATGGCAAATTTTTTTGCGGCAAAAATATTATGTGATCATATCTTTCTGGCCATTGTACAATTCTGAACAACAATACAATGCAGAGAACTGTAAGAAAATTACAACAAATTCTCAATACAATATCGAAGACACAGTAACAAAGTTATTCATAATCTCTTAACACCTTCAAGTCTTTTACCTTCGGTGTTTGCATTATTGGTTTTTTATTTACGGCTTTCTTTAATGTGCTGTTTGTGGCCGCTGAGATCCTTCACACCATTACAGCGCTATCAGAAATTGTAGTAGAATTAATTGACTTAATTTAGTTAATAATAGTTAACAATTTTATCTGGAAATTTCAACTTTGAATCTCCGACGGCTGCGATCCAGCAATCCTCAATCTAGAACGAAAGATCTTGCAGAAATATTTCAATATTTCATAGACGAGTGAGGAGAAATGCATGAAAAATGTCCATACGTTCAAGAGTTATATATTCTTAAATCCCATTTCTAATTCCTTTATATTGTCTAATATGGTTTTTGGACGGCCTTACGAAACAAATCAACCGCACTCGTCGTTTTATATCTTTTCGTCCCCCTCGACAAATCCTTTGCAAATTTAGATTAACTCCAAAAAACCCTATTAATTCGCGAAGAAAGGGAAATTTACACGATCTAATACAATAATTTATAATAAAATTCATTGCTATTAGACATATTCAACGTACTGTGTACAGATTATTTGAGAAAAATTAATAGTGAAAGTGAAAACAATGAGAAAATGATAATGAAAACATTTGAGAATATTTATTACTTCATCGTTCGTTATCGCGTACAGAAAAGCGCCAACACTAACAGCAACTACGTGGTGGGGGAGAAGGCAATGTGGCACAGCGGCAGCAGCAGCAGCAGAAATAGCGCAGCGACCGCATCAGCCGCAGCAAACGAAAGTGAATGTTTTTTATTGGCATCTGTTTAACTACGTCGGGGCTGAACCCATTGCGCCTGCTGTAGTAGTTAATGTCGACATTTTCATTATCGGCTCTCATCCCTGACATCAGTCAGTCGGTCACACAATCGTCATATCAAATAAAAGCGCTCTCTACTATCATCGCCATTCTTTACGAAACGATCGCATATGAAGAAGAATTATTATCAAAAATTCGACGATTCGACAAGAAACCTTTGACAATTGAAACTTTCGCAGCGACAAAATAAAAACATTCAACAACAAAAAAAAACACAAATAGAAATTAATCAATTTTAAATAATAAATTCCACTTCACACTCTTACCCCGTGAATGACGATTGTGCTCACGGTACCGGCAGTTTTTGCAAACTTTTAGAATAAAAATAATCGTCTTCGTATTAGAGTAAGCGAAATGGCCGTGCCCATTCGCAAAAAAGTTCTTTTCAACTTTGATTATTCTATTTGTGTAAATGTATGTGTGGCGTGATTGCATGCATGTGTGCCCGCGTGTGTGTGCAGATGTGTTTATGTGTGCGTACTCTACTGTATCGTTTCTCCTATCACTCTTACGAATGAAAAAAGGAAATGAAGAGAGAGCTAGAGAGAGTGAGAGAGCAAGGGCTTTGAATAAAGAATTATTATTTTTCTTAACCAACAAAGCTTAACACAGTTTCTGAATTTCTCGGGTTGCCAATCTGACGCTTTTACCGATCGACTTAGAATAAAATCATCCAAATAATCCTCTTGATTTTTTCTTAATTCTTTAGCAATAAAAAATAGTTCGCGTTCTTTGAGACAGCTTATTTAAAATGCCACTACTGACATTTGTGTGCATATCCAAAAAATATCATATATTAAAATCTGAATCGAATATATTTTAATGCGCCACAGAATTGAGCTAACAAAATTCCTCAGTCATCCCACAATACATAAATCCCTCAGTTTTACCCCCAAAGTAGAGAACAAACCCCATTCGGCCCAACATCCGATCTTTTTGTTTTTTAACCGAAAGATATTTTTCTCTACCATTAATATAATATACTTTTCGTTGAAATCTTTATGGTTTAAGAGTTATAGTAATATCTGTTATAAGTACATTTTTTAACTTGTCTTTGCTTGTAACGAAGTATATTGAGGTTCCACTACTAAAAAGCTCATTATTCTATCTCCAAAACAATCTCTAATATTATATGCTTTCTACTTTAATTTATATAATGTTATCTTCCTAAATGATAGTATATTCCATGAGTTCTGCTTTATAACATTTTGTTATAATTTGCATAAAAAAGTACTTATATATAGTGGCCTACGGCTACGTCGAGGACTCCAAGTCCCAACTAGCAGAATACTCTCGCAAATATAATTTAGCATGCATACAAAGTATTTATATATTGCGGCCTTTGGCCGCGGAAAGGACCACAACCTTTAGCTCACAGAATACTCTTATAAATATAATTTTGTTTGCATAAAATTATTCACATATGGCGGTCTTCGGCCACGGCAAGGATTTTTGATCCCCCCCCCAAACGAATATAATCCTCGCAATAAAATAAGGTTGTTTTCATGAGAATCCTTTATATACTTTATATATTTTATTTTAATTTTCATGACAGTAAAAATTACATAGTGAAACTCACAGAATAGTTAATATTATTATCTAGTAAGATAAGATTACATAAACTATAGTAATACGTATACCATGTATAACCGTCTTAAATGAAGAAAAATATACTTTTTTAAAACAAATTTTACTTTTTAATAACCTTTTGGTACCAGAATATATTCGTTTGGGAAATAAATGTTTTATAAAAAAATTTACCTTTTTTACGATTATTGCCATAACTTTTAATCTATAACGATCAATGACGGCAAAACTGTATATTACTTTTATGGAAAATAGTATTAAGTATATTATATTTATGGTAGATCCTTCAATCTATCATCAATCATTATCTTATCTATTATCTTGGTATCTCGTTTAGTTACAAAAACATAATGTTATGCTCACTAAAATATTTAAAAGTTTCTAAATCAAACTGATATATATATATATATATATATATATATATATATATATATATATATATATATATATATATATATATATATATATATATATATATATATATATATATATATATATATATATATATATATATATATATATATATATATATATATATATATATATATATATATATATATATATATATATATATATATATATATATATATATATATATATATATATATATATATATATATATATATATATATATATATATATATATATATATATATATATATATATATATATATATATATATATATATATATATATATATATATATATATATATATATATATATATATATATATATATATATATATATATATATATATATATATATATATATATATATATATATATATATATATATATATATATATATATATATATATATATATATATATATATATATATATATATATATATATATATATATATATATATATATATATATATATATATATATATATATATATATATATATATATATATATATATATATATATATATATATATATATATATATATATATATATATATATATATATATATATATATATATATATATATATATATATATATATATATATATATATATATATATATATATATATATATATATATATATATATATATATATATATATATATATATATATATATATATATATATATATATATATATATATATATATATATATATATATATATATATATATATATATATATATATATATATATATATATATATATATATATATATATATATATATATATATATATATATATATATATATATATATATATATATATATATATATATATATATATATATATATATATATATATATATATATATATATATATATATATATATATATATATATATATATATATATATATATATATATATATATATATATATATATATATATATATATATATATATATATATATATATATATATATATATATATATATATATATATATATATATATATATATATATATATATATATATATATATATATATATATATATATATATATATATATATATATATATATATATATATATATATATATATATATATATATATATATATATATATATATATATATATATATATATATATATATATATATATATATATATATATATATATATATATATATATATATATATATATATATATATATATATATATATATATATATATATATATATATATATATATATATATATATATATATATATATATATATATATATATATATATATATATATATATATATATATATATATATATATATATATATATATATATATATATATATATATATATATATATATATATATATATATATATATATATATATATATATATATATATATATATATATATATATATATATATATATATATATATATATATATATATATATATATATATATATATATATATATATATATATATATATATATATATATATATATATATATATATATATATATATATATATATATATATATATATATATATATATATATATATATATATATATATATATATATATATATATATATTCCATACCAGTTGAAGGTTATCATAATAGACAGAATTTTTACCAAATTTCATAAGAATATCTCCTGTAATCGTGACCTTAGCTGACCGACACAGAGTGCGACAGACGGAGAGACAGACATACAGACGGACATGGATAAATCGATTTAGGACATGGTTCTGAACCAGAATATACTGTGATATTCTTGCTACGCTTCCAATAATTTACAAACAGAAGAACAAACTTAATATATTCTTCATGCTTTGAGCGCATATCGACATAATTTTCTCTGAAAATAACGTAGTTTGTTCCATTTTGCAAAAATGCATACCATACTTTAACCCATATCAGACTTTGTGTCAAAGAAAATAAGCGGACAGCATACAAATTCAGATAACATTCAAACATATTGAAGGAAAAGCTTCATTCAGGAAGCTTTAGTGAAGATTATTTGGTATATTTTCCCTGCTATTAACGAATTTATCCACATCTCTTCTACTAATACTAATTTTTAACACCAATTTAAAATTGCTTCAGCGGCTTTTTAGTTAGTGTTAAACAATTCCAAAAAACATATTTATATAGGTATAGTTATAGGTATGTTTTATCATATAATTATATTGTAATTACATCAAATTTTAAAGGAAAATTTGGATCTATTTTTGTGGGAAGTTCCAGTATAAACTATTAAAATCTTAATTTTATTAATCTTTGTTTTGCATTATTCAATTTTCAATTTTGCTTATAAATTTTTAGAGAAAAGAATTTGGAGAATCTCCTCTCCGTTTCACGTCCAATACGAATCATTAAATGATCACTTCATTGAATGTTATCTCTTTTGAGAAAATACTCCTTTATTTCACTTAAACATCATGATTAAGAACTAATCTAATTTTTGCGAAAAATTAACCGAATAATCCACCTCTATCTCAAACAAATATGGAAAGCGTATCTTTCTCCCTCGTCATTTCAAATGGAAAATATTATTTCCTCATTTTTTCTCTCTCTCGCTGTCTAAAATAAATTGTGAATTGAAGGTTCCCTTTTTAATTTTATCCAGGTACAACACTGACCAAGGAGCTATGGACCAGCAATTTTGTCTGCGCTGGAACAATCACCCTACTAATCTAACTGGCGTGCTTACTTCCTTGTTGCAAAGGGAAGCTTTATGCGACGTGACACTGGCGTGCGAAGGCGAAACAGTGAAGGTACACATAGTATAAATTATTTAATTAACGATTAATCCACACAATGTTTTTAATTCTACTTTGTTAGGCGCATCAAACAATTCTATCAGCTTGCAGCCCATATTTTGAGACGATCTTCCTGCAGAACCATCACCCACATCCGATTATCTACTTAAAAGATGTTCGGTATTCAGAAATGCGCTCCCTGCTAGACTTCATGTACAAGGGTGAGGTGAACGTCGGGCAGAGTTCGTTGCCGATGTTCCTGAAAACAGCTGAAAGTCTGCAGGTAAGTAAAAGCTCTTGCATAATGACGATCATGTCACAATAACTCTGCTCTCTTTCCATTTCCTCATTCAAGGTTCGTGGTCTTACAGATAACAATAATTTAAACTATCGACCCGATTGTGACAAACACCGCGAATCTGATGTCTCTTCACCATCTGGGCGTAATATTTATGGTGAACGTGAATCTCGTGACCCATTGCGAAGCCGTGATCGTGAACGTGATTTACGAGACGATCTTCATTCGCATCGCAGTACCAGCAGCTTAAGTGAACGTAGCTCCGCAGCAGCAGCGGCAGCAGCTGCCGCAATTGCAGCTGGAGGCAACGTAAATGCCAGTCTGCAGTCGGCGGCTGTAGCACTCGGTTTAAGTGAAAGATCTCCAAGCGTAGGCAGTGCCAGCGCAGCTGCAGTTGCTGTAGCTGCTGCCGTTGCAGCAGCCGCAAATCGAAGTTCCAGCGCTGACGCACTGAGCAGATGTAATGATGGCAATAGCCTAAGCAACATTAGTGGCAACATCATTAATGCAAGTGGCAGCAGTCTGGCGGGTCCTGAACGCGTTAGCGGCATTGGTCGAATTGATGGAAGTGGTGGATGTGGCTCCGGTGGTCTTAGTGGGGGATGTGGCTCCGGAAGTGCAGATCGAGAACGTGATCGAGAACGTGAACGAGAACTTGAGAGAGCTGATAGTCGCGATGAATTAATGCAGTTAGACTTTAGTAACAAGAATAATCGTGATCGTGATAGAGATATGAGTACCACGCCAGTGGAACATATAGGTAATAATAAGCGAAGACGAAAGAACTCATCCAACTGTGATAATTCGTTGACCTCGTCGCATAACGCGAATATACAGGACAGGCACTCTTACACTCAGGATTCTCAGGTGAGTACTATAACGGAACAAAATTCATTATGAAAATGTTCTAATATTCCACTTGTAGAAGCTTTGAAAACTATGTTGCTTTGACAACATTCTGAATTTTTATTGCATAATTTTACCTCTGCTTTAAACAATTTAATAGTATAATTAATTAACTTTTTAATTAAAAATTGTATTTTTCATTTATCAGACGCCGTCCCACAGTAATTTCAATTTGAGTCCCGTGCCAAAAACTGGAAATACATCAGAATCGGAAGAAACGGGCGGCCGTCGAGATTCGCCACTCTCAGCCGTAAGTCAAGTGGGCGGCGCCGGTGTGGGTCTTAGCCAATCGCTCAGTATTAAACAAGAGCTATTGGACGCCCAGCAATTACAACGTGAACATCATGTAGGATTGCCCCCTGAATTGTTGCCGGTAAGTAACATTTATGATTATTAAAGAAGTTGCCAAAAGAAAACAACAAGATAGGCCGCGTCAAAATATATGCAAAGAATTCCCTCAAACTGCAAATCCTGGAAGTCAGAAGAAAAAATGTAGAGAAATATAAAAAATAATTTCTAATTTCTTAATTAGAAAATTATTGTAATTCCTTATTTATGTTTAATTTTTAATTTTTTGAATTTTGTTAAGGTTTTTTCTTTGGACCGGTTCGATGGTTCCAATAATTTTATTATAATTTCCTACCTATGATATTTTAAAGCATCTACGGGAATGCTGCCTGCGCCAAAAAAAAAAGCAAACAAACAATATTTTTTGAATTTCAGTGCTTCAAACATTTATAAAAATGTAATAATACTTTATAAGTCGAGAACGTATTTCCAAAAATTAAAAAATTAATTTCTATGAATAAGTGTGGTTGTAAAGAAAGAGAAACTTAAGAAACCGAAGCGAAAGGTTGAGTTTGAGACTGATCGACCGAGAAAAAGAAAAAATCTGAACAATTTTGAATATTTAAAAGAAGATTGAAGAAGATTTAATAGAAGAATGTGTAGAAGTTAATGTTCAATCGTTTGATTTGTTCCAGCGTAATAATTAATTTTTTGTTGTGTTTTGTCCTTGTTTTTGTTCTTTGTCATAATACAGCAGACGCACACACCCACAACAATGACAAAACACGTAAATCTACCCGAAATAAAAATCGATACGACCCAGAACAAGAACAAGACACAAAACTGAATACGTTTCGTTTGTTGTTCGCTTCTTTTCTTAAGTTTTTCTTTACCGTTTCTCTCCCTTGCTTTTGATTTGTCCCTTTTATCGACGCAATAACATCGATGGCGTAAAGAAAAATAATATACCTGAAAGTTCTAGTCGAGAAGTTGGTGGCGTCACTGCAAAGTCGTTAACAAAAACATCACCTGCGACGCCTGCAACATCACAAGTAATTGCCTCTGAAGATAGACGGCAAAACCCTTGTCGATCCAGTAGCTTGTCACCAAGATCTCACTTGAAACGAGGTACATATCTACATCAACGCCATCACCACGACTATGAACTTGAGCCCCGATCATCGGAATCACTGCGATATAGTAAAGACCTTCAGCAACGTCAACAGCAACAACGCCACCAACAACAACTGCTAATTCAGCAGTTCCATACCATGCAGCAACAGGCGCAGCAACAATTGAATGCATCCTGGTATGCATCGCAAAATTCTTTGAGTTCAGACGTCAACAGAAGAAGAACAGAAGACGTGCAGACTGCAACAACGGCTGCCATGCAGCGTCTGCTACAGCAACAACAACAACGGCAGCCGCAACAACAAACACCACATTTTTTACTGCCATCAGCAGATGCTTACAGACAACAACGCTCGAGCGGGATCAATCGTCGCAACAGCAGCAGCAGCAACAGCAATAGTAGCAGCAATGCCAACAGAAATAACAGCAGTAGGTATAATCAGATTTTGTACGGTGATAATATTGGCAAAAGCACCTTTATTGGCACTCTTCCTTTATCATCACCGGCGACTACCTCCACTCCTAGTGGGCGTAAAGGCGGTCGTTTCCGATCGAACTGGTTATTTCAATTTGATTGGCTACAATACGACGAAATCGCCAACACAATGTTCTGCAAATATTGTCGTCGTTGGTCGAATGACATACCGGATATTCGCACCTCCTTCGTGGAAGGTAATTCGAATTTCCGTCTTGAGATTGTCAACCATCACAATAAATGTAAATCGCATCGGCTGTGTTACGAACGCGAATTGCAACATCTGCGACAACATTCCGACGAGGAATTACGACAGCACCGTCAAATACTACTGACTGATACCCAGCCGCAGGCATTCCAAAGCAGAGACGGTGTTGATAATGATAGTAATAAACAGTCACCGACCTTTGTTGCCGGTTTCCTTAGTGCTACAGATCGCTACCACCGCCACCCAAGTCTGCAACACACTGCACCCGAAGTAATAGAGATTAATTTAGGCGAAGAGAGCATATAATATCCTGCAAAAATGATGCTGCCCATTGGGCATCGACAGCTACTGACGTTATTTAGTATCAAATTAAAATAATTTCTCCTCAGGAATTTCATAGTAATAAATTTTGAAGCATTCGTATTTTTTGCGTTCGTGTACTTTCATTTTTTTTTATTCTCTGATATAATTTTAAGTGGAGCAATATTTACTTTTTATGATTAGCTTTATCTTTAGTTTAAGGTGTGAGTAATTAATTTGTTAAGACTTAAGTTTGAAGCACTGAATAAAATTTAGAAAATTATTGAAAGAAGGTTTTCTAATAAATTTTTATGATTTAGTTTTCTTTTAAAAATTATTTTAAAAGTTTATGTTAAGACAAACTATAAACTGCAAACATATTCTCAATCCACCCCCACTTTGGCCCTTCTATGTGATCTTTAAATTTACATCAGAATACTTTGAAATATATAGTTATATAGTTTAAAAAGTTTATTTCATTTAAAAAATCTACACATTTAAAAAATCCACTCAATTCACGAAAACATTGCGACCCGTAGAACGGCCGTAAATATCAAAATTGTGCGGCATATGTACGAACCTTAAAAAAATAAACAAAAATAAGAAAAACGCATTTTAGAATTTAAATATTAAATATAATCACCAAATCATGCTTTTAGCTAACATAATTTTTGAAAATTCTGTTAATTTTTATACCTTAAACCGCTTAAAATCTGCATTTTTTCAGATAAAAATTAAGAAATATTTCGAAACAAGAAATACAAAATAAATAATTTCTCATTCCGCAAGCAGGATATCTCCTCATTTACACTTTATTATGAAAATGTTAATGAAATTCAAGACTCTTGTATGGAAAACATACGAATCACACTGAAATCTTTCAAATTTCTACAAAAACTTTTAATTCATAAATTAGTCATTGAATCGAAAGCATACACTTACCAGAATATTCTCTCTTCCCTTCTAATTCCATTTGACACTTATCAAAAAATCAATCAACAATAATCAAAATAACAAAATATTCAATATTAAAAACATCAAAACATCAAAACAGTCGGGTGCTTTAAAGCTACATCCTGAGGATATGTCGACCTTACTTTCTACGCATGGTCTCCAACCAGACACCAGAGAGGATCATAACGACAGCAAACAGATGCAACTAGACCAATCAGATAATATCGATGGTGAGTACTATTCCATTTTATTGCAATCTTCCATATTCCTTACGTTGTAGATTTTATTGTACATTTATTAAAACATAACATTTGAGTTTAGTCTTTTAATTTTATTACGAAATTAGAGAAACCATTTATGATAAATGCCAAACAACAACAAAAAAAAGAAACGAGAATTTAATGCTTCACAATATAGAATACCTAATATCATAGTTTTTTAATACAATACCATACAATACCATACATTTTGGAACCTTCAAAAATAGATAGAAACCAATATACAAAATATTGTATAAATTTTTTTTGAAATGTTTTTATTATTAATTTTTATCGAACGATTATTTTGCTTACATTTTTAAGAAAGAATTTTTAATTATTTATTTTCTGGTTTTGCTTTCTGTTCGTTGTCGATTAGACTCAATTAATATTATATTACCAATCACACTTCCCTCGTTTTCAGTACTACCATTTTTCAATTCTTCCCAAATCTTCATATTTGATATTTTTTTTTATTAAACTAAATAAAATATGCGCTCAAAGTTTATTGCTCACCGATGTTAGAGTTTCAAAGGTTATGAATTTAATGGATGATATTTTCTATTACGAAGTGCATTATAAAAATTGAGCTTATAATCAATCAAGAAGGTATAACTATTTGAAATTACTAATGAAACCTTGTTTAAAGCGCCAAAGCTTCAGAATTTATTATCATTGGCAGTTACACTAATGGAAGGTTTTCTTTTAGTCCAATAGATTTCGTATTTTAGTCGATTCGTATATTAAAAATAAGCTTCTTCATTTCACAACCAAGAAATTAATGGTTAATTTCTTTATTAAATCAAAAGAGGAAGCGGCTTTACCTGTAAGTGAGGTAGTCTTGGAATGAAAGCGAAACTCTCTTGAGTACATTCATTGATCGATACAAAACTCAAAAGTATGAAAAGCCTTTTATGTCAAAATTACATCCAGGATCGAGTCATACATTCTGTAGAAATCAGTATTAAAAAAGGGTAAATCATATTTTAGTTGAGTCATTTGTTATGGCCTCATTATTTGAAAATTCTTAGATTAGAAGACTTCATATCCTGAAACATACATAATATTACTCTTCCATTAAAATCTATTCATGATGCGCGTACCTTTATCACAATTGCGACCTATACACTGTTTGAAGATATTATCGTTATTATTCTGTGTTTTAACTTAGGTTATTTGGGCGCACTATAAAGGCGAATTACGCCAAAGTTTAATCATTCATAGGATTCATAGATTTCCTAAATTGTTACAAACAATGCATTTCGTAATAGATTTTAGTTACCTTAATATTAAAGAAGCTTTTAAAGTCTTTGTAAAATTATATCCATGAAATATTTTTTTCCTGTTTTTTGATACCGTTTTTTCCTTTTTTTAAAAAATTTTTTAAATTTCAAAAAGCACTAAAAATAGTAAAACTCCCAATAGAAATATAGACCGCTCTATAAGCGCTTTCTCCCTTCCAAAACCTTAACGAATATTGGACATTTCTTACAAATTAATAGTTTCGATACAGTTTGATAGCATTTGGCAGGCCAAATTTTATTTAAAACCCCTTTATTTCACTTTGGTTTGAGTATTACTTGCCAATTTCATATTTTCGATAGTCTCGTTTATTCAGAGATGTTTTAATTCTACAGTAATTCTATAAAACATTACTGGAACGTTTCTTGCCATGTGCAGTAATTTTCTACCATATCTTCAACTACTTACTACCACCACCACTACTATTACTCTTACCACTACTATTACCACTACTTCTACTACAATTGCTACGCTATTACTATTACTACCTATTACTGTTTCTACTAAATTTACTACTACTACTACTACTGTTCCTCCTACCACTACTGCTACCACCACCTCTTCTACTAGTACTACTATTATTATTGCTATCACTACTATTGCTAAATAGTATTAGGCTTTTGTATTAAATTTCATACATCTCCTCATCATACGTTTCTCGCCAAAAAACCGCCGCTCTTTAAACCGAAAATCGCTATACTTGCATACTATAGAGTTCAACACACTACAGTCCATATAACTATGATAATCGCATATACAAATAATAGATAATGTATATCTCATTAAATTTGTTTATTCTTGCATGCCATATAAAGATATGTAGATATGTTCCTAGAGTAAATTTATTATATTAGTGTAACGTCTATGAGACACATATGTAGATTAGTTTCCTTTTTGAAATTTTCTTTTATTTTAATTCTATCAGTGACGAATTGCTTTTCAGTTATTGTTTTCTTGTTCAATTTATCAAATAAATTTATCTTAATTTTCGTTAAAAAGAGAAACTAGTTTAAACATAATTAAAGAATCATCATGACATTTTTACAATGACAATCAAATAAACACACACACTTCAACACACACACACACAGACACCTACCTACAAAACTAACATGGATATTTTATGAAAAAAGCTAAAAAACTAAATAGATTTCAACACCACTCTGGCCATATACTTTTTAATTAATTAATTTTTTAATTCTGTTTTCTTTTTTTTTTTTTTTTTGTTTTCTGCTTTGTTTTTATTAAATAAAAACTTGAATGTATGAGTGTATTCGTAGTAAGTAGTAGGTTTGTGAGTGAGTGAGTAGTAGAGACTCGGCATTGTAGTTTTTTTTCTGTCTGAAATAATTCGAGTGTCTGAGGAATTTTTCTTTAGTTTTCAGTGACTTTTCGTTCGTTTTTTATTAGAGTTTATTCGCGTTTTTATTAGAGTCTAATCAGACCACTATTTGTAGATATTTTCTTCATGCTAGAAAAATTTTAAAAGTACTTTCGCTAGATAATTTTATAAATGTTTGTCTGTAGTCTGTAGACGTCTCTATTTCACAAATTTGAACACCGCATGATGCATGAGATTTAGCGTTATTTTGCTGCTTCATCCATTCATTCTTCAATCGAAAAGCCTTTCCTTGAGAAATTTCTTGGAAATTTATAACGTCAATAGGTGAAATCGTGCCTACTGTCCTCTTCTATATTTTCTTTATTTCTTTTCCTCTTTCTAAGGTTTCTTTCATTTTAATATTTTCATTTATATTTATTACGCGTTTTTTACTTAATTAGCTTCTTTCATTTTTTACTTTCGATTTTATAATTTTCGGCAAACATCTAATTTTTTCTAAAATTATTCTTAAAAAAAGGATTTCCAAGATCAATAATATATTTAAAAACTCTTCCATTACATTCTTTAATTTATCAAAATTTTTAAAAAAATTAAAAGCTTTTCTCACCCGCTCCTCCTCCGTTGTTCTTGCAAAAGAGAAAAAAGTAGAATTTTTTAGATTATAAGTTATGAAAATTGGCAGAAACTGATAAGGCAATATTTGCGGACTACATTATTTTGCCTTCAAAATTATCAAATATTTGCGTATCTTACGGAAATCTTGAAGAAATATTTGATCCTTATCTAAAAAATTCACAACCAAATTTTTAATAAAATGTATAAAGAATTCGGCCGTATTACGATTACTTCTCTTTACTAATACTAAAATTAAAATCGTACTAATTAAAATCTTAATTTTTGAAAAAAATATTTTCGACTTAGTAATATTCCAATTTAATGAACCTTTTAAAAACCTCAAGGAAACTATTCACTTTGCTGTAAATAAAACCTATTTCCTATAGAGTGATAAATTACGTTCGGCGTAACACCTTTGCGTTTTCAAAAGCACACAAGCCAATCCTGTTTATAAAGAAGTGTATCCTAAGTGAGTCACCTGAAGTTTAAGGGTAGCTAAATAAATATAGAAAACTCAATACAGTGGAGAAAGTCTTGGTTAAAACTTGAACTAAAAACAAGTGATCATTCAAAATATTGTGCGTGAAGCCTTTACAGCCTCTTCGAAACTACTTTAAAGATCTCAAAAAAATATTCATTTTGATTATTGATTGGAACTACCGAAGACGATGACCATGACTTTATGTCATAAGAGTCTGAAACCCTTAGGAAGCACCACTTGACGTTCTGATCTCGAAACTTTCAAGCCATAACTTCTTATGAAGAATAATTTTCCCAATTTATTCTGAAATAAATGCAATATTATTGACTCGGCTTAAAATTGTTACGATTTAGAGAACGCTCCTCCAGAAGAGCCTATGACATGATTATCCTATCTTGGAATATTATGCGAGATTAATAATCCATTTTGACTAGATCCTTCTTTAGGTTATGACACCGTATACAAAGGCGATTATATATTCATAATTGTCTGTAATATTATAAAAAATGTATAGTTTCCAAAAAAACAACGTATATGAATATAAATTAATCACAACATAAATTATCTAGAATTATAATTTACAAATAATTATTGGCTATATCATCCCGACCATTTATTCATTTTAATATCCGGTGCTCTGTGTAAAACATTACCATCGAACATTTGTATATAATACACGAAAGTTATATCATTATCTCAATTATCACGCCTTAATGATTATGATATTATGATTGATCATTCTTTAACAATTTCTTATAATTTTAGTAATATATTTTTAGCTTTTTTGTCTTTTGTGATTTCATATAATTCCACTTCACGCATAATAAAATTTCAAAATTATTGCAAGCTAAAATCGTTCCTAATCTCTTTCTCTTTCGTCTTTAATGTTGCAACTTTTGAAATTGAACGATAAATAACTGTTATTACTACGTTATGGGTTAAGCCTTATCACATTCTATTGTGTATAATTTATTAATGACAATCGAAATCTGTCTATTTAACAATCTTTCAAGCACTCGCACTAATACTGATTAGTGGTATCCGTAATATTTATTTATTCATTTTTCAATATTGTGTAAGATTTTATTCAACAATATACATACATGATTATTCGAGCATTTTCAAAATATTATGTCCCTTACCAAAGGGGTAGAAAAATCGAAACGCAAGAAACGAAAAGTGTGGGATAATTGAATGAATTGTTATGGAAATTACGAAGCAAGGGACAATTTTTGTGGGAAGCCGAGATAATGAAAGAGGTTTTTTATGTTTGTTTAGTTTTACCTAAAAACTAAGTCTAGATCCTTCTAGTTCTACGGGGTTCTAATGGGTGTTCATGGGTGTTTCAATTTTGTGAGACAGTTCGCAATTGAATTTAATAAATAGCTAAAATAAAAAATTCCTAAATTTAAACCGACTATACATGTAAGGAATCCAAACTTTAACTATGTCATGTTTTAAGTAATTTGATGAGTGATAAATTTTGTACTTAACAAGTTTTGTTCCGACACAACACTCTTACAATAAATTATTTTATACTAATATACGTAAGACGTCTTTTTATGAATAAATGGTATTGATTTTTGTTGGGATCTAGTTTTAATTAATTAACGATTTAATTTAAAATTACTTCTTTTCAACGGCCAAAGATAACCTTTTTCGATTTTCTAGGATATATCTACCGATATTGTCAGTGTTGGGTATACAAGAATATTTTTTGTCCTGCTCGTGTGCGCATAAGCAAGACATAAATCTATACGCATGTATAATTTTGTTAGGAAGCTTTGCTTTACAGATTCGTGATTATTTTTTTCTACGATTGAGTTTGAAATTGTACTAATTTTAAATTATTCTCTTGAAGCGAAGGAACTGGAATTTTATAGTAAAAAACGAAGAAGACAAATAATAAAAAAATGTATAATAATAACAATATTCTGTAAACAAAAACACAAAACAAACGATTGTTCAAATCAAATTGTTATCGTTATTTGTTGCAACAGTTAAAGACCATGTAGAAAAAATGCCCTTGTTAGTATTGCCTTTATAATTACCGTTACCAGCCATACCAACCACATAATATCGAGCCTAAAAAAGTAGAACATATTTTTATAAACTAAAAACATTGAAAATTCAATCCAAAATTAAATACAAAATTATTTCATAATAAAATTTAGAATCCTAAAAATTTTAATGTCATAAATTAGATTTAATTAAAGCAGCATAAAGTTGAAATGCACAATTGTTAATGAAAACATTAATGAAATACGATCATTTTGATTGATTTTTTTATTAATCAAACACATTAGATATCATTTATTTTTCATGTATTTATTATTGTTATCTTTTCCACCAAGGCTATTGTAATTATACATTAAAATTCCCAAATGTCATTATTTCAAACTTGTCTGCCTTGAGTTTTTATTATTAAAATTATTTTTAGTTTTTATGCATAATTTATTTTTTTTTTCTTAAAATATTAAAGGCGAAATTTTTGTTATATTAAACAATATTAAAAAGTCTCTTACGTCGATCTTGCTTTCGAACAATCCCGATAAACGTCAGCAACCAACACCACCACCACCCCTGCCAGCATCAACATCATCGCCATCAACACGCGTTGCCCTTAGAATTTCCCCTTCCCCGCCCCAGCAGGCTCCGATTTTCATAAATACGTGCAAGCGTTTTCTTTTAGAATTTTTTGTAATATTTTTTTAGACTCTTATTATTTATATGCTTAGGCTGTGCTTATTTTTAATTCCAAATTTGGGTATTTTTTTTAGTAAATGTTTTATAATTCTTCATTTATTTTCGACAATGTTTTTAAAGGCACGTCATTAGTTTTAGGAAACCGTAAATCCGCCACAAAAAATCTGCATACACAAATACCCCGAACATATTCATTCAAATATAAATTAATTACAACTATATAATATATCTATCATTTAGTAATATACAAAATCAGTTTATCTTTTCCTAAATTTATCACACGTTCGAATTGAGTAGTATGCGTCGTTAATTCATTTGTGCATCAAGCGTTTGGTTTATTCTAGATAATAAAATTTTGTTAATTTTTTTGCCAAATAATATTATACAAAGAGCGTCTTTTATTTGATTGTATAATTTGATAGTTTTGTATTCTCTCCTGACACTCCGACACTCCTAATATATCCACGTCCTCAGCGAATCCTGTGAATGAGCAGGAAGGCATGACATATAATCTTTACTTTACCACCTTACCCTGATGGGCATTATAGTGTTTTAACGCCTCTTAAATAAATAATTATTAAGTGCCAGCAATGCGAATACGATTTTAGAGGTTTTTTCTTTAACGACAATAATAATAATGATGACGCATAGAGGCCTTCATTGTGGCCTCAGTTTTGATCTCGGCATTTTAAAGGCTTCGATAAAACTAAGACTGAACACTGAAGACTGATACGATTGGAACCAAGATCATCTAATTTGAAGTAAAATTAATATCGAAATTGAAGACTAAGACCAAGAAAGAACATCAAGAGTTAAATCAATTCGGGGTGCATCCCCGATGTAAAAGAAATTGAAGAGAACTAAATTCAAGTATTCTCGATACAAACGAATGGTTTAAAAATTTGTAAAATTATACTCTTGAAAGCGGGGTCTTCGAAGCAATATGTTGTTATCTTTGAAATCGAATTAAATTAAGATTAATTAATAATCGAATCTCTGATTAATAACCGAAGCATATATCGGTTTGTATCGCTTTGCAGTAATGGCAGACAAGCTCCAGTCCTTCCCTCAAATTGTAGTTTATACCAAAATCTATACTTCCAACTCCGCTCCTCCCTCCTCGAACCCAAGCACCATTTGTTGTAAAAGTTGCTTTTGATTTTATAGAAAACGTTCAAATGTTTTAGTTTATGCTACTCTAGAATACTGTTTTTTTTTTGGTTTGTTTTAATAAAAAATCGAAATCGATACAAAAACAGCTCGCACTATTGGCCAAGTTTTTTATCACCTGCTCGATCCATCCCATTCAAAAGTTCTTAGAAAATCTTATATTTGCAAAGTATGACAGAACAACATACACACACGCGCACACAACCACATAGCATAGTCTTAGCTGAAATCCCCTACTCCCCCACTTCGAGTCTTTTTGAGGCTCTTCTATTGGATTAAAACACGAGACTCTGCATAATCCACAAACTGTTTGCAGGTGGTGGTGTTGGAGGAACAGAAATAGACCGATGCCGAATTGCTAAGGAGAATTATGGAGATGTTGGCGAAGAGCATAGATTGTATGAGAAAGAGGATGGTGAGGATGAGGAGCTTGGCCCGAAGGAGGAGAATGAAAACAGTCAACGTAACTTGGTGGAACAAGGCACCGACAACCTGAGGAATAAGAGAAAATACTCAAAGCATAATGCAACCGATTTCTATGACGTTGGCGCTATTAGTCGTGGTGATAATGAGGGAGATGGTGATGATGGCGATGATGATGATAACAATGATAATGATGGTGATAGAAATACTCGCAGTAACAATAACAGTAGCTTCAGTTGTGAAATTAAATGTGAAGAATATAATATGAGCTCGTCGATCAGTTGCCACCACCAGCATCAGTTTCAACAACAAGACTACCATGAACATGAACAATCATTGCAAAGCTTTCATCATGGACATGGACACAATGCGCGCAACGGACAATTGAGGAATGTTGCGAACACAGCCGACAACTATGTTTACCAAAGGCGTTGTTTGGATCCACTTTGTGGCAATGATGTGACCATATCGCCAACATCGCCAACGTCATCATCGGCAGCCTCAATACAACACCAACATTTGACACTTGTGCTCCAACAAGCGGCACATCAGCATCAACATCAGCACCATCAACAACATCACCATTCGCACCAGCAACTTGTTGGCAATTATATGCAACACGCAACATGCGTCCCAAGTCAGCAACATCAGTCGCAAAACGCTGCCACAATTTCGCCCACTGCGTCAACATCGTCGGCAATGGCAGCAGCTGCAGCAGCGGCCAGTAGACGAGATCACAACATCGATTACTCGTCGCTCTTCGTGCAGCTATCGGGCACGTTACCAACACTTTATCGCTGCGTCAGTTGCAATAAGATTGTCTCCAATCGTTGGCATCACGCCAACATTCATAGACCGCAAAGCCACGAGTGCCCGATTTGTGGCCAGAAGTTTACGAGGCGGGACAACATGAAAGCTCACTGCAAGATCAAACATGCCGACATTAAAGATCGCTTCTTCAGCCATTATGTGCATATGTGATCGAATACTGATGAAATGGCCGTCAAATGAGCAGCAGTAGCTTTGCTGTGCCTACCCATGCGACAACAACAACAACAACAAAAACTAGATAATTCGAAATAATTCTTTATTAATTGAAACAAAAAACTTGATTTCGTTTTTAAAGAAAATATCATTTAGATTTGATTAGTGACAAAATAGCCATTTCATTATAATTATGTTTATCGGACGATATGGTGCCTCTAGCACCCCTTCTTCACCCTTGTCATCCTAATCACCGCCGAGGAAATACTAATGAATATTCTCTAAAAATACGCAAATAGTTTTTGTAACAAGAAAAGTATTATTTATTAATTCTTAGAAAGTAAAAAAATATTTGGAAAATTAAGAAACTTTGTAATGTCAGAGTGAGCTAGCAGACAGTCTCAGGGTCGTGAGGGCGTCCCTTGAATGGATGTGCCGTCTAGTTCTGCAGAGTGCTTTTGTTCTTTTATTAAATAATAGAGTGAGTCGTAAGAAACCCGAAACAAACCCAGTATTATTTAGCAATTCCATTTAAATTAATGGCCCGCTAATTCAAGGTCATTTCTGAACTAGCCAACCGCAAAAGTATTTCCATACCAACCCTTTCTACCCCCCCCCACCCCCTCCCTCCAACGAAGTCATCTAAACTGTGAAAGATTCTCGTAGAAAGCAGTCATGTTAGGATTTCACAAGTATAAGAATATGAAGGTAGACTGAAAAGTCTTCTGTGTATCACCATTGAAACTACTGCGCTAAGAGTTTCAAATTTTACATTTATAATCGTTAGAAAAATATTCCCGCTGTTAACGCCATTGCTGTTGAGAATGTTCTTCGAATTCGATAAAAACTGCATAACTTTCATAACCTCGCGAATTCCTTGTGGAAAATTGTTGCTGGGAATACTAAAATGTTAAGTAGACACTGAATAGATTTTATGTAAATGTGCAAATATAATTTTATCGAATATCGAGAATAAAAACCTTTTCAAAAGCAATTTAAGCTTTTATTTCTACGAGCAATCTTTATTTTATGCAAATACCTTAAGCGCTGTTCAACGATTTTTTAGCTCGTCTTTATAATTTTGAAGGAATTTATTTATTTTCTATCTCTACTCCTTACTCCTTACTTATAATTCTACGTCTTCTTATGGTCCAAATTATCGTCATATTTCGTTAGGCGTACAGTTTCAAGTTCGCAGAATTGCTTAAATGTCCATCGCAATTAATTTCACGACAAGAATATTCTTTGGAAAGATCGTAAAAATTATAAATATGGTAAAAAATTTCGACAAAATTTGTCGAAATCATTACAACTTTGAGATTTCTCCTCATTTTAGTAAACAAAACGGATGAGAAAACAGTGTACTTAATGTTTATTTATTTCGGTAAATTAATTTTTTTAAAAATTCACGTAAAAATTCAAATGTTTCTACCCTAAGTTTTACAGAAGTTTATTCTAATCACAAACAACCACACCTCCTTCCCCTACACCCCAAGAAAGGAAACTGTTCAACCGAATAAAAACCGAAAAAAATTGAAAAAATTTCAACTTTTTTCGAAGATTGAAAAAAAAATTGAAAATTGAAACAATATTTTTCATCATTTTAATTTATACGTAAATGTATAATTATGTACGTAATGTACACACAAGTAACAAATTGTCAGATATACTAAAATGAATATTTTCCCGACACAAATATTTTAAAATCTCTTTAAAAGGAAAGGGCTGACTCTAAAAAAATTGACTTGTATAATTATAAAAATTCATTTAAAAAACAACATACGAAATGTTGTTAATTCGTATGGAATAATTCCTTTAACTCACAACAAGCATCCGGCTAGAATTATTTTATTAGAAAAAGACGAAGAATATAAAGCAATATTATAAAATTAACGAACAAAAAACAGAGTGTAAGAAACTGAATTTAATTAAAAACGAAACATTTTAATGTACTTAAAATTTTTTATTAAAAGAAATAACTATAAATCAAAATAAATTTGAAAAGAGTAAAAATTAAAAAGTTTTTATTAATGATCAAAAAATTGTTGAAACATGGATTGAAAAAAGCATACATTTTGAAATGTTGTGACCCTGGATTAATTTCTTATTAATAATGTTTTTTATCAAAAATAAAAATTATTTTTTTTATAATTAAGCATATACAAAAATTTAAACCTGATAAATATGAAATAGTTGTGAAAAAAACTACTGCAAACATTGTAAATTAGTAACCAAAATAAAAAATCTAATGATTTCATTTAGCAAAAAAAATTAAACAATACAAAAACTAACAATTTTAGCAAAAAGAAGAATAAATTAACAAAAATGCAGACTATTGAGAAATTCCTTGATGTTAAGTACAAAATCGAAATTTTAAAAAAATTTACCAAAACTCAAAATGGTTTTAGAATAAAATATTAATTTTGTTTTTTGTAAAAATTCAACAAACTTTTAATTGAATTAATCTTTATGAGTGGATAATTTTAAAGACCAGACCATTTCATATTTACACACACACACAAAACGTCAATAAACCTTCCAGAAATTCTTTCAAAAAACAAAACAACTAAATGATTTACTACAACAAACAAATAAACCAAAAAAACCAGTCGCCTGGTGTGGGTATATTTTCCATTTTCACGGAGTTCTAGTCATTTTTAGGCGTACTAAGACGTAATTATTACTCATTTAAAAACCCACCGAAAATCAACGAAAAAATAAAAACAAAAATTCCTTCCAAAACGATCAGGCATAATAATTTGTGGTTCGGTTTTTTCCAAATTTTGTTTTTAATTTGAGAATTTAATTGTAACCATTTATTATTTATGTATCGTAATTCATTATGAATTTGTTAATAATGTAAATGCAAATTAATACTGTTAATTAACTACCAGTACATAAAAGTGAAAGAAAAACTTTTAAAAAATTCAAATTTTTAATTGATTAAACAATTAAATTTTTAATTAATCAAAACCAATTTTGATGAAACCTCTAAATCGAATAAAGGAATTTGTTTATTTATGATATATAAAATGTAATATATGAAAATTATGTAATGAAATTTATGACATTTTAAGAGCAATAAATTACAATATCTTTACGTCAAACTCAAACTTAATCAAATATTTAGATAGTTTAGCGCAGATTCAGAAAATAAAACTAATCGCGTTATTTTGCGAAATAAAAACCGTTTGTAAAAGAGTTCTTAATTCCAGTTCTTTTACTTTAAATTCATTCTAATTTTTTACGCAATACTACCTAAAATCAATTAAATTATGCAGTTCATTAAACCGTTTAATGAATTTTCGATTAGTTTATCTCTCGTTTTTTTTTCTTGTGCCAATTAAAAGTGGTTTAAATGTTCAATTTTCTCAAACTCAAATCAATTTTTCTTCTTCAAACAATATTTATCCAAGTCTTATTAATGCTCATTAAAACTTGACAGCATCAAGAAAGTAGTAGGGAAAAAACTAGGTTCCGACTCTACAGAGGTGTAGAGTGTCATACATGCCGAATTTCCTAAATTAGTTGTTTATTCGTTAAAACTTTTAAAACTTTAAAACAAAGCTAACAATTGGTTAATTATTTTAATAATTTTTATTAACAATAACTGTTTTATTTGGACATTATTAATGCTCTTGAACACTAGTATATTCCATATCCTGATAGGCTTCCCAAATTTCCAACTAGAAAACCTGATGAGATTATGGCGTAGTTAAACCACACTCACTTGAAATTGTTTTCAAAATTGGTCGTTTAATGAAAAATAAAATTTTATCCATTACTGGTTTCTACGACTTTTAGATTGTCTTTTTTCCAATTTGCTTCATGTTTCTTTTTTATGATTTCTTCAATTTTTTACAAAAAAAAAATTTTTAAGTGTATAAATCAATTTATAAGCAGTTGTCAACGTTGAGCCTTACTATAGGTTTTATTTTGAAAAAAATTTCAGCCGACAATAAAATCTAATTCTTTGCTGAATTAGCTGGCTACTTTTATGCGAAATTCCTCTAATCTAAAAGCCTCTTAACTTCCAAAAGGATTCATATAATCAAGAGATGTTGCTTTCTAAGGCTTCGTTTTTATCTTTTTTATAGCCAAATCCTATTTTCATTAGATGAGGTAAGGTTGACAATTAATCAGGTGTCAAATATTTTTGGGAATTTTTTCTTAAATATTACTGATCCCCAAGCCAAATTAGGCAAGATATACGGAAATTCGTTCAATTAATTTTGGTTCCTCCAGTTCCGAGCAAACATAAAATAATTTGCCAAAGTGCGTTAATGCTATTGTTATTGAAATTATTGTACTTGTTACTTTAAAGTAATATTTATTTCAGTAATACTTATTTTAATTCATTTTAATCGTATGATGACATATTATCGTATATTGTATTTAGTTTATATTACAATACTATTAATATTAACTAATTGATTTGATAAATATTCAAGATTTAAGGCTTTGGCGAAGATTAATGAGTAAGGATTGTATTCCTTATGTATTTTATTCCCTACGCATATGGATCTTATATGTGTGAAATAATTGAGAGAGAGAGGGTTATATCAAGTATATTTTATGTAGCCACTGGGTGAAACCTATATATCATAGCATATATTCTTGGGTGTTAAGGTGATTAAATCGTTTAATATTTTATATATATATATATATATATATATATATATATATATATATATATATATATATATATATATATATATATATATATATATATATATATATATATATATATATATATATATATATATATATATATATATATATATATATATATATATATATATATATATATATATATATATATATATATATATATATATATATATATATATATATATATATATATATATATATATATATATATATATATATATATATATATATATATATATATATATATATATATATATATATATATATATATATATATATATATATATATATATATATATATATATATATATATATATATATATATATATATATATATATATATATATATATATATATATATATATATATATATATATATATATATATATATATATATATATATATATATATATATATATATATATATATATATATATATATATATATATATATATATATATATATATATATATATATATATATATATATATATATATATATATATATATATATATATATATATATATATATATATATATATATATATATATATATATATATATATATATATATATATATATATATATATATATATATATATATATATATATATATATATATATATATATATATATATATATATATATATATATATATATATATATATATATATATATATATATATATATATATATATATATATATATATATATATATATATATATATATATATATATATATATATATATATATATATATATATATATATATATATATATATATATATATATATATATATATATATATATATATATATATATATATATATATATATATATATATATATATATATATATATATATATATATATATATATATATATATATATATATATATATATATATATATATATATATATATATATATATATATATATATATATATATATATATATATATATATATATATATATATATATATATATATATATATATATATATATATATATATATATATATATATATATATATATATATATATATATATATATATATATATATATATATATATATATATATATATGTATATATATATACATATGTATAACGTGGTCGAAAATGAATTTAATTTTAGTTTCAAAAAACTTACTTGAGATCAATTTTTTTATGAATTTATCACAAACCAATGCACTTATGCAATCTCGAATACATGGATGTACACTTACGTGGATATTGTGCACGTATTGTTTTAAGGAAGAATTAATTTTCTTTCGGTGCAGGTTAATAAATAAAGACGCAGGTTAATAAATAAAAGATTTTTTTAATAGACCGATTTTCAATAACATTTCACAAGAATATAAATGTAAGTAAGCATTATATTGATCTATCTTTTATTTGTTTTTCTTATACATATTAACAATTTTTAACTTATTACTCAATTTTGCTTTTATAAAAATGGCCAAGTTAGCTCCAAGGCCAAATTTATAACAGTAGATTTCAATATTATGAAATATTTGCTTATTAAATTTTTGCTCCCAAATTAGTATTGCAGGATACCCAACACTTAGCCGGAAATCGTGAAACGTAGAACTTATTTTTCATATAAAATCGTGCTTTAAGTATAAGTGGAAACATATAAAAAATGGAATAAGTTCAAGTTAGAAAAATTTTGCAATATGATGTGCCGGAAAGTAATACAAAACAATAAATCAAAACGGAATTGAATATGCTTAGTCAATTTGATTAAGATTCCGAACTAAACGGCATAAAACAGTACTCGTACTGAAGCTATTCAATTGACGGATTTTAAAATTTCATTGAAATCAAAATGAGCAGAAACCAAGGAGCTTATGCACTAATTGGACATTAAAACATAGAAATAATTTCCTATTAAAAATTATACCTACCCAAACATGTTTTAATATATTTGTCGTTCCTTTGCCCAAACTTCTTTCATTTGTAGAACCACGCGACCATTAGTCGCTTGGAAGTATTGCTTTCGGTACTCGGTAATTCCAAACAAAATTCCAACAATTTCGATATATTGAATGTCATCTGTGTGCTCATCTTGTTTGCATTAAACCATAGGATATCTAAACAACTTTTTAAATAATAGTGTGTTGCTTCAAAACCATTCTTTACAAATTTCAACAATTAATTGTGAAGAGATTTGCATCTGAAATTGCTCCTGAAATTTCGCTATGAAAATTCATCATACACACACAATTAAGTATTGATAATATAGGTATAAATGTACTTTTACATCGGAACCTTCTTGGTGCTTTCCATGACCCCCCCCCATAGTAAACTATTTGCACAATTCTAAAGCGAAATAATCGTGTCAGTAAGCAATTAGACCAAGTATGAAATAAATCCGAACTGGGACAGAAAACGCGTCATGTAAAATTTTAACCCAACCCACCCTCTTCTTCTTTAGATACATATACATGAATTGTTTGCATTAAACCAATTTCATACGTAAGCTCAAATATTATTAGGATGATCTCTAAAATATGACTGATGTGTGCAATACATTGCAATATATTATGATAGAAATAATCTTGGATTAAATTGTTGGACATTGGATTAAAAGCACGCGACATTAAAAACACAAAATAAAGAGAAATGTGAAAATATTTCATTCTGATTCTTCGCAATCAAAAGAATCCTTCTTATTATTGGTGAGACTCTTGGTGACACTTAAAAACAGCTTGCGAATATTTAATTTGGTAAAACTAAATGTAGTAAATGTGATTGATTAAAAAAACAGAAAATATTTTAGTTAAGCATTTAAATTAAATATGCGTTCTACATAAAATTTAAAACTCAAGACGGTATTAGTTCAAATGTCGTTTGCACTCATACTCCTTTTTTCGTTTCTCCAGAAGAATTCAGACACTCCGCATGAGTTTAATATCCGTAAAAGGAATAAGGAAAAGTGTTAGGAAATTATGATTTTGGTAGTGTGGATGTATGTGTGTTTATACATTAATGGGTGTGTGTGTATGTAAATATATATGTGTATATATTTGATTTAACATTCATCAGATCTAATTTCATTTCATTATTTCATCAGTTGATTTCTATCTTCTGCTTTGGCTTTCTTCTTGGTCCCCCTCTTCCCCCTTTGCCATCGTCGTTGTCTTTTAATTCAAATTCTGATTTCTTACTAAATTTCCAGACATCGCCTTTACTCATAATCGCTCTCACAAATGCAGTCCTCCTACCTTTTTCCCCCGCCCCCCTTCACCCCCCTCGCCAACAAACACACTATTTTCAACATTTCGCTGCGACCCTTGAATGTCTTGGTTACCCCCGCCCCACCAATTAATCGAATTCTATTTACAAAAGTTCTATATTCATAGATTTTATACCGTATACGATGTATATACTTACGAATGTATAATAAACACATTAATATATATTAATTAATAAAACAACAAGCGCAACAACAACAACACCAAATCCCTAAATCCTTAAATTAGTTTACATTTTTATTTACATTTTCTTTAACTTACGTTACGTGCCATTAATTTTATTATAAATTATTTTATGTAAAAAAACAAACATAAATTTTTAGTTTATATGAATCACCAACAAAAAAATTGTTTTTCTCTTCTTTTTCTTTTCGCGTTGTCCTCGTTTTTTGACAAATGAATCGATAAATTCAAAATAAAAAACAACTAAACGAATCGATTTTCATAAAAAAAATATTAATTAACTGAACACAATGAACCAAAAACAAACAAATTCGAATTTTCATCAACAACATCATCCACATCCACCGACATCATCCACCGAATCAAAATCAACAACTGTATGCTCCCATAGGTTCGAAGGCGTGGCACATGCGGCTCACATTCGAGCGACTATCCGGTGGCTGTAATCTGCACCGGTGCAAATTATGCGGCAAGGTCGTTACCCACATCCGCAATCACTATCACGTACACTTTCCCGGTCGTTTCGAGTGCCCGCTCTGTCGAGCGACATACACGCGTAGCGACAATCTACGCACACATTGCAAATTCAAGCATCCAATGTATAATCCGGACACCCGCAAGTTCGACAACCTAATGTCAGCCGCAGCAGCGACAGCTGCCGTTGCAGCCGCCCAATCGCCTACTGCCACACAAATTGCTGCCGCGTCACAGGCTGCAATGGCGGCGGCCGCAGCAGCGTTTAGTGCTGCTCAGCAACAGCAACAGCGAGAGCAACAACACCAACAACAACAACAGCAGCAGCGTGCCGAACAGCAATTGCATCATCACCAACAACAGCTGCAACAGCATGTGCACAATTTAACGCAACAGCATCAGCAACATCATCTTCCTCTCCTCCATCACCAACAACAACAACAGCAGCAGCAACTATCCCAACGGCAACACCATCAACTGCAAGGACAGCAACAACATAACGCAACCAGCGAATGATATAATCCGTATTTGGGGTGGAATTATACGAACGACTTTCTGCAAAGCTCCGCGCCAGCGACGGCGGCGACTGGAACGCGGGGAATGACGGGCACGGGTACGGCAGCAGCCGCCGGTTTTGTCAATCCTTTCCTGTGGAATCTTGATGATCCACTGCAACAAACATCACAACATCAAAGGCAGAATCACCACGAATACAAACACCAGCAACAACAAATTTATGGCAATCTCATTGAACGCCTCGGCAACGATCAGAGAAATGAAAGCTGTCGCAATTTATTTGCTAAAGGACACAGTAATAACGTCAATAACAACAATGACAACAACAAGCAAACTCCATTTATCCAAAATAACTTTGAATTTTATCGTCAACAGAATCCGTCGACAAGCGTGAGGATTCAACAACAACTTGCTGAATTTGAAAGATCGCTGTTAAATCACAGCAACAGCATGCGCCAAAGATTACAAGTTGCTGCCGCCGTGGCACTAAGCGAAAGCATCGAAAATGCTGGCAACAACAATGATGAAGAAGAGAAACCGGACTTTGGTGAAAACTTTTCTAATAGAAAAGACGTTCGGAAGCAAGGCACTTGCACAGCTCAATATTTTGACGATGAAGTCAATTCGAATGAATTGTTAAAAGATGCTGCTTATGGCAGTGCAGGAACTAATGTTGCCACCTCAAGCGATGTCAGAAGCGGATTGTGCAACAATAGAGATAACAAAAATAGTCAAAATTTTCAACTTAATAAATTGAGCGCATGCAAAATGGAAACAATAGGAACTATGGCAGTGACACCGGCAACAGCAACAGTAGTTACGTGTAATAATGCCACAGAGGCTATAACGTCAAATGATGGTATTGTGATGAACGATGGTTCTCTTACAGCAATAGATACGTTCTCATTTGAAGTTGGCAACAACAGCAACGGCAATACCAACAACAACAACAACAACAAAACCAACAACAACCATTGCAGACCAACAACAACGGCCGTAGCAACGACAACAAAAACCACTGTTGCCCAAATTACCAGCAATTCGAATGTTGAAATTAATACGAATAATAATAATAATTAAAACAACAAATATTGGAAGAATGAAGCAATTGAAAGAATTGTTTGTTTGGTTGATTTAACATAAATTTAATGGTTAATATAACTAACACTCTAGTTGAAATAGTCAATTATATTACACGCAAACGGGTAAAAGAAGAAAATGTCACAAACGCAATAGAGCGTCATCAAAGGATTTCAATTAACAGAATGTTATCGAAGTATTGTAATTAACAGAACGTAATTAACAGAACGCAACTAACAGAGTTAAAGCTAAGGAATAAAATTAAATCAGTGCAATATTGAATAAAAACTATCGTGAGTTGAAACACATTCAAGTAAAACGAACAAAACCAAGGCTGACGAAATTGTTTTGGTCAGAAATAAATGGTTTCAGTTTCTATAAATTATAGAACGGTACCCACAATTGAATTGTAATATATTAAAAGATAAAGCCAATAGTGGTTTCCGATTACTATTATTCCAATTTTAAAAATAATTATTTTAAAAAATATATAAAAAGATTTACGCAAATAATAATCGTAGAGCAATTAGAGTTTCAAAAAAATGGCCGAGAAAAATCTTTTCCCACAACATACTGGAATTTCTACTCAGTCTTGCACGATAGGCCACAAAAACATCAACAACAAAAATCAACTATTTTAAAGTCTTTTCAAACCCAAATGTCTTTTCAAAAAATTTATTTTGCATTCATCAAAAATTTTATTATAAAAATGTATTAAAATATAAATTCTCAGCAATGTAACAAAAACTTTTTAAAGATATCTGTGTATGCGGCAGAGCTCAATTAATGGGAAAATATAATTTATGGGAAATACAATAATTCAGGATCATTTGTTGCTGCATGTCATGTAAATTTAGTTTCGGTAATAGAGATATAAAGAAACTATATTTTTATTCCAATCTGTTTCGCTACATAGTTTCTAAATATTTCGAAAACCTAATTAGAAATGTATCCCATAATTTCACTACAACCGATCCATATGCAAAAATATAAAAAATCAATTTTTTTTGGTTTGGCCTAAGATGCTCTTTAATCGCGACTAAAGCTCAACCACCCCCAAATTACTGCAGATATTTTACAACTTTGATATAAAAGAATTACTGTTTGTTTTAAAATTTTATTACTCCCCATAATCTTACATTTATTCCGAGTGTCCCAATTTTCTCAAAAGATTTCATAAAAAAATTTTCTTAATCTTTGAAAATCCTAAAGCCGATGTGAGTGAATTGAAATAGAGGAAAAAAAAGAAAATCTAAGCGAAAATTTAGCGAGTGTAAATTTGTTGTTTTTAAATAAATACATATGGAACAATATAAAAGATATTCGTATATGTATATATGTTTAATTATATACTGTGTGTCCACCTATAAATGTCTTTTATATAGTATAATTATAACGGTGCTAAAACCAGTGGTATAGTAAAATTTTATAGAAAAGTTTCAAACAATTGTTCTCATTGTTGTAGATACACAAATACTAAACTACTTTACATATTGTTATTGTTGCAAATTATATATAAAATATTAACTAAACTACAAATAAAACCATTATATCTGATCAATTATACTATCACCGTAGTGTAAAGCGTAAATGTCTGCTGCAATTAAGTGAACTCATTAAAATGCTGAATATCAAACTAAGCAAATAGTGACCATTAAAGTGACCATTAAAATCTGCAACTGTTTTTTTTTTTGTTCATAATTGTACAACGCTTCTGTCAAAATGATTAAGAAAAATTGATAAATTCTTCACAAGTATACCATCAATATTAATTAGTTTTACAGTTCTCACGTCGATTTCATCTTCAAATTAAATAACTTACTAATTTCGTAGCCTCTTTTAACTACTATTCGTAGTTATTTTTACCATTTTTTACGATGAGTTCACAGGCTTCAGAGCTGTGTTTCAGTTCTCGTAATGAACTTACGAATAACTCACAAATAATTTACAATTTTTGTCAACCTTTCTAAACATTTATATTCCGGCATTACTTTCTTATCTGTTGAAAATAAATTTTTTACAAATATTACTTTGAATCTACTTTTTTAATTATTTGATAATTTTTGCAACTATTTTCTTCGTTCAATTCAATTTTAATCAATGATGTTTTTTGTATATATTTACAATGATTATAATTCAATAATCACAACTAACCAATACATCAGAATAAAATTAACAGAGAAGAAATATAAAATATGTAAAATATAAATACATTTTTTTCACACATACACGCACACATAGATTGCGCATAGTCCAAGCAGAAGCTAGAGGTGTATTTACTTCCCCTACAAATACAATTCAATTGAAAGTAGAGACATTTCATTGAAGTATAGACATTTCATAAAAGGAAATTGTATAGGTGTAAAAATAGGTCGTATTCGATGTATTAGTAAATATTGTATTGTCATTACTTCCTAAATACTGCAATATATTTTAAATATTATCATTTGGGACCCGATTGGCAATGTCAAGAAAATATCAAAGTAATTCTTATTGAAATTCAATAATTCTGATGATTTATATTCATAAAGAAAATAACGTGAAGGGACACTTTTATTCTGTTACAGATCAATTAAAACTGATCATAAACATGATCGTGACTCAATAACATTGTAAGAGAGAGCAAATATCAGTAATCAATAAATAATTTCACTTTCTTGCTCATTTCTTGTTATTTTATGTAAAATTATATTCCATACAGAAATGCATCATCCACGCCACTGTACATACACTGCTTTCATATACAGTAAAAACATTGTAGGTCTTATTCATAGAATTATTACTCATGTGCAGATTACTCTTGTTTCTCTCATTAAAAATGCTATGCAAACTGTTAAGAATTTGAATTACAACAAATTTCCTGTTAACAGACTACTTGTGCTATATCTGTTAATGGTTGGAACTCGCTAATTATTTTGGGTTTCCTTTAACGTTCTCTTCCTTGCATATTTCTTATTTCGTATTTCTTTTCTGAAACTTTTCCTAAACTTTCTACAGATCAACAAAAATTTCGTGTATTTGATTTTTAATAACATCTTGATCTGTAGCGCCTTGGTCTCCACCCATTGTGGTCTGATTTAGGTGTAAATACATTGCAACTGTTAGACATTAAATAACATTAGATGGTTATTATTAATTGCAGTAAAACAGAGTGGTTGTTCAAACAAATTCAGTTGCCTACAGAAGAATACTCAAAGTGCTAGCATGAAGAAGTTAACAAAAGCAATGTTAACTGAACATACCGTGTTTGCAGAATAATCGACCACTTGGCTCCAGATCATAGGCGTCTTAATTTTGCCCCTACTGGACGTTTTTGCCATTGTCGACAATACTGCCGACTGTAAAATAATTCATTCTCTATTTACGTCACATCTAAAACTTCACATAAATAAAATTTTTAACTTTCCTCTTTCATATACTCACGCTTTATTTTATTCAATTACCTCGTTATTATTCACTACCAATAATTTCCTTATGGATATCAATTAAAATTTAACATCGATTTCTATAGAAATCTATTTATTTAATGACCTTTAAATTAATTTTAAGAGTTTCTCACTAACAGTACTGTTAAAAAACTAAAATACTCGGATTAGACAATTAAATGACTAATTGATGATTGAATGACTTCCAATCGAGTGGAGGTTACTTTCTTAAAATATCTAAAATCGATGCATTGAAATTGTATTTACGCATAGTTTATATTTAATTTATTTATTTATTATATCAAATCGACTAAATTAGATAAAGAATATATATTAAATTTTAAAATTGCTTAACGTTTTAAAAACCGTACACATAAGTTTACTAACAGAATGTTTAAAATTGACCAACCAAATCGTTAACATTTTCTGTTATTTCGCTTGTATTGATTGTGGATCGCGATTTAAAGACTCACTACCCTTTAGTTAGAGATCTGTTAATGCGATTTTCTTTTTAAATTTATTATAATTTTTTATTCAATATTAGTCTCCTTCTTGTGAAAAGTTTTCTTCATTTTTAATACTATAAAATTATTCTAAAACTATTTTGTTCTTTTGCTTTCGCTTAACATCCCGATTTTTAACAGAATTTTTAACAAGGAGAATACTTATGAAATATATTCGGTTATGATATTCTGTTATGTTCTGCGACATACATGCCCTTTAAATTAAAATTGATACCCTTATAGGCCATTCGCCACAAGAACAAACTCAACTGAATGAGATACAAGAATACAAAAACAATTCAATCCAAACAATTAATTTTGGTTGGTTTTGTTTAATAAGAAAAATGTTTTAAACACAATACAACACAATTTTGCAATGTTCCAAAAAATCTCATCAAAAACATGAAAAATTAAACTACTTTCGCTAAATAAATTTCAGAAATTCTTTTTCTAAATAAAGATAAAATTTTTTCAAGATTTTTGTTCAAAAATCTATTAAATTTAATATAGCATACAATTATTTTATAATATTTCCCTAAGCCAGTAAGACCTTTTGCCTAATTTTAACTAATTTATAAATTAATTATAAAAATTTTATTAACTTGTATTTTTTGTACGCTCAACGGAAGGTCATAATTTTAATAATTATGATTTATTTAAAAAAAACACAAAAAACAAGAAAAATGTGATAAATTCTAGAAATATTATAAAATAATACTTTAAAGTTGGTTATGATGAAAATGGTGCTAAGACCAAATATTTTTATGCAAAACACAAGAAGTTCGTCAAAATGTACGTGGTGCGCACACACGGGAAGTAATTGAAAAATTTGAAAATTTAAGAATGGAATTAATGAAAATGTTAGTTAATGTAACAGCTAAAAATAATTATGATCATTATCTATGTGTATTATATAATTATAATTTATCGCTAAGTAAAGTGAAACGTAGAAGGACCGTAAGATTTGCGTAAGAAGAAAATGTACGAATATTGCAATCGAGAAATTTTAACAATAATAATACGATAATAGTAAGACGAAGAAGAATAAGAGGACGAGTAAGAAAAAGATGATGATGATGATGATAAAGAAAATAACCGAATGTGCAATAATGGACTAGTTATCCTTTTTTAATTTGTTTTCCGTTCCGTTCTGTTTCATTCCGTTGTGTTCAATCTAATTGTGTAATATTTTTCCGATTTTTAATTTCGTTCGATATTTACATATTTTTTTTTAATTTTCTATTAATAAGAGAGCTAATAATTAAGCATTTGTGTATGTTTTTTAATGAAAAAAATCTGCATTTTCCATAATATTGTACAATTCTAATATTTTTGTAATTCTCAATATTATTTTTATATTAATATTTTTTAGATTTTTCATATGTTTGCAATTGAATTGTTTACAAAAGTTCTCTTCGATTCGACTCTCGTACAACTGAAAATAAAATCATAAAACTGCTGTTTCATACACGATCCATTTTAATAGTAAACAGATTGTCCAGACATTTTTTAGCTTTTTTATTTGTAACGAGCATGCAAAGAAATTATTTTTATTAAAACTTAAGAAAGTAAAACCTAAGAAAACGTTCGGAATTTTTATTTTATTTTTTATTTTTTTTTTTTTGTCATTGAATTGTATTTTTCATATTTTCAAAATATTTATTTAATATATTTCAAAAACGAATATATTTTATTAATTTTAATAACATTAATAGATCTTATTTGAAGTTTTTGGCATTTTTGAATTAATTTCAATTAACATAATGATATAAAATTTTATTTGGGTCTAAAGTTTCGACTCTTGAATATAGAGCAATTTCGGGAAACTTTCGCTAAAAGTTTATTATTTTTATTTGACGGCGACAAAATAAACTGAAATTTTTACTAAATTGAAACTTTTTATTTTCAAAATTGTTTTCTTTGCTTGGTTACACACAAATGATTTACATTTGAAGCAACAACAAAAACTTTTTTCTAATATTTAATTAAAACTCCAAAAATCCAAATTACAAACCAACAAAAAAAGAAGAACGTTTTTTAAGCATTCAAGTTGTAAAATCTTGGAGTAATTTGATTGATTTAAAAAAAAACAAAATCATTAAAAGTTGATGAGAGAGAGAGAAAGAGAATCCAACATTTTTCTACGTAATGTCATTTTTCTACAAATGTCTATTAGTTGTTAAGTTGATTAATGCAATAAAATAGTTAAATTCAAATACTTCTAATGCAATTTAATAAACAAATAGACTTAGAAAACACTTTAAATGTTTGAAACTTTAAAGGAAAAATGAGAAGAAAAGAAAATATTTTTTGAAAATTTCGCTAGAAATTATGCCACTATAATTCTTAAAGGATTCTATTATACGATATAACAAATATTTGATTATTATATATTAATTATTCTTATTTTAAGCACTAAAATTTTAAAGCAACAAAGAGAATGAAAAAGATACAACAACAACACAACAACCACAAAAAACAACAACAATAATAATAGTAACATTAACAAAAATGAAAAAGTAAAAGAAAAAAGTAATATCATGACTAAAATGATGATATCAGAGAAAAAAAAATAACAATAAAAGGAATTTTCTGAAACTCAAATCTTAAAATGTTGCTTCTTTTTAACGGTTTTGTGTAATTTTTTTTCGGACTCAAAAAAAAGAATTTGCAAATTCTTTTTTAGATTGCTGCCAATTTTTCATCTTTTTTCTTTTTGGTATTTTTCCATACCGATTCTTCAGTTTTATTAAGGTCCCATGCAGTTCCGTGTGCGTCCAAAGTGAATCTCAACGAGTTTGTCTAGTAATGAAAATTTTAAGATTAAAAAATGATGTTTCATTTAATTTTAAAAAAGGTTTTACTAAATAAAAACTTTTGAAAAGGTTCAAAATATTTAGAAAACGATACGCTTGAATGATTCAATACCTTTTAGAACGTTGAAATATTTGTCTTTGAAAGGCAAAATTAATAACAATTGTATTTCCGCTTCTCTCTCGTTATGCCTTAGGAAACTGTTAATTTTTGGAAATCCTTTCCCGTCTTATTTTTTCCTGCCAGTTTCTCTCATAGACATTTCTCTTGCATCCATACGATATACATTTGCCACCCTATCACACCCGATCAAATCTCATATCGCTGTTTTCAGTTTTGTTTTAATTGTCCGTAAATAATAATTTTTTGTTTTCTAATAAATTAATATTGATATTTATTATCATTGCTTTCATTTTGATGTTAAGCTAAGATACAATTTTTTGCAAGAACAACCGAGTATACCGAAAATATTAACATCGATTCTACAGGACAGAATTGCAGAGAAAAGTATAAGATATATCCCAAAATTCAAGCCTTAGTTTACCCAAAAATAATTATCAATAAAATTGTATACACAATACAGTTTTTGTTAAGAGATGTATTAAAATGAAAGATTATATAATTATAATTTATATCTAACGATATAGCGTATTGGAAACCCTTTAAGCAATAAAACATTATGTTTGATACGAAAAGCTGTTCGAAATTTAAGAATCTAGAACAGTATTTCCCAACATGTGGTCGACAAGCGACTGTCAAGAGAAAAATATTTTTAAAGTACCGTCATCTAAATAAAGTTTCAAAGCTGACTTCGAAACTCCTTGACTGTGCACGTTCTGCTAAAATATTATTATTATATCTATTAATGATAAATATTTGAAATTATTACATTGAAAATGGAAATTTCAATCATGTGAATGATAATTTCGTTTATACTTTTCCTTAATTTAAGCATTCGTTAAATAATTTAAGACAGAAAATATTACAACAAATGTATATTAGTAAATATGACTTCATTTATATAAGAGCTCGAGTTCACTTAAGGAAAAATTTATCTAATTCATTAAGAAAGAATATACAATATTTAAAAATATTTAAATATATTTTTTTAATTTTTTTAACATTTTTTAATTTTTTTTATTTTTAATTTTTTTTTATTTTTAATTTTTTTTTTTTTGCAAGGTAATTTTCGTGGATACAGTTTTTGAAAGAAAGCGGCTATTAATTCTGAAAATGCTACAGTTTTTTATCTCATTTGGAGTAGATAATTGTGTTTTTGTAACTTTTAAATTTATTTTGAAATATTTTTAAATACATTTATAAAATATTTCCATGAATAGGCAATTAAGGCAGAATACAAATTAAGAAAATTCTTATAAAATTATTTTATTTATAATTGCAAAATTATTTCCTCAAATTAAAAAAAAATTTATATATTTTAGAAATTTTCGTTGCGTCTATAAGAAATAGAAAGATTCGTGCTTAGTGAAAATAGATAGATTTCATTTAAGTATGGCCAATAGTAATGAAAATTGATTTTGTTGATCTTCACGCAGGACGTCTAAATAATCACTTTGATGATTTTTTCACTAAATACAGGCAGTAAAATATCCCATTCATGAAGTTCACGAAACCACGTAGCCTTGCGTAGTAGGTCCATTTGATTGAAAATAATATCTCCTTGACAGCACTAGTTGCAATTGATTGGTTTAGCCATAATTAATCTAGGAAATATCACTCCTTTAAAAATAATTTCTTTTTCTAATTAAATTTTTTTACAAAAATCTAATTTTTCACAATTTGTATTTTATATTTTCACATTTTTCTCATATTTTTATATCATTTTTCTTAATATTATTATGTTTTTAAGAAGTAATGTTTTATCGCGTAAAAAGAGAGCTTGAAATTAACACATAATGCAATGCGTTTTCAACCGAAATTTCATTAATTTTCAAATTTTAAAAATCTAAAATTAAAAAAAATTTATTAATTTTGTAAAAGTATATTATACGTAAATTAGTTTAACAAAACGAAATGTTTTCATTAAATAAAGTCGTGATAAATGAAATTTCGACGAAGTAATAGAACTTAATGAATTAGAACGGAAAGATTCTGAAATAACGATTAAAATTTGTCGAAGATAATTAAAATAAACAATAGACGAATAAAGAAGAGGATCACAAGGAGTGTGATGAGAAAAAAAAGTTATCATGTTATAATTTGAATTTTTACTTCATTCAGTTATTGCTCCTCCTTGCATTTCTCTTGCACTTTCTTTCTAATTTTGAAATATTTTTCTTCCCTTTTAATTCAATTTTCTACACTAAATTCTAGAAAAAACCACAATTCCTCTAAACGAAATTTACAAATAATTACTTTTTTTTCTTCAGAATTCGAAAGTATTGTTGCCTTTTATCCAATACCTACCACCACCCTCACCCCCCTAATACCACCCTTTCCTTTCTATTACTTTTCTTGCCTCATTTAAATTCGTGCTTCTATTCATCTCTGCATCTTTGGCTGCATACGTTTATCGTTTCTTGCCTTCGTCAATTCTTATTTTATACTTTTCATTATTTAAAGAAGATTTGTTTTTTCTCGATTCTTAAAAATATTCTTATAATTTTTTCATTTACTTTTAATCAATCCTTTTCTATTTGATAAACACTTTCGCATTTTTAATCCTCGTATTTAACACACACACAAACAAACATACAAACGAACATACACACATATACACACACAAACATGCACGCCTAAACACACACACTCACTTACACGCACGTCCCTTACACACATGCTTACACGCACATATACCCATATTCACGCATACACACACACGCACCCACACACATACACATACATATACACACCTCCATCCATACAGACAGACACACAGTCATGCACACACGCGCACACACGCACACACAAACTTCCTGCATTCTGCGTAAATTTTAAATTTGTTAATATTTTTATTGGATCTCGTATTGTATTAAGCTTATTTTTATTACTTCTATAAAATTCATACACTCTAAACCTAAACTACGTAACTATTTCTTCTTTATTACTTCAAAACCGCATATACACGCATATGTACACTCACACACGCTCACATATACGCATCCCTACCTATACATTTATACATATATATATATACATACGATTATGTTTCTACATACTTCTTGTCCAAGTCTGTTGTTTCTCTGGGCTGATTTTCGTCCACGGCGTGGTTGTTATTTGTTTTTCTTATTTCGTTGGTCACAGGACCGGGGGCACGCCATCACTTGTCGACACCGCTCTCTACGACCTCATCATCATCACCACCACCGCCACCACCGTTGCCACCCTCGACACATGCTTTCGGTTTGCATTTTACGGCCGCTCTGAAAAACGACTATCATTTGGACTATATGCGCGGTGCCGGTGGAGTTGGTAGCAATGGCGGCTTGCCGGGTGCCCATCATCATCCACATCATCATCATCATCATCTTGCCTACAATCAATCTCAGGCTATCGGCTCGTCGGCTAATGCACCCACAGTAGCGCACAACTCACACCACCAGATGTCGTACCACAATATGTTTACACCATCACGCGATCCGGGCACCATGTGGCGCTGTCGTTCGTGCGGCAAAGAGGTTACCAACAGATGGCATCATTATCATTCGCATACCGCTCAACGTTCCATGTGCCCCTACTGCCCGGCCACATACAGTCGCATCGATACCTTGCGCTCGCACCTGCGCGTTAAACATCCGGAACGATTGCTCAAACTGAGTTCTTCGATTTAGAAAGTATGCCGCCACTACTATTGATGTCAATCAACCAATCAGTCAACCAACCTAAAACTAACTAAAGCATCATTACGGAACTAGTTAACGAGCATTAACTCCCCCCACCGGGGTTAATTTAATGTCGGGGAATTTGGGGAAATTATTTGAGCTTCAGTTCGAAATTTGTTTGATCAAGATTTTAACGAAACCTCAAAACACTCAGTAGTTCGTTCTTGTTGCTCGCAAGGAGGCTTAAACAATTGTGAAAACGGCGATAATTATCTCAGTTATTGAAGAAATTATTAATTAATCGATAAAGAAACGATGTTAGTTTTTTGTTATTGTTTTAAAATAGTTTTTTTTAAAGAAAAGGAAAATTATTATGTCAGTGATTTTTTCCTAATATCTAAATCAACGACAATTCTAATTAATCGCAAAATCTCAAATTATATTGAATAATAAGAAACTGTTATTTTTTAATTTAGTTGTTGTTGTTTACCTCTTATTTTAAGTTATTGGACATTAAAAAAATATAAACATCAAATAATTTTGAATAGAAGTAACAAAATGAAGAGAATCATTGAATGAACGTATGAATAAATGATTGAAATGAAAATTTTGTATATAATAATCAATTTTGCCTAAATTCATTATTCCGTTGCAATAATTGCCTTAAAGTTCAAGAGAAATCTTTTCAGAAAACGAATTATTTGAGATAAAAATTAAAAACATTTCACACTCCTTCACTCAAAAAAAAAACATTTTCAATTAAAATTTGTAAAAAATATTAAGAAATTTATTAAAGAGAATAAAATAGAAACTAAGAGAAAAAACTATTCGTAAATTATTATGAACTAAAGGCATTGAATATTTAATTACAAATTCAAAATCAAGATCGGAATCATAAACAAACAAACAAACAAAAGCAACCATCGATTAAATTACTAAAATTAAATGCATTAATTAAAATTGTACGAAACAATTCTTGTTAATTAATTGCATTGCATTGCAGTTAGAACATTTTGTTTTAAATCAGAATGTCGTGGAAGACCGACCTCATTTCAATAATTTTATCCACAGAATTTTCTGTTTTATCTTCCAATGAAATTATATTTCGAGGTTTCAAAAATCGAACTAAATCGTAGGTTTCAGACGAAGAAAAAAGTAAGAAAAACATTTAGAAAAGCAGGGAAAATTTTAAAAATATATAATTATAATTATAATTATTATTATTATTATTACAATTATTATGAAGAAATAAGCTGTTAAAAAATTATATAGACGTAATTATTTATGCTATAAATAAAATTCAATTGGCATAAAAAGATAATGAGTTGGGAGAAGGTGTTCGAAAATTGTTAAAAAGGATGAAATGGCAAAGAAAATTCTTTAAAATATCTAATGGTGTGAAATGGAAAAAAACGAAATGTAAAAATTTATTATAATTTTAATTGGTATAATTTTAATTTGTGAAATCAGAGAATCAGAGAGCAAACAAAAGTAAAGAATTTTATCGATAAATATCCAGAATAAATTCCAGATTCGTGGAAGGGATTAAATCGATCGCGATGAAAATTGCCAGAAATAATTGCAAAATGATTTTGGAAACACTAAAAAATTATTAAAAAATCAAGAAATATTTAACATTCAAAGAAAGCTTCTAAACAAAATTTAGAGATTTCCGAAAAAAGATCCTCTCTCTCTAAAAATATCCTGTTAAACATTAAAGCTGTTAACTCCTGTTAAAGCTTTTTTTTCTTTTGATAACACGGAATTAAATTTCCTGTTCTGTGAAAAGCCTGTGAATGCTGTTGGTCTTCGAAAACACGAATATTTGTCATACAACTCAACTGCAGGCTTACTCCTTATCTATCCATCACTGTCACAACAATAAAATCACAGAATAGTCCTATAAAGATTTATCACTTTGAAAGGTATTTCTTTCTTAAAACGACTTTGCTCCAAATTATATTTTGCCTTTTATATTCTTACAATGTCAAATCAAAATAATTTTATTCATATAATTTATTGCAAACCGAAATGAAAAAGAACTTGAAGAGAGTGTTTGCGATCTGATTATACGCCTAAAAAAGGCTTCAATATTTCGAAATATATATTACAGCCGAAACAACAACAACAACAATAATAATAATAATAATAAAACAACAACAACGTCAACAACAACATCAACAATAGCATCGTCATCAACAACAATAAATTCATTAAAAATGTAATTACATGAGCCCAACTCTTTACAGATACTTTTTTTAAGAAAAAGTTTGACATAAATTTTACGAATAAGAACCGACGGATGGTTAGATTCCTAATTTTTGTTTTTATTTTATTTTCTTTTTTTTTTTTTTTTTTTTTTTTTTTGTTTTTTTTTTTTTTTTTTTTTTTGTTTTGCTTTAGATTTGTTAAAAATGTTGATTTTGTTCAACCACAGCTGTTTACATAAAAGAAATACAGTGTAATGATGATGATGATGAATGAGAATGATGATGAGAATGATCATGGTGAATAGTTTATAAGTTTTAATTAGTGTATAAAATTGAAAAAGCTCAAATGGCCCATAGAATGGCTTTTATCCTCAAGTGTGAAGTGTTTTTTTTAATATTTTCTTATAGTTTTCTACAATATTTTTAAGCGAATTTTAACAAACGCAAAAAACAATATACCTCAGATGCATTTCAGTTATAATTTAATTAATTAGCTTAGTTAGTTTAATAGTTTTTTTATGCTTGTTAATCTTCTAGAACTATTAAGTATGCGTTTATGACGAGAAGAGTGACGAAACGAATTCATGAAAAGTTCTCTTTCGTTTCATGAATTGCAATGAACGCGTTGACGAATAATGATAATAATGAGTTAAAACTGCTGCAGGTCTCAGATTCAATTCATCTCATCTCAAGATAAAAAGCTAAGAAAAATTTAATTAACAATTTTAATTTTCAGGGAAATTATTTTTTTTCAAAAAAGGCTCAAAAAAGGTCTTTGATACTTTTTGGGAATTCTTTTTTTTTTTGAAATATACAAAAAATTTAATTAATTAATGAAACAAAAAAAGAACTCTATAATAATTATTATCTAGATAGGTGGATGAAAAAAAAGATAACAAATGAGGCAAATTACGTATAGATTTTAACATTTTTCTAAAAAATGTCCATATCAATTAATGAAATCATAAAGATAAAATCTATTTTAAGGAAATATTGAATAATAATAAAACAACAACAACAACAACAACAGCAATCCCTAAAAACCAGAGGCAAACAATTTATATGGAAAACAATTAAATAATAAAAGAAGAGGATTTTATTGAAGACAGTAATTTTAACGAAAGAAAAACAAAACAACTTTCTCAAGATCTTTTTACCAAAAAAATGTTTAAAAATTTACTAACACTACGAAAGGAAAAGAATGGGAGATGCTTTATACATAAATTTTTTCCTCATTCACAAAATGCAAATATCAATTAGTAATTATAAAAATCGCAACAAAAAAAAAACAACAGAAAATCCTTCTATTACAACAACAACAACAACAATAACAATTAGATGCTATTCAATATTGTGCTATGTTCGAATCGAAATAAACCGCAATGTAATCAAAGAAAATTCTGACTTCCTATTAAAAAAAAATAAGATATATAAGACACATAAATAAAACACTTAATACATAAAAGTTAATAAAAGTTCGCATTAAATTAAATGAATTGATTAAGTAAAATTTTCAAAAACATTTTATATTTATAAGAGAAAAGGAATTATTCAAGTGCCAAGCTTTCGTTTTTTTTTTGAAATTAAATAAAAAATAATTTCAGAAATGAAATTAATGTTGCCTTTCAATTTCAACAACAATAATAATAATAACAACAACAACAACAAATATGCAAAGTTTAGTTCAAGTAGTTTAAAATGAATTTATTTATGAACAATTTGTGTTGGCTCAAAAACGATTTGATACGCCTTGGCTTCGAGCTAAAAGCGTGTGTTTAATCCTAACCTCAAAATACACTAAAGGTTACATCGCTTTAAAGGCTTTTGTAAAAAAAGGATATAGTAAGATCTAAACATGTTCATTCCTTTTTAAATTCGGATTTATGCGATTGAATTTTAATACTTTGCAAAAACTCTCCCAAGTCCACTTTGTTATCCCTCTCTCTCTCTCTCTTTCTAACTTTCTCTTTCTGTCTAACTTGAAAATTTATCGTTTTATTGAATTATTTACTCATGAGGTTTTTTGTTGTTGCTTGTTGGACATTTTCTTGAAAAAAATTTGGCCAAATTCTTTTCTTTTAGTTTTTTAAACACTAAAAATTGCTTTCAACTAAAACTACAAAGAGAAAATTGGTAACACAACGAAAAGGTTCCTTAAAAAATGTTCGTAATGACAAAAGAAAAATTAACTAATTTCGTAAATGATAAAACTTTAACTAATTTTTCTTTTTTTTTGTAATTTAATATTGGCAAATTATTTGGACTATTTGATGATATTTAAAATTATTATTTCGATTGAAAAAAAAATGTTTTTTGTTTAAATTAAAATCTTTCGATTAGAGTAAATGTATAAAAGATACGAAATTTTTCAAAATTTATATGTGATATTTTGGACTTCGATTAGAGCGGAACTACAATTAATGTATAAAGAATATAATTTTTCGAAGAAAAAAGATATGTGTTATAATTTTTTCCTTTTCAAAATTTTAAAAATTTTGGCATGATCTTTTCATTTTAGAATACTATTACGAAATACTTAAAAGATTCTCCTTTTGGAATTAAAAACTAAAAAGCAACTACTTTTTAAAATAAATGGCACAAAATGTAAAAAAAAATAATTTAAGAATGAAATAAAAAATTAAATTTTATTAGTCTTATAAATGTTTGTACATGCTTATTGCACATACATACAAACAAACACACACACACAAACAAACAAACACACATTCAAACATTAGAATTGTTTGAAATAAAACTAAAACTAAATTTTAGTGTTTAAGCTAAAGCCGTTTATGTACCAAATATATAAAGCTTAATAAACAAGAAAGTGAACTCGTGCTCAAAAATTCTTTCATTTGTCAACAACACACATCATTGACAACAACAAATGGCTTAACAAATTATTACTATTAAACATTTCAAACAATATTTAGGTCGGTAAAGCAGTGCAGTCGGGCTAAGCTCAACTTAATAAAACTACTAAAAAATACAAACAATCAAATGGAAATTCTTTGTAAATTGAAAACAGAATACCGAAGCTTAGAAAAAAAATTTAAGCTATTTTTGTAAATACGTTTTATGTATTTTAAAAGAGAAAAAATTTACAAAACGTTGAGAATGTTTTCAGAGTGTTTGTAGTTGTAAAAAAATGATATAAATACTAAAACAATTTTTTATTATAATTAAGAACTCTACAGAAGTCAATCGTTTGGGAAAAAAACATACATTCTTTACAAACACTTCAAGTTTCGCTTATTGTATTTCAAACACACAAGAATAGAAATAACAAAGAATTTTTCAAAGTATTCCTAAAAAAATCCAATAAACTTTTTTCTTATGCGAGTAATCTTCTATTTGCATACCATTGCATACATTTATACGTATGTATGCGTGAGTATGTAGTGTATGTATAAGTGTAATAAATTCAAATTCAATGACAAAACAAAATGTATTTGACTTTTCTGTGCGATCAACAAACTGGTTAGAAAACTTTGGAAGCACATTCAGGAATGCCAATAATTCTTATTATTATTTCTGTGAATTCAGCTGGTTCATTTTAAAATTAAAGAAAGTGAAGACGGTGCTAAACAGGTATAAATAGGAATAAACGTGTTTTTGACGCCTATCAAATCGGCGATATGGTATAATCTCGAAATTGGTGATTTGCGCCAGTCAAGTCCATGGAGCACTGGAATTACTTGAAAATATACAATAGTAAGTATAACACATTTCACAAATTCATTTCAACGTCATTTGAAAACATATTGTGTTTCCGTTCCAACCCACACCAAACATTTTATTTTCTCTCAAAAAACAATAATACATTATTCTTAAGAAACGGCGCGTGTTTCAGAAAAACTAAGTCAGATCATTCGCTCTGGTTTCGCTCCGTTTTAAAGAGCATTGCATACAGCCAACCCACACCGAATAAAACAAGTTTCTTTTCAAATCATTGCCGTTGCCGATAACTACGTAATTTCTTATGAGATAAATCAAACCAAACAAAACAGAAGAGAAGAGACAAAATGGAAAGACTCGCTGCAACTTCGATGGCTGGCCAGTTGTTTATCGAAACAATATACATGGAAACATGTAATATACATGAAACAAAATACATGGTTACCATCATTTTTGAGTCGCGAAGAGTACATGAACGCACGCTTGTTCGCAGACAAAGCTAGAAGCAATAAATGACGAGGTGGAACACTCTTCACTAAACACGCGAATTTGCTTCATACAATTGCAAAATGGTACACATTTAGCAAAAATTTGCTGATATAAACGACTTTCCAATAAGATCGGGTCGAGGTCGAAACACAATAAAACAGGCTGTGTGTGAGGTACGACTTTGTGAGTATCGATCGATTGCGGCTTATTCGCACAGACCTCCGACTTCAGAAAACCAAACAATAGAAAGCCCATCGGGGTCAAATCGCACGACCGTGGTAACCAATTCGCGTCATCTCCGCGAAAAGATAACCATCCCCTCAAATCATTCATGAAGAATGTCCATCGTGGCGTTCGCTGTGTGGCCCGTAGCGCCCTCCTGCTGGAACCACTTGTCACCTGCGTCCATATCGCTCAGTTTGGGCCAAAATAAATTGGTTATCGTCGATTGATTTATGATTGATTGTAGACCGATTATGGTTTTATGATGGCTTATTTAAACTTAATAAAAAAAGAACGTTTAACCACCAAAACCATATAGCGTACGTCTTTGCCTTTTTAGCGCATAAACAACATCCATGGCAGTAACTGGTGAGAGCCTCCCCAACGTCGTTTTGGAAAAGTACGAACCAATGACGACGCCGGCCCAAACCCGCACGAAGCAGTAACTTTTGGTGAACGCTTTGCCACCTGGTAAACCTGCATTGCAACCTGATTTGTTCCAATAAACATTCATCAAAAAATTTACCTCGTCGCTGAAGATGTTTTTTCGGCCAAAATTGCAATCTCTTCCAAACGCTCCGAAGCCCATTCAGCGAACAAACGGCGTTGTCCATGATCACCAACTTTAAGCTCCTGGATCAGTTTGATGTGGTGCGAATGCAGCCCCAAGTCCTGATGCAAAGTTCGCTAAGTTGATGTCTGCGAAAGACCGGGTTCTTGTGCACGGCGAGGAATTGACTATGTCGGATTCTCCTGCAGACTTTCACGGTCACCGAATATGTTCTCGGACATATTGGACGTTGGACATTGGACCGATTGGACGTTCCTTTGATTTACGAATGTTGGCTGTTTGCTTACTGAATTGAATTTTGTTGTGAAATCTCTTTTATGAACTAATAAATTACATAACGAGACACAAATTCAATTCCGTTTTACGTTTTTAGGACACACCAAACAAATAAAGTATATAACAAATAACATAACAAAATTATTTGTTTTACGTTTTATTGCGTTTCCATTTGTGTGCGTTGAAATAGCAAACGTTTTTTCTCTGAATGAAAAACTGATCTGATATGTCGAGAGACACAAATCGAGAGAATCGCGTTATAATGCGTGAAATATTGAAGCGATATCGACACATCGGTAAGGACAATTCCGTTGATATATTCTATAATTTGTTCGATGCGATTGATTGGCTCTCTCAGAGATCTATTAGATAGGCAGAATAACAACCTTTTCTCTGACTAGCAAGTAAGTACTTTAATTTATTTATTACAATTCTGATCTACTTATCATTTTTTTAAATAAATGAAATAAAATTTACTGTGCGCTTCCTAGCAATCATTTTAGTAATTAGAAAAAGTAAAATGTGAGATTGGTATTATTTGTTAACGCTGTTAACAAATACTGTTAATACTGTTTATAACATACTGTTTTGTATGCTAAAGGGTTGCCCAATAAGAGCGGGTCGATGTTGACACTCTGTAGAGGTCATGTTGTTTAGATGGCGTCTGGTGTTTGTAATGCAGTCAGTAATGCCAGATCACCGTGGCAAGTGACACCATTGAGCAGCACGTCTAATTGATAAAACTTTATTATCAAAATTAGTGTTCGTTATTGCAAACGTTGCGCATGATTTGGCCAAAAAATTGTGTTTAGCGACGAGGCGCATTTTTGGATGAATGGTTATTTGAACAAGCAAAAACGTTTTTGGTTTTTCGAAAACGACGTTTGTGAAACTATCATCGTCAAAAGCGAGCGCTACAGATCGACGGCAACTAATTTCTTTTGGCCCAAATTGAGCGATATGGACGTAGTGCTTCCAACAAGGACATGTAGGACATGTTTGCGACATGTGTTTCCAACAAGACGGCATTACGAGCCACACAGCGTACGCCACGATGAACATTCTGCATGAACGATTTGAGGGTATAGTTATCTCTCGCGGAGGTGACGTGAATTGCCCACCAAGATCGTGCGATTTGAACCCGCTGGACTTTTTCATGGGGGGCCTTCTGAAGTCGCATATCTATGCAAATAAGCCGCAATCGACCGATGTCCTCAAAAGTCAACATATAGCCCAGGCCTAAATCCAGCCGGATCTATGCATCAGAGTCATTGAAAATTGGACCTGTCGGATCCATTCCACGGTGCGAAGCCGCGGTGGACATTTGAACGATGGCATATTCCATACATAATGATATAAATGGATCTTTCAATAAAAACATTTCATTAATACCTCACACACAGCTTGTTTTATTCCATTTCAACATCGACCCGCTCTTATTGGAAAATCCTTATTGACTGAATCCAATGGGTATAGATTGTAGATATAGACATTTTCTGCCAATGGATTGTAATCGATACATACATAAATCATAAATGATTCATACGTATTCGAACTGCAGACGAGATTTATTCATGACAGATCCTTAACCGCGATTTCCGCTCATGAAAAAACAGAAGTATAGACATGACTATATCGGGGCAGGAATTGAATCCGAACATTTTCTGAAATGTTACTACCTTCGTCTCTACTGAGCACGCTTAAACTGATGGAACATTTTTTACAGATTTTTTTACATTTCTAAATCGTGTTTGTTGGAGAATTGGTCCTAACGCCTAAAACGGACATAAATTCGACTTCTGCTCTCTCAATTAAATTTGTATTATCTCTTTTCATTGTCCTCCCTCTCTAAATGTGTAGGGCCTTTTTCACAAATACCCACAATGTACAAATTTCTCGCCTCTTTTGATTCGATTTGGACAATTGGAAACGCCTAACGAATGGATATGTCGTTTGGAAAACAGGATAGAGGATGAAGTGCCATCTCGAAAGCTGTCGGAAATGATTCAAATCTTTTCGACCCGGCTGGACCGGTCTTAATCTTTTTTTTTAATTTTTTTAATTTTCATATTCGAGTCGCGAAAGCTTTTTTGTAAACAAATTTTTACGAATCGAAAAAAAACACATTTTTTAATTAAACAAATCAAACCCTGCCTTAAAATTAAGGTTATTTTCCAAAGAAATCTCATAATTTTAGTGTAGACTCAACAACCCCGAAACAAATTATTTGTTTGAACTTTAATTGCCTTTTAATTCTTTAAAACATTACATTGTTGTTATTGCTATTGTTATTATGGATCATATCATGTGCAGCAAAACAGCAACGCGTTTAATCGTGCATTAGCAAAGTTGTGTGATTTCTGCAATAATTGTAACGAGGACTCATACCGATTTGGTCAACAATGATCCAATACCCGTGTGTCACGGGAACGCCAGATCGGCCGAGAAGATCGCCGCGGTCCATCAAAGTGTGCAGGAAAATCCGAAGCAGTCAATTCCTCGCCGTGCACGAGAATTCGACCGTCCACAGACTTCAACTTGGCGAATATTGCATCGGAACTTGGGTCTACAACCGTATAAAATCTAACTGACCTGAAGCTGACCGATCTGAAGCTCAAAGTCAATAACCAAGGATAAAGCTGTTTGTTCGCTGACTAGACTTCAGAGCATTAGGAAGAGAGATAAAGAGGAAGGCGAAAAAGACACGATTTTGGGCCGGCGGCTTCATTAGTCACTACTTTTTTGAATAGTTTTGTTTAATTCTGTTACAATTTTCAAAAAATACACAAAAAGAAAACAATTGCAAAAAATCAGAGTTCGGACAACGGGCATCATGATCCAGAATATAATTTCGAAATTTAAATAAAAAATGTACTAAAGTTGGTTATTTATTGACTCTTGTGGGAACGGGGGAAAATAAATTGCCGATGTATCCCAGTAGGCAATGGATTGCCACCGATTAATCGATAGAAAATTTCGAATTGAGCTCTTATCACAGATGTGAAATGCATTTCGAAGTGTTCATGCTATTAGTTGGCTTCCTTGTTCTTTTCGAGCGACACTGAACTGAACCAAAATAAATTCGTTGTGTTGAACGTTTCTGTTTCACACATAACTCCATTTCTAACGCTTATAAAAATTAGAAAATCGAATAGATATGCGCCTACACGTCACGCAGTGATAAGATTCACTCATATTATTACGTATGTTTCATTTTGACCGAAACACCATGCCATACGCGCTTATTTAGGTAGTTAATAACGTTTAGTAATTGAAAAATTAATTTATTCGTCGTCTGATTAGTTGAAGGAAAATTTGTGGCACTATTATTCCAATAATCGAGAGAAAATAATAGATTTTTCCTGAATCATTCGGTTAATTAAGAATTATGTAAAATACTGTTTAGTTGGAACCCTTTATAATGGCTTGTAAACGATGTTTGCCCACTGTCCACTGTCCACTAAAGAAAAGCGAAAATGATCTCGGTGTCAGGCGTGATTTCGCCATTTCGCCGTGTGCCATTCATACAACTTTCCATGTACCGGACCATATTGTATAACAAATAAAAGGTCCATTTGGGTTTCATTGCCTCTGCGATAACCTATTTAATATAGTTTCGATACACTTCGTAAATATTACTCTTGAAAAGGATTATTTTATCTATAAATACAGAGAACCTACATACCAATAAGCTAAGGATTATAATAATTTCGGTGCACCTTCTTTATTGGACTCTACTGTGACTTTCTACAGCCAAATTTTGACATTCAAACAAAGCTATTAATATACGAGCCAGAACGAGATAACTACACGTCTCAACATAATTGCTGTGCATAAAATAGAAAAGTTTGTGTCGAAAGTTTGTTGAATTAGTTAAAAAAATAGTAATTTGAACGGAAACAAATCGGGGATGCGGTAATTTAAAATTATTTCGCGAATACAAATTATATACGTAAACGTTGGCTAAAATAATTGCGGTTTATATGAATCATCCAGGCCAGAAAATTGGACGTATGTATTTGCGCAAAATACAGTCGCGTACTTAAAGAAAATTGGGCGCACACAATTTTTTGCAAGGACCTTTTTGTACATATACAAAAATGTTCAGTTGCTTTCCCAAAGTGTTTATAGAAGTCAGTCAGTTATTAATTGATCTGGATTGCGTCTAAGGTCATTATCCTTCAAAGTGTTTTAATTACTATGAGCGAAAATACTGAATATCTGAAAACAATTTATCACCGAGCCTTCCCAATAAAAACATTCTTGGTTCTCCCATAATCAATGACTATCTTCATTATTCGCAAATATTTCTCTTTTTCTAATCAGTCTTTTTTTCACCGATTTTTTTATTTCTAGTATAGCATTATGTGCTCGATTTGTTGATGTTTTTGTTTTCATCATGCTTCGTTTTGTTTATTTTCGGTTTTTTTTTCTACTGTGGTTAATGTCATTTTTTCGAATTTGGTGCCATAACTAATGTTGTTATCGCGTCTTCCAAAAGATTCTGATTCGAAAAGTTAACAGCATTTTGTCGACCTAGATATCTAACAAATCAACTTTGCTATCCCAAACGCCTCACCTCATGCGCTTCTCGATTCCATCACGTACTACAACGGTGGCTCGTTTTTGGGTGCGCTTTTGAGCTATGGAACTTTCCCTGCGAGTGCTCTACGTCTGCATATAATCTGATGTCCTTTAAAACAAATTTATTGACACTAATCATTTCCGCCGAGCCAATATACTTCATATACGAGCCAATCCTCCTCTCACAGACTAACAAATACTTCCATAGAAACAAATAATCTGGGTTTGGTCTGATCGCCTTATGAAAAAGAAAAAAATAACTTAATGTTCTGAGTTATCGGTAGTTTGGGCTTCTGAAAACGCTGCGTATAGCTGTATATACTATAACCAAGAAAAAGTACAAGAATGCAATGAAAATATTCCTATAATGTTTACGATTAGATTGCACATTGCAGTAATGTTCTAATTGGAATTAATCTAACACCGAAAGGGGACCTAGCCGAAGCTTATATACGTTACACTCGTAAAATAAATTTTTATTTTGGTGGTACGCGCCACTTTTTTAGGAAGTGTATCTGAAACGTTTCATTCGTAAACATAATTGCTTCAAATTATATCAAAACTATCCCATGATTGGTAATGAAAGTAATCAAACTTGTACCAATGAAATTTTTAGAGCTCATATAAGTTTATTTTATTTATATTTCCGGCTCAAATTCTCAACTTGCATACAGAATTTTCGAGTTCATTGTTTCAATAATATACTTCTAGAAGCACTGAATTTTCCTTTGCTTTTCTTTTTATAACGATCCGATATCGATACCGATTTAAAAGTCAACTGTTTACATGAAATGATATATTCATAATGTTAGGAAGTAGAACTAAGTTTTTTTAATAAAATAATCGATACCGAGAACACTTTGAATGTTCGCACTTTCACAATTATTCATATTTATTTATTTGAATACATGATAAGAATGGATTTTCCTAATTTTATAAATTAATCAGTTTATTAGGAAATCTCAGCTCTAATCTCAATCTTAAATACGTTTTCTCAATCTAAAACGTTTTCGTGATACCCTAGTTATATTTAATATTCTATTCACATAAGACGTTTCACGATCGACCTATGCTATTCTTGATTTTTAATTCAGAAAAACTCCAAGATGTTTTCAAACTTCAAAAGTTTTCTGTGTCTTCTCTGACTACTCTTTTGGATTGGAAATCTAAATTCGATCATGACGCGAATAAATTCTTAAGAATATAAAATCCATATATGTATAATTATTTTCCTAAGTACAACACTTTGCTTCTAAACGAATTCTGAGAAACCAAACATTGCCAATATATGTATTCCGAAACTTTTAAACAATTTAAAACATTTTGATTTTAGATGAAAATATCCTATAAATAGTTCTTATGTAGAGAGCGTATAAAGAAGAGAAAGAGCGTAGCGTAGTTGAGCGTAGTTGCTCGATTATTTCGTAAAAATTAATTTGGAGGAGATCGTTGTTGCAAAAGAATACCGGTTGTCAGTATTCGGAGATTTTTGAACATCTTGAGTTCTCGAGTCAAAAAGAGCTCTCCAGATTTATAATTCTTTTGCCTTTGTGTTTATAATTCAATTAAAATGTTATTTTTGGATACCGAATTTTAGAAATATTTCACTCTATAAATGAAAAAAAAATAATATTAACGATGTATAGTCGTTGACTGAACAAAATTAATTCGATAATTGATTAAATCGTCACTTTTAGAATAATTATTGATTACTTCAGCGTCATAGAAAGCTATAATGATACACTTCATTATATAATGTTTTGTATTTTATCGTAAATGATGTGTCTACGAGGAACTAAAAATGCCTAGATCTCTACAGGCATCCCGGCGTACAAGCTATGTCGGTTCATCCAACTCTTCCACTCCAAGCAATCTTCCGCGCAAACGAGTGAAACGTTGTTGTCGCAATTTCGTTACTTTTATGTGCACGCAGGTGGGTGTGGGAGCACTCATTGTCTTCTATGCCATTTGTGGAGCCTTCTCATTTATGAATATCGAACGTGAATACGTTGATAAAACAGCCGCCGAAGTGATTTCATTACGTCGCAACTGCTCTCAGGAGCTCTGGTATATCACTGAAGAGCTCAATACATTCGATCGGCGGGAATGGTCAAAGAAAACGGATGCCGTCTTACGTGAATACCAAAATCAAATTGCTCAACTCATAAAGAATGGCTATGGCGGTCGTACGCCCCAACAAATCTGGTCATTTCCAGCGGCGCTCATGTTTTGCCTTTCGGTGATAACCATGATAGGATACGGCAATATGGTTCCACGTACGCCGTGGGGTAAAGGATTTACTGTGATCTATGCTACCTTCGGTATACCGTTGTATATATTATACTTCCTAAATATGGGAAAGGTATTGGCTCGATCGTTTAAATTTCTCTATCGCAGCATCCACGAGTGTACACGCGATCGAAGTCGCGCTCATGTCGATGGGTATGAAAGCGGCGTAATTAACTATCCGAACATGCAACGTAAGAAAATCATCGTTCCTTCCACAGCCTGTTTATGGGTTATTATTTTTTATATACTCACCGGTACCATTATGTTCGCCAATTGGGAGAAATGGTCTTTCCTAAATTCTTTCTATTTCTGCATGACTTCCTTATGCAAAATTGGTTTTGGAGATTTTGTGCCCGGCGCCAGTTTTGTCACGACGGCAGATGCCAACGTCGCCACACAGATAGGAGAAGATCCTACCGCCACCAATACCGATGAGATCAGTGAGCTGCAGTTGATCACTGATCAAAATTCCAAACTGGCCATCAATTTCATTTATATGCTAATCGGAATGGGTCTGGTGGCGATGTGTTATAATTTAATGCGTGAAGAGGTGCGCGTTAAATTGAATGAAATGAAGGAGGATATGAAATTGTGTTTGGAAGATACGAGAATGCGTTTCTCGAACTGTTGTGGAGAGCGTGATTTCTATGAAGAGGATGAATATTACTAGAAGGACATCTCGCTGTAATCAACTTACATCCTCTAAAAGACTTTTGTATAATAAAATGAAGTAATTTTATATAAAGTTAAACAATTTTAAATAATTTTATTTGTGAAATATTTTGTATAAAGCGTGGTAAAATTCGGAGATATAATAGCTTTTTAATTGTTGTGATAGAAATATCTTTTTGCTTAGTATTAAATATGGGTAAGCCATATACCATTTCATTTACGGTTTCCAAGAGTTTCCACGTCTTCTTTTTTTCATGCACCTCTAACACATTTATAGCACTTCAAATATGTAGCGGATTCTTCTCCACCATTTATTCAATTTTCACAGGCAACCATTGATAATTTTCTGAAATTGCAAAAACGTGTCACAAACTGTAAGGTAATGCTTGGTGGTAGTGCAGACCGTCTGTGCACCCCAAGCACTTCAGCCGGCCCTTTTCGAATATTTTCTGTGGTCGGTTTTCAGAACCGGGCCAATGATATTGTTTACTGCCCGCCCGTAATTCGACAGCCAACACAAAATGTGGAGGACTCAACAGCAATTGTTTATTTTGGCGGTGACGTTCAAGTGAGTAAGATTTCTCATGAATTACTTTCCTCATAATTTGAATTATTATAATTTAAAATTATTTAGGATTTCCCCGAGAGCATGGAAACAAATCGTGATAGTCGCGGCTACATGAAATACAATTTGGAAAACTCGGCCATACTCTTACGGGAAGCATTTCCTCGGTCACACATTATCGTCATACGTCCGGTAAGGTGAGTATCCGCGCAGTCACGCATACTAAGAAAAAATGTGAACTGAGTAAATTATGCGTTTTGTAGAATGGAATTTAAAACCTTTAGCTGCTTTGATAATTTCGTGCGTGGGAATAATGCAGGCGTTCCCGATCACACACCCATGAATCATGCTCTTCAACATTTGGAAAAGTAAGTTTCATAGAATGGATATTTTGATTAAAGCGAATCTGCAACGAAACATGGTTCATAAAATAAGTTGATAAATAAATTAATTTATTTACATTATTTAGATTGTTACAAAATCTTTCTCAACGTCTTATTTCCATACCCGAGAACGAAATACTTGATCAAGCAGCACAAGCGGCAGCTGCTGCAGCTGCTGTAGCTGCGGCAACCGCAGCTGCAGTAGCTTCGGGTGATGTTACTACGCAAAATGCTGCTGCAGCCGCCGCAGCTGCTGCTGCAGCAGCACTGGTCTCCTCTACTTTATCAACAACATCCTCTGATTCATCATCGTCCTCGTCAACGAACAGTGACGGCAGTCAAGAAATGGATATCGATATATTGCAAGTTCAAGAGAATGTAATCGTTGATGCGGATGGCGCCATGATATTCCCATGCAATCCAGCCAATACTAGCAACCACTTAACAGCTCCAGCATTAGATGCCCACCATCAAACCAATATCATTAATAATATATCATCAACAGTAAATCCAGCGGCAGCAGCAAATATTGCCATCAATACTTCAATATCCACGCAATCGACACAAGAGACATCATCAGTTTTCAATAATGCCGTTGCTACTACCAACAGTAGCAATTGCCAACATCAAGACCAACAACAGCAGCAACAGTCTTGCCAAATTAATAATCCTCTGTGGTGGCGAGAAAATCTGAATTTGGATAAATCTAAATTGGTGCTAATCGGTTTTAGCAAGGGCTGTGTCGTGCTGAATCAAGTGAGTCGCATTCTGTGTAAAAATCGTACCATTAATATACTATCCCTGACTGCCAACCCAGCTAGACTATAGTAAATCACAAAATATAGCATTCAATTAAGAAAATTATAGCTGAGTTGGTCGATTTAAATCGGTGAAACAAGAATGCTGCTAATTGCGATTGCGTTTTTTATATACTTTCTACAGTTCATTTACGAGTTTCATTATCTGAAAACCTTAACTCCGGACGATAGTACAATGATTCGCTTGCTTTCGCGGATTACAGATATGTATTGGCTAGACGGTGGTCATGGTGGTCAAAAAAATACATGGATAACATCCCGCAGCCTCTTGGAAACACTAACTCGTATGGGTAAGTGATTTTGAAGAAATTGTTATTTAAATCAGTTAAAAATACGGTGGTTTGAGTCACAGAGGCCCGCATTATAATAAAATCGTTTTTAATCCACTTCATTTTCAATGTTTTTTTAGTTTTTCAGGTTGCTTTTATTAGTATAATATATTAATTAAATCAAATATATTTGCCGGTCGAACGGAATTATAAGTCGTTGCAGGTCGGTCAAGCCCTAGGAGCCGTCCGTGATTTTCCTTTCACTAATTTTTATTTCAATTTTGTTTTAAATTCTTTAATTTCTACCGGTTCACTAATTTTTAAAAGTCGAAAAAATGCGACATTTTTCTTTTGAATTGCATTCCTGCAGTTGTAGATGATTCAATTAATATTATTTAAAAAGCCTGGAAAACTAATTAAGCATACCAATTTGTTTCGCTACGAACTGAAGCAGAAATTAAGCAATTTCAATTTCGCATAAAAGATTTAAAATTGCCATGAATTTCGATTATTTTGATGATTCTGTAAAAGTAGTTCTCGCCAGTAATAAAAACATAAAATCTATCTCTTCGTAAAATTTATTTAATGAAACATATCTCTTCCTGTTTTCCTCACAGGCATGAACATTCATGTTCATCTAACTCCATATCAAGTCCAAGACGATAGACGACCTTGGATACGAAAAGAAGAAAAGGTTTTTACAGACCTATTGCGACGTTTGGGTGCTCCAATAACGCGCCATCTACACTACGACAACCAGACTGCCAACCTCATGACACACTTTGAGGTGCTGCAAGCCTTCTGTCAACATATCGTACATGCGCAGACTGGGGGACAATCTACGCAGCAACAGCAACAGCAGCAGCAACAGCAGCTTCAACATCAGCAATCAATCACAAATGAACAAGTGTCGCAGCAATTGAGCATGCAACAACAGAATGTCAACAATACAATTAAATCCTCTGCCGAAAACTGTTCCGAAGAGAAGTGACAACGACGTCGTGCAACATTAACGCGCAAAACCACGACATTAACGCCAACAACAGCAACAGCGGCAAAGAATACAGGAAGACATAAACAATTGCAACAAATGCGGCTTGGACCCAAATCAGCAACAACACGTGTAGCGCCAATGTCTGTTTTACCAATTATTGCTTCCGCACCTACAACTAATGGAGCATCACCATCAACATCTGCAACAACAACTGCAGAGACCTCAAAAATAACAACACTAAATGTAAATAATCATCAAGGTCATCAGAATGCGAATAACCGCCATCATCAGTGCAGATCGAAACGTAAGATTCATAAATTTTATTCTACGCTTTGTCGCTGAAAGAACTCTGATAAAACTCAACGAACGATATCAATTCGGCCTTACGTATCGACATCCATCGTAAGCAATGATTGCTTCAAATTGGTGACGGTTTGAGATTACGTAATAATTTGAATCTTTGGTCGAAGAAATTAAACCAAACCTAAAAATAGTTGAATCTGAAACTTTATTAATTCAACTAAAAAACTATTCCCTCATTTTCTCTTCCAGTGCAATAAATATCTTTGTTTTAAGCAATTCCTTTAAAACTTAATCCTTAAAAATATATTAATTAAAATAGTAATAATACATAACTCTGAAACCTATAGTAAATTAATGAATATTGTCATATCCTTTTCTGATACAGCAGACATTGAGGGCCTGTGCGAAATGTGACTAAGTATCACTGAGCGGTAAACTAAGTTTTAGTTTATAATTTTCTGAAGGGCTTTACAATATTTCCAAACTATGCAAATTCCTTTTCAACACTTAAAGAGTTGACTGTATAAATTTGAAATTTGACCATCTTTAAGCTTTTACGAAAAGTAAGGGGCTCTAAATAATTATCATTTCATTCAAAATAATTCTGTTCTGCTAAAAACAGAACAGAATAAATAGAATAAATTGTTCAAATTAAATCCGTTCTACAATGCCTCCTGAACCAATAATTCAGTGTAGTCGTAAGGCCAAAATCATCCATTTTGATTTATCTTTCCAAATTTTACATTCTCGAATATGTAATGTATTAAATGACGCTCAACGAACACTTCTAAATGGTTTTCTCCTTTAACAAAAAACTTTATCCATTTAACGAACAGAAGCGGAGACGTCCACATGTCATAACAATACACATGAGCGGCTACTTCACATGGCTGAATACAAATGCTTTCATATAAGCTTCCTTATAATTTTCCCAATATTTTTTTTTCACATCCTTACATGCTGAGACGTTGCCGGTTTAAATTAACCATGAGAAGCCGAGCTTAGAAGCGTTAGTGGGATAAAAAAACTGTAAACTTAAATTTTGGAATATAAAATTTTCCAGTAATTTAATTCACCTAAAGTAACAATTATTTTTAAACAAATTTCGTTTAAGTCAATTCAGCAATTTCATCATTTTTTAGTTAAAAAACAATGTATGTAGTATAATTGGCAGCACAACAAACAACAGGACAACAATCGATATAAAAGATAAACTAATTATTAAATAAACTACAAAAAACATAAATATGTTGGAAGTTCTTTAAAATACAGAAATATAAAAATCTCATTCGTGCAACGCATAACTTCCTTGTACGGCTAAACGATGTTAACCCAAATGAGAATTTCAAACTGGGTGTTCTAGCAATGCAATGCAGAATTTTCAATTTTAACGTCCAGTCGTTTTTAGGGATCCCTTAATTTTTACGAAATCCTTGAGAAAAATTTCGTTTCAGTGCAATCAATTATAACCAAAATCGGAAAAACAAACCTAGATGCTCAAAATACAAAATATCAACTCTAGGACTAGACGTTTTCGAGTTATAGGCAAAATACCACAAAATTCTAAACGAAAAAGTGATCAATCAGATATTGAAGCAATCTTGAATAGAAAATTTTGACAATTACCGCTTGGCCACGTTTGCGAGTTGTGCGAGATGCATACATAGTTGTGAACGTCATGGCAAGCTGTTCAAAATAGATTCAGAAATGGTCAAAATATATATTTCCGTAGAAATCAGAATTTCGACATTTTTCGGGATTACAATACTCTTCCTTCACTCCGTACAAGGCAGTGATAAACATTATTTGAAGATCCTGTAAATGTACAATTATGAACTTTATAAGATAAAATTTGGAACGATTTTCCGTCATCCCTAGTCAACTTTGGTTTGTAGACAAACCGGTTTCGGCGATGTGCCATCTTCAGTGTCTGTTTTCGTTCTTTTCGAGAACGAAAACAGACACTGAAGATGGCACATCGCCGAAACCGGTTTGTCTACAAACCAAAGTTGACTAGGGATGACGGAAAATCGTTCCAAATTTTATCAACATCCAACCCTGTCGGAAAAATCAACAAATATCAAGAACTTTATAAGAGTTAAACAGTTTAACGGACTAATTTTAATATGATATTTAAATATTTTTGATTGCGTCACCAATTATATAACAGAAACTTTTAAATAAATTACGACTAAAAGCTTCACAAAATTGTTTTGTAAATTAACAGTTTTCTAGATGAATTGTAAACCTCGATTGTCTTAAGGATCATTAAATGTAAAACGTATTTCAAAAGCATTATCTTCTTATAATTTAGGCTGCTAAAATTTGTTCTTAATTTTTATAAGGCTATTGACGAATTTGTATTTGTAAATAACGAATTAAGGAGGTTAAGGATGCTACAAAGTGTATTTTTAAAACATTGTGAGTACTAACGATTTAGTCAGTTTAGTAGTTTAGCCGATTTAGTATAGCTTTTGTGTTGAAGAAAAATGGGACATGTTTCATATTGAGCTTATTTCAAGACTCCTGAAGTGAAATTCTTATGCTATGGAAACATCAAATTTCTTGATTTATAACAAAACCAAGCAATTGGTTTCAATCTATTTCTGACTACACTATCTCGCCCGTTTAGCAAAAACGCACGTTCGGTATTCGAAAAAATCTTTAAATAAATTCAGCTGTCACTTTGCAAAGACCCTAAACACAAAATTTCTGTTGCGGTCTTTAAGAAATCCTAATTGACATCAATTAAATATCGTACAAGAGCTTTAATGAAAATTAGGTCTAATTTACAGATCTCAGTTGAGAAATTAAAAAAAATCACTTTAAGAACTCTTTTAGAAGTATTCAATTATTGGTAAAAGTATTGACCATTTTGATTAAAAATATTAATATTAAATTTAGGAAAAGTTATTTGATATTTTCGGCCCATTGAAAGAATAGTTTTTTCTTTTGAAATCAATAGAGAAAATAATAAAAATCCCACAAACAGCAATTTACAAGTAACATTAATTCCACATTGGAATAATTTAATCTTAACTTTTATGACCTTATAAATAATTGAAATCGATGAGAAAATTTATTTCTCAATAAATTGTTAAAATGTTCGCAAGAAACAAGTATTCGATTTAGTATGCCGAGAACACTCCATGGATTTTTATTGAAGAGCAGAAAGAATATACTTTATATCATTTATATGTTCACAATTAATGATATTTTAAAGTTTTATATTCAGAATTACTTAAGCAAGCAGTTCTCCTAATTAAATTAAAATAATATTTAGTCGTAAGTATTATATGATTTGAGGAATTTGTAAGAACAAATTGCGCTAGGATTAAATGAATCCGAACGGCGGACAGCTCGGATGGGGATTGAGAGCTTATGTATCTAATCTTAAGAGCGTTTCATTAGAGCAAATTCGAACAAAAATCATAAACGAATTTAAAGAGTAAGCAGTATTTACAGATGAAGCATTCATCTCTTTAAGCCTGGAAAGAATTCAAAGTTTTAGCGTTTATGTATTTTTAATATATTTTTGATTTACTTCATAGATACGATTAAGCAGAATGTTTATTAAGTCGTAAGAAAATCATTTTTTGCGAACACTTAGAATCTGAAAAGGAGAATTTCAAAAAAAAAATAATAATAATAAAATAAATAAATAAATATACTTGAGTAAAATGAATTCTTCAAGAAGCACAACAATTTTTACAAATGTATTCATAGTCGTGAACATACATTTTTAAGGAACATTTTAAAATTTATCTTTAGGATTTAGTTTTAATTGATAAAATATGAAACAATGCGAACGAAAAAGGTAAAATTTATAAATTAATTGTACCTTTCGGATGTTTGCAATTCCAAAAAATCGTTCACAAGAGAAAGGAATAGGTTTTGGTTTTTAATTAAAGAAACTAATAGAATACAACTGTTAGAAATTAATGAAAAATGTTCAAATAAAAATTAAAATATTTTTAATCATAGTAAAGTGATTTATATAAACGAATATATATAAGAAAAATTGTATCTAAGAGCTTGCAGTTATAAAAGAAAAACTGCAAATACTAAACCTGCAAAATATCTCCCAATTTAATTTCGCCAGTGAATGAATTTAGTTTTAAATTTTAAAAACAATTTATCAAATTATATACTATAGATATAGACATGTATATATAAGCATGGATAAATACATATTAATATTCAGTAAGACACTTGTAAATGTAAAATTGTGGTTTTGACTTCTATTAACAAAAGTTAGCGTGAGAGAATTTCAAATGGAAAATCATGCCCAGATTCCGAAATCTAGATTTTAAAAACTCCTCAATCTTTTCATTTTTCGTTTTATCTCACCGGTATCTTGTGAGGAACTGGATGGGCTATTCGATAAATAATTTCAACATTTACTGAATAGAATTTGGTTGAGAATCCCTTTAAATGTTTGTCATTAGCCTATTGTAGAAACAATAGTATTGTGTGCAAAGGATTTTATTATCAACATATCACCATGATTTATTAAACAAAAACAAATAGAAAAAACTAACAAAATAAAAAAAATCAGATACTTAGCATAGAGTTTGAGATATAGGTCCTTATGATGTAAAACGAAACGAATGGAAAGACTGCGACGCTATCTTTGACAAATCGCTCGAAATTTTTGTATTGTGCAAAACTTTTGGCAAGCTTCGTCATCCAGTTTTCGACTGGAATGTACTGATAAGCACTAACAACATTTGTTTATTCGTGTCAGCCAAATTTTTATCTGCCGCTTATTTATATGCTATCAAAGCAGAGAAAAATTAAGAAAAACAAAAGAGAAACGAAGAAACGCCTTCGTTTCATTTTACATCATAGGGTCCATAAGTACTACAGTACTAATGTAGTATTACGAGTAGTACATTTTTATATTTTTCAGTAATTCTACAGCATTTTCAAGCACATTTCAAAGCACACACTTATTCTATTTCATTTCATGTACGGATTAGTAGCATTCATTTAACATTGTAGATTACTTCAATTTCTTTGCATTGTTTTAAGAAAATGTTTTAAGTTCAAAATTTCAAACATATTGTCGAAGACTAAAAAATTAAAAATTTATGATTAAGAAATAATTTTATAATAAATAAAATTACACTTTTCCTTCACTGAAATATAAAATCAATAAATAAATAAATAAATAAATAAATAATATATATATATATATATATATATATATATATATATATATATATATATATATATATATATATATATATATATATATATATATATATATATATATATATATATATATATATATATATATATATATATATATATATATATATATATATATATATATATATATATATATATATATATATATATATATATATATATATATATATATATATATATATATATATATATATATATATATATATATATATATATATATATATATATATATATATATATATATATATATATATATATATATATATATATATATATATATATATATATATATATATATATATATATATATATATATATATATATATATATATATATATATATATATATATATATATATATATATATATATATATATATATATATATATATATATATATATATATATATATATATATATATATATATATATATATATATATATATATATATATATATATATATATATATATATATATATTACTTTCCATATTATTATGTATTCGCGTTATGACATATAACGGGAAGACAAAAAAAATTCCCTATACATTCTTCCTTCCGTCTGCCAACTGGGTCAGACCCTTCCAACACACTTCACACATTAGTAGTAATATTATCCCAATAGGAAGCCGCGATGAAGTTTTTAGTTAGACATTCCTTTGCAATTAAATTTGTCGACAAGTTATGGAGTATAAATTAAAATAAAATAAAATGGTAAAATAGAACAAAATTAACAAATCAAATTTAAAAGCATGGCCCGTAGAACAATAAAAATTATATGCGATGTCGAGAAATCAATTGAATATAATCCAAATTTTATTTATTATCAATTAATGAGGTGTTAAAATGTTGACAATAAAATCGAATGCATATAGGACAAGAGGAAAAACAGTTTCCCAGTGGGCAAAAACATTTTTTAAGCACTTTATTTATAAATTGAAAAAATTCCGCTTTTAGTTAGTGGTCTTTTGAAATTACACTAATTCTGTAGTTTTTATTAGTAAACTACATAAAGCTGTTCCGAAGATTTCAATACAATAAAAAAAGGTTGGGAGTTTATAGCTAATTTTATAATTCTGATTTCTCAAATCTTTAAAATCTAGATATGATAAAAAGAAAATTAAATCTTTATTCGGAATTTATACAACAAAATAAAAACGTTAATGGTTTTGAATGTTTGAAAAAAACAATTCTGCCAAACAATTATCAAACTTCCTTTAGGCTAGCTCCGTCTGAAACTGTCAATATTTGTATGTAAAATGTTGAGAGTTGGCGTAGAAATAACTATTTGCACTGCCGTCATCATGATTTTTTCGTGTCTAAAGTAACATTAAGGAAATGTAATAAATCAATTTAGAATTTAACAATTCGCCTCAAAATAGTCAGACTTCAGATTTTTACAATTGCATTTCGGGATAAGGATATGGTAAAGTAAAGGATAAGAATATGGAGTTCAGAACACCTCAAATATATTTCAAAGTATCTCAATTTAATTTTGAACTTTCATTTGGACTCCGGAATAACGATATGGACATCAGAAAAATGCAATTACATTTCAGGATTTTAGGCTAAAATTTTCAGAAGTTAGGCTTCAGGATTTTATATTGGACTTTATTTATATTAAATGTAAACATATAAATGTAACAATTTTATTTAATATTTTTGTTTAATCACATTGTTTATTAATTATACATTAAAATTCTAAAATAATGCAACTAAAGCTAGCGTGATTTATTGCAACTACCCAAGATATACGTATAATTTATAAATTAAAATATTAAAATAAATAAAAAGTATGCATACGCACATATGTATATGTATATAATCAAGTCGTCGTCCTGACCTCAGTCTGACCGAGGCTATACGCTACACACCCTTATCATAAATTCGAAACTTTATCCTAATAATCAATGGGCGTTCCCATTTTTGGTGATGTGCTAATATGCGAGCCGCTTAACCAGGTTATGAAATTTTATCGTTAAAACTGCACTACCGTTTGGAAATTCTTGATAAACTACCTGCTACTTTTGTTTTTATCTAAAAGTAGCCGTGCCAGGAGCTGATTTGCTTGAGTTTTGCCATCAAAAAACCATTGATGAGAGAGAATGCTCTCGTAAAATTGCAAAGCGATAACCAAATATATTCCTCTGCAATAATGATTTCTCTTCCTACTGGGCAGGCTGTATCCAATTTTGGAAAATGGTTTTTCCTTGGAAACCGGCTTTATATCTATTCCAAGTGCTAAGGAATTCTCTAAAGACGAAAACAGATGTCGCGCTGGTCCGATTTCATCCATTTTCAATCCTAAGTAGACTGGTGACAATGAACATTCTTGCCAAATTTTATATTATTATCCTCCGTTCGTTCTCGTTCTTTTTATATCAATATCCCCCACCATTCGACTAAGATCGTGATTTCCAGACAAACAAACCGAAAGACCGACATGCCCAAATTTGCTCAGGAAACTATTCTAAGGAGGAATATATATATATATATATATATATATATATATATATATATATATATATATATATATATATATATATATATATATATATATATATATATATATATATATATATATATATATATATATATATATATATATATATATATATATATATATATATATATATATATATATATATATATATATATATATATATATATATATATATATATATATATATATATATATATATATATATATATATATATATATATATATATATATATATATATATATATATATATATATATATATATATATATATATATATATATATATATATATATATATATATATATATATATATATATATATATATATATATATATATATATATATATATATATATATATATATATATATATATATATATATATATATATATATATATATATATATATATATATATATATATATATATATATATATATATATATATATATATATATATATATATATATATATATATATATATATATATATATATATATATATATATATATATATATATATATATATATATATATATATATATATATATATATATATATATATATATATATATATATATATATATATATTCTTATACCTGGCACATCTTTAACACATTACAAACGCAAGAAATAAGTGAATATACCCTACCCCTTCGGGTGTAGGGAGTAAAAATATGAAAAGATGAACTAACTATTGCCATTTACTACTAAAATGTTCTGTTGGACGTTTTAGGGCTTGAAAGCTCTAAACTTTATATGAAAATAATTGAAATGCAATTAAAAATTTATGAAATTAAATTACGAAATTCTGAGATATAATTGAGCTTTTCTGATTTATATCATTATTCTGAAGCCCGATTACAAAAATTCGTATTTTAGGTAAATTTTTCTGAAGTACATCTTAAGACATTGTCGTTCTCATGTGTGTATATTTTCCATAAAGAAAGACTTGTGTCCAAATGTGAAAAGGGTAGAATAATGGTGGCTTTTCATAGTTTCCAATCAGCTTCAACAGCTCCAGAACTGCTCCCGTCTTCGCTAAAACTTCTAACTTTTCCTTTCATAGTCCATTTTCATAGATTTTACTTTCCTTTATAAATGAGTCTAAAATTGAAGTAGCTCTCCGTCCCGCCAGCAGAAATAATCACATAGTTGCTATTTCAGCAACTTTATTTAGAGTGATTAATCATATAAATTTTCGATCTGCACGAAATTTCGACCGAAGAGGTACAAAGTATCAAGGAACGTGGTACAAATGCGAATGGTTTGGTGGTTGTTGTGGTCCCAAGTAAGTAGTAAATGTAAGCAATTCATTTGGACTTTTCTTTTTATGTTCTATTATGAATTTGGTTTATTTATTGCAGTCTTAAATCTTGTCGTTTAAAAGCAATTTTAAAAGCGTTTGGTTTTCCTTAAAATTTTGTATCCGTAACAGTATCAGACAATTGCTAACTGTATGACGGCAGGCCGATAAGGCTGATGGTCCCCGTTGCTTTCATTGCCTGGCTCGGAAGGGAGGATACAAATTCAAAACAAATGTCTTAAGGCATAATCCTATTATGTACATCTATTTTTACAATCAATTGTAGTCCATTCGTCACTGCCGTCGCAGCAGTCGCAAATTCCATCGTTGATCCTATTGCTTGGCACATAAACATCTTGCCCCCGGCCTGTTATGTGCCGTTTCTGGTATTTACAATAAAATCTACCATGAGGACAGGCGTTAGTGCTTGGTTCATCACTACCATCACCCAAACAGTCACAGTAATTATCGTTTACTTGTGAAAATGGTATTTCCCAGCCATCATCCAGGCACTTGAAATTATTTCGAAAATTCGGCTTGTAAGCATCATAATCGAAGAGGCGTGTCCCCCTGAACACATTCATTAAATAAATAACGTTATCATACAGAATACCATTAATATTACCGTATAACCTTTATAGGTTCAGCAGCTGCCGAGCCATCACCTACAATATTGACTCCTCCACCGCTATCCATATCTGCAGTATCTGATCGACGCGAATTAGGAAGAAAAACTGAATGCTTTAGCCTTCCATCGATAATGGCCTCTTGTGTACCTTCTAGAATGAAAGGCGTACTCGAGTTGGGCAGTCTATTTATGGATAACGCCTGATAAACAAAGAAAGTAATCCCAAGCAGAAATATACCAAAAAGCAACATTTTTGACTTCTGCTTATACAAGGGTTTATAGTAAATATGTTCGCGTTTAACCCAAGTCTTTTTCATGATCTCTCCAAAATTGATTTCATAGAACCGACCAAATTATTAAGCTAACAATAAATAACAAACCAATAAAATAATCAACTGTCAAAAAAAGCAATTGCCAACAATGTTGTAAATACCAATTTTACCGGTGGAGTGGAATCCGTGCACAGGCTGATTCATATTTGACAATTGTTATAAGAGGCCCGTTTACACATAATTTCAATGAATACTAGAGCGTGCGGGAAAGGGTTACGATTTATACATTACGTCATATACATTATTTCAAAAAAGCTCATTACATTATTTTTCGCACTTATTCACCTTTCCTGTCTATTATAATTTAATTAAATTGAAACGTAAAATTAATTAAAAAGAACTTCGAAAATCGACAAAGATTTTACAAAGTAAGTAAAAATTTGGATAAAACTCATTAAACAATTTTTGATGCCTTTATTATTCTAATCACCTTTATTATTAAAATTTCCTATAAACATTATATTTCTTGCCAACTTTATTATTTTTCAAATTTTATATAGGAAAGCACATTTTACTATCAGAAATTTAGGTGCTTATTCTAAGAGACGAGGAAACTATTTAGCGTTGAACGTTAACGAGTCACGAACGAGGAAAAAGGGTAATCTAAGAGACGAGGTGCTTACCTCGTTTTGCTCTTACGTCTCGTTTATGGTGGCTAATATATTTACAGTGTTGGAAGGTACAAATTTTATAATACTCAATGTGGTGAATACACAAAAATTAAAATCAGTTGTTTTTTTTTCACGAAATACCTAAAATAAACATAGCTACAATATAAAGCAGACTTTGCAAGATATTCATATAATAATATTTCAGCTTTCTTCCGTAAATTTTCTTAATTTTCAGTCAAAAGTATGCACCAATTTTATTTTCGAGAGCCACTTTCCAACACTGTAAACAAACCTCGTGGTTTCTAACAAGTTGCACAAAAAATTCGTGGTAATTTGCAAATGGATGCGCGGATGATTTGCTCTGCTCTCGCGTTTATTCATTCTATTCCCTGTTCCAGGTTGTTTCTGTTGCAACACATTAGATAGATTTCATGAAATTCCTCGAATAAAAATTAAATATTGCTTAAATACTGTTCTCACATGTTTACATGTTTTGCAAATCCAATTAAATTCAAATTAAACTAAATTAAATACATTCATTCTCAAGCCTCTGTTTTCTTTAAAAATAGTACAAATAAAAATTAAAATTAAATCTTCCTAAAAATCTTCTAATTTTATATGAAGACGACAATTCAAAAGCACTCGTCTTTTTTTGGCAGAAAAAACATACTTTCACGACTCGTCTCGTCTCTTAGATTACCAAAAAGACGAGGAAAAAAGACGTAACAAGCGAGTTGAATAACGACTCGTCTCTTAGATTACCAAAAGACGAGTTTTTTGATTAGCAGCTGTTTTTCAGTGCAAAAATTTGCTCGTCTCGTCTCGACTCGTCTCTTAGAATAAGGGTGTTAAGTAAACATCTTGGCCAACAAATTTGTGCCGGGAAACTTATGGGTTAACCCTATTGATCACCAAGACTTTTAGAAATTGATCAGAAAGTAGCTTCAGCGAAATATTAATTAAATATATACTATTTAACCTCGGCTACTCAAAGGTAAAAAATTGGGATTTAAAATTCTTGCGAATTATTTGTTGTTTATTAAGGAATAAAATATATTCATTTTCTCATTTAAACCATGCTTGACAGTTTTTAAGCTTAGAAATTTTTTATAAATATTCTGTACTGCTAACGACTATAGTAAATTATAAACATTAACTCCGGCTTAGTCGACAATTATACAACCTACATTCGTAATATAGTGATTTAGGCATGATTAGCATATGCTTATAAAGAGATAAGTATGACTTCGCCTATTTTCAAGACCATACACACTTTAAACACAGGTAATATCCATACCAAATTAAACGGTAATGTGATTTCCTGTAGTCATGATTTTTTCAGAGAGACAAAAATCGACAAGGTTAAATAAAGTTTCTATATCTGTCATGATATAGATATTTCTTCAGATTTGTCATGTGTCTATTCCATTACATTCCTTGAGTGTAGGGTATAAAATGTCTCCTATGTATTCACTAAACGTGATCTTGGCATAGCTAAGAATGAATATCTATTTCATTCAACTCTGATTGCAATGGAGGAAACGCTTCCTTTCACATGAATTAAACAATGGCAAATTTTGCAAAATAGGTAAAGTCATTGCATTAATAAATATCTTAAATAAATTAGATTAACTTTCCCATACACTAATGAATACGTTGGCTGCCTATAACTAAGCCGCCAGCAAGTTACTCCAGCAACGATGCTGGTTCATTGTTAGTCCGTTTCCGATAAGTAAAAACAGAATGGAAGCGACTCCTATGAGTCGTTGAAATATAAATAAAACATGCGGGGACAATCTTATGAGGAGAATAAAATATTTTATACGCACGAGTATAAAATAAAAAAATCATGCAGATACGGTTTAATTCTGTTGTATAAAAACAAATTTTCGCAAATGAATCATCAATATCTAAAAATTTCAATTTAATTTCCAGCCATAAAATTGATTCTCTTTCCCAAACCATTCAATTCGAAATAAAGGATTATTAATAAATTTTTAATAATATTCTAATTAAATATGAAAAAACTGTTCTACTAATTTAATTAGTTTCTTTTTGTATTGAAATTATTAGTTTTTTTAAAGGCGTCAAAACAGTCAAACAGCTCTAATTCTTTTTATTTCTTTTTAATTTATTCAATTAATTCTTTTCAGTTTTTAATAAGAATTCATTAAATGTGGTGAAATAAAATTAAATTAGAATGAAGAAAAACTAAATAAAAATGAAGTTTTCTAACTGTAAATGACAAAGAATAAATGAAAACGTTGGAAAATGTTACATAATAAAAAGGAGAAAAACTTCGAAAATCTATATTGAATTTTTCTGTTTTTAATTACAAATAAAAAACCTTTTTATTTGACCTATGTTATTTTCTCATTTGCAGTGAAAAATTACATAGAAATTTTTATTTTTATTATACATGCATTTTAGCGTTAAAAGACTACAAAATCTTTTTCAAACGTAAAACTTTAAAAGGCGGCAAATGAAAAATAATTTTAAAAATATATTTCTTGTTTATTCAATAATTGAGGTGTGAAAATATAATATAAAATCTCCGACAAGATCTTTCCTATTTGCCTTCAGTTAAAACGAAACCCTTCTAACCCTTCTAAAGGTTTTTTTTTTATTCTTTACCGAGGTTTGGGTTCATTTAATGGAGATGCTCGTAAATGCGGTCATCTAAAGTTGCAGCTATTTGGTTTGTTTAAATATGTTTGTGTGGCTATGTGTGTGTCTGTGTGTGTGTCTCCTTTAGTGTGCCTGTGTATGCCTTGCATTCATCTGAAACGACCGAGCACTTCTGGGAAAACATGTTTGTGCCAATGACCACCATGGAAAGTTGTGCTGATGATGAATGTCAAACAAATGCAAGCGACGACCCTGAAAAGCTAAGGCAAACCAACAACAACAACAACAACACTCCCTCCAAAATACGATACCAGATTAATGCCAATAAAACATTCACATTATTTGCATCTTCACCGTCTCGCTTCCATCGAACTCGCTTCACGCAATCATCATCACCTGCACCATCGTCATCGCCAAAACACGACACCTTATCTGTGAAATATGTGAGGTCTGTGAGAAGAAGCATCAAATCGAACAACTACAATAAAAGCAACAGCAACAACAACGACAACAACAACGAACAAACAACAAACAACCAAGAATAGCCACAGCAGAAACAACAACAACAGAAACAACATCACGTGCATTCTGAAGTCTCTGCTGAGTTTATTTAGATGTTGGAGCTGAAGCTGTTGGACGAAACAGACGATAATGCCCTCTCACTGGGTGCGGCCATCACATTACGTGAGCCCATGGCACGTCCATACAATAGACTTCTGCAATTTATATGTTTGCCACAAACGACTCGAAGTATTGACCGCTCTTTAGTAATTATTATTGTTATGACGTTGACGTTGCAACGTGGCAACTGTGGCAGATATTTTGAAATAGCGGCCAAAAGTTTTTTTTTTCACAGTCGCCAATTTTACAATTAGTATGCTTATATGAAAGATAATACATCAGAACCTAGGGTGCCAAAAAATAACAGCTCTAATTTGATCCTTTCACTAAAAACAGGACAATCAAAGCTAGTCCTTTTCTGTTTTGGCCTAAAATTTTTGATTTTCTGTAATTTTTTTATAGTTTAAATAATTATAACTCGGCGAGTTTTGCTGATATTAAGTTCCGGTCTTTTTTATTTATTTTTCTAATCTATTTTATATTTAAATAATATTAAACTAAGTTAAATAAGCGTTACTAATAATATGTAACAGGTATTTAAAAAATGTACCAAATTTCAATAAATTTTCATGTAAATTGGATCGGGAATCAAAAGGGCCAGCGTCGTCCAGAACAAATTTTACACGATCGCATAGCTGAGTCTTTTCTCTAGATTCTGTATATAGTTTTATTTGCGGAAGCTTGCGGATGTGGTACCTGGAGTATTTTTTATGACACAAAGTCATCTAATGCAAAATTAAAGGATTCTTATTTCATGTTTTTTTTTTTGGCTGTTAAATGATTATGAGTATTTTGTTTCTTTAAATGATTGTTTCGTTGGAAAAATAAGTGTTGTATTTTTAGTTATTAGGTACCTATACTTAATTATCAGGTACCTAAAACATTAGGTAATGGTAGGGTATGGGTATAAGTAAAGTTTAAACGTTTTGATGAATCAGGTAGCAGTGTTTATGAAGAAAAAAACCAATTTTATGACCAAATAATTACCTACAAATATTGTTAAGGATGTGTGAAGATTAGAGTATTTAAAGCGCTGCCAAAATATAATTTCTGTAGTGTTGATAAAAACATGGTGAAGTTCACATATAAGACTTTGGCCGATATTTACTTTGTACGAAAAGAGGACCAAGATGTTATTTCGTATATTCTCAGTAAAACTTTTTGCGATTCTTGTAATGAAGAACGTATTGAAACATATACAAATAAAATAAAAACTTTTTTGTCGCATTTGAAAACGCGATATAAGGATGTGCATCGAAAAAAAGAGGTGATGTACCAACGCTATAAAAATTGGATGGAAACTGAACTCGTCTTTGAAAATGAAACTACTGATAAAGGCAGCGAGAAGACTGGTCGACCAAGGAAATCGATTGATGAGTGCAGTGAACGATCTCGAAGGCGCAAACTTGGCAACATCAATGAAGAAATATCCACCGAAATAATAAAGGAATCATTTCTTCATCAACTAGGTCCATCAAAAAATAAAAAGGACAAGGTAGAACTAATTGAGAAAGTAATGGAAGCTACCCCTAAACGCATAAAAAGATTACTGACCAACGTTAAAACTCCAACTGAAGAAAAAAAGTTTACCCCATATGAAGCATTTGCATTATTCCTAGATTTAAAATTGACTAAAAATCAGTATATAGAATTACGCAAGCGAGCCAATGGAAAAAAATGCAACATCTTTCCATCATACGACGAAATAATTGCTATAAAAAAAGACTGCCTACCTTCGAAAAGTGCGATCGAAATTACTCCAAGCTCAGCAGAGGTTAAATTACAAGATCTTCTAGAGCACACTGCCGAGAGATTATTGCTTTCATTAGATGAAAATTGTCTAAAAAGTCTTGGCGATTGCAATCTTACTCTTGTTTCTAAGTGGGGATGTGACGGATCATCTGGTCAGAAGCAATATAAACAATTTAACGCAGAGAATTCAAATGACGGCAACTTGTTTATGATTTCTTTTGTTCCTTTGCGATTAAGGAAAAATAAAATAGAACCTGAGCCGTCAACCAGCAAAGATATATGGAGAAATGAAACACCTTCTTCAACAAAATATTGCAGACCAATTAAATTTGCATTCAAAAAGGAGACAAAAGATGTCATAGTCGAAGAAGTTGATAAAATAAAAAGCCAAATTCAGGAACTGCAGCCAGTATTTTTTGAGATTTATGGACATCGTATTCAAATAGATTTCAAACTTCTTCTCACTATGATTGATGGAAAAGTAGGACAAGCCTTAACGGATACTAAGGCATCATCTAGCTGCATTATATGTCACCAAACCTCGAGTAAATTGAACCAAGTACCACCAAGTGATAATGACTGTAAAGATGCGTACGAATTTGGATTGTCCCCTCTTCACACTAGAATTCGTTTCATGGAACATATTCTCAAATTGGCTTATGATTTGGAATTCGGAGCTACAGGAACAGTTAGAAGAAATGAATTGAATCTGGAAAAAAGAAACATAAGGAAAAGAGAAATACAGGAGCAATATCGTCAACTAGGTCTGATAATTGACCAACCAAAACAAGGAGAGGGTAACACAAATGATGGAAACACTGCTCGAAGGTTTTTCTCTGATCCTGAGACTGCAGCTTTCATAACAGGAGTGGATATTGAAATAATAAGGCGGTTTAAAGTAATTATAGAAGTTATAGCATGCAGCAAAATGATTGATGCGAAGAAATTCGGAATATATGCTAAGAAAACCGCAGAGATATATAACGAAAAATACCCTTGGAGGAATATGCCATCAACAATACATAAAGTTCTGTATCATGGAGAACAAGTAATTGAACATAGTCTGCTTCCACTAGGTGATCTTTCCGAAGAAGCACAAGAGAAAAGAAATAAGGATTATAGATTTTTTCGTGAGCACAACACAAGAAAAATGTCAAGATATTGTACGAATGAGGATCTTCTTACAGTTTTGCTCTGCACATCAGATCCATATATTTCGAATATTCGTCAAAAATGGAAGTCTTCATCAATTGAATTGGATAATGATGCTAAAAATTTACTATTAGACGACCAACAAAAATATTTTGCTGAACATTTTGTAAAAATTGCTTAGTTTGCATACACATGTAAATATTTTGTCTTTATTTATTGAATTATAATCTTAAATTATATATCTTTGTATTTTGCCTTTATTATTATAATAAATAATTAATATAAGTATTCAAAAAACACAACATTTATAAAAAAACGCAGTATGTTTGCAGTGTTCTTTATTCATGACGGATATGCTTAGAAAGATTTAGATTGTAGTAAAAGTACGAGGTAGGTTGATAAAATCTGTCATATCTTTGGTTCCCCCATGTCAATTTTAATGGTTGTAGCATGAAATTAAAGCTAAAGATTAGGGTAGCAAAGAAAAAAGAAATAAATTAAATAATTTAACGCGTTCAGAAGATATAGACTTTTGACCGCTATTTCAAAATATCTGCCACTGTGCGTTGTTTGTTTTCATTCCGTTTGTTTGTTTGTTTCTCCATATGGTCATTGATATTGTTGTTGCTGTTGTCGTTGTTGTTATTTTTCCCAGCGCAGAACGCACTTGCATCGTTCTTAGTCTGATTGTAGATTATCGTCATACATACTTTATCTAAACCAGCCGCCAGGAGCCAAGCCTGTCCTGACAGCTTCGAATGCATTTAATATGAATATGTCTCGTCTTATTCTTATTCTTCTTCTACTACTTAGTATTGTCTAAATTGATTGTGTTTTAAAGAGAATGCAAACCTTCTTTGTTGTGTCCTTTGTTTTTTTTTCTCGCACAGGTTTTCTTGGTGGGTCGGGGTTTGAGGGTACAACAGTCATCACAGTAGCTGCCTTACCGTCAGATAAGCTCGTAGCTTCATTTTCATGCACCACCATGCCGGGCCGATTTATGAGATTGCCACCATTCAATTATTCATCGTTGTGCACTTGCGATCGTTTGAATTTTGAAGTTGTTTGATTTTTGCAAGATTTCAACAAATTATTTTTGTGTTATCAGAATAAATTGCGGCAAAGCATGGAAGAGCTCTAAAATCACGAAATAAGAAAGAAAAAATTGAAAACGCGACCACCATGACTTTCCCTCTACCATTCGGTCTGATGGAAGACAATCGTCATCATCATCATCATCATCATCATCATCATCATTGTTATCATCATCATTAACTGGCAATATTGTTTTAATGACGTATGGCGATGATGGATTAAGTCGAGGTGAAGCTTCTTGAAAAGACGATCATCTACGTTAACGGTTCAGCTGAGAACGTCAAAACGTTACGTCTATGCGAAATTGTTGGGAATTCAAAACGTTCACACGTCAAGCCTCAGCAGCAATCGTTGTCGGCAATTGTGCAGCAATTTCGAAAATGCAACGCACGAGCAAATTAATTGCATACATTTTAGAATTTAAATGTGCCGAGATAAGATTGAATTACGAAGTGGAAGGTAATGAATGTAAGAAATGAGAATGCGATGGTAAAGATGGCGCCACGCGATATATCCCAAAGCGACAGAGAGATAACATTTTCCAGCACTTCAAAAATCTTCACACAATTATTTTTGTCAATTGAATTGTCAATTGTCTTTATGTGCGTGTATGTGTGTAAAATAAAAGAATATTAATGGTTAAGTTAATGGCTTAAACAATAATGATGAAATTAATGATGAACATAATAATAATAATAATAATAATAATAATAATAATAATAATAATAATAATAATAATTAGATGTCATATAGTGTAGGTTTTCATTATCAGTGGCGTAGTAGTTGCAGCGTAGCACAATTTCATTCATTTGCGTAGTCCATTGAATATGCTGCCTGTTTTTGTGGTCTCAATCTTATGGGAAACACTTACACTTATCACAGGCTGATGGTTTTGTGTTTTTTGCACCGCTGACGACTCCTCCCATTTAGAGAGAAACCCTCGCTGATGACCGCGGTCTCTATCGACTCTTGAGCGTATATCCCCGCTTGATTCCTCTGTCTATTGTACTCATCATTAATGTTTTCCGCTTTACAGCGGGTGTGCAACACTTGGCAGTCGCGCGCCCAACTAGTGCCCGCGGGGTTGTTGCTCCCGAAAGTTAATAAATAAAGTTAAAGGAAATAAAATTAAAGCTGTAAATACTTGGACTATTTCAGTTTTAACCTATTCCTTTGGTGTTATAAAATGGTCAATAACTAAAGTAGAGAAACTGCTACGAACAATGCGTGTAGCGTTTTCAAGATTCCGAAGCCACCATATCAATAAGTTGACTGAGCGATTTACGTTGCCCAGATTTCTTGGAGACCGAGACATACTTAGAATAGATGCGTTGCGCCCTGGACAAATTCAGCATATGAGAAGCTATTTTAGAGAGTTCTGCTCGCAGCTTATCAAAGCCAATATTATAAATAATAGAGCTTATATTCGGGAAACAAATTGAAAATAGCTAGCTGTAAGAGATTAGCTCCAATTGATTACTTTAGCAAATATGATGATGTTGCAAGAATTCTGTTTATGGGAATAGCAAGAAGGCACGGGCTGCTCAGGGATGATGTACCATACTACAAATATCCGGCAGAGTTGGAGAATTCAAGTGCTAAACTCTATTGGAACAGATGTGTCGTTACAGATCAACCTATTGCTACAAATAAGCCCGACATTATTTTATTTTTGAGACAATTAAGAAAGATCCATAATCGATTGTCTAAGAATATGGATCCAACATGTTCAATGGAGATATCGAAATATATACTACTCTCAATAGAATTAGGGCAAATGTATAGAATGAATAAGGTAAAAATAACTCCTATTGTAATATCTGCGACGGGTTTAATTCCTAAGATCCCAATGAAAACGCTAAAGAAATTGGAGTCATGCAGCGAGTCATACTCCTCCATACGTGCAATATAGTCCGGAAATTTATGAATGAAAATGAAACTGTGTTCTAAGAGTCACTTCGAGTAGGTTACGTTCGATCCTACAGTATAGTCTAATGTCGGTATAAGATTTGTATATAAAAACTGTAAATGATTTTAATTAGAAAAATTTGTAACGGAGCCTATCATTGTTGGAAATCAAGCCCAAGCTTATCCCAGCACAAATCCGAGAGAACAAAATAATAATAAAAATAATAATAAAATTGCCCTACGCACATAATATAAAAATCTATGAAGGACACACCCCTTTTAATATTATTCAATATTCCAATAGAATCCGAAAAACGTGGTCTTACAATTTCACTTCACAAAAAGGGGGCGCGGCACTGGGTCAATTTATCACATTTCCAACACTACATAATTTGTGCCAACAGAGAAAATTCATTGCAAGTCATAGAAATAGCTCTATTCGCTCTCAGACAGACAGACACGGACATGGCTAAATTCACTTAGGAGGTGATTACTTTGAGCATTACTTTGTGTATACTTTTGTATTTATATTAGCCTCTTCTTCTTTAATGCGTTACAAATAGGAGAAGAAAGTTTATATAATCTGATCCCATCGGGTGTAGGGTGTAGTAATAATAGCAATAATATACAGTTGTTACGGAAATAATAATAATAATAATAATTATGTAGGAGTGGATTTTTACTCATTTAAACCTATTCCTAATTAAAAATCTTAAGAGTCTTTTGAGTTAAATTCATTGAAGCACGTCTACAATGTCGCATTAATCCATAATTTAATATTAATATGATTCTTTTGTTAAAGAATGACCTCCCACAAAATAAATATTCAAGTATTTTTTGTTTTTAACTAGAAAAGATTCCAAATGAAATAACAATTCTCGTAGGAAGCAACATATTGTATCATTCCAACATTCAAAAACGAGCAGAATATAAAAGAAGAGTACATTTGTTTAAGATTTATTCATTAGGACTCCAAAATATTTCTTAGCAGAACTTGCTATCCTTGCAGACATTTTAGTTATTCATTCAATTTTCATCAGAAGTATCGACATTATATGTATTTATGTTTATGTTCTACATTTATTCATTTCCTCCATTCGTGAGTAAAGAACTTTAAAGTTCATTCGTAATCTGTAAATAACGTGCGAACGGTCATCCATCTCGTTGTTTGAAAGAAATACATATGCTCGCTTTAAAGCAATATTCGTTCGTCAAAACTCATGCGAAATGTTGCAGACCACACAAGATGTGATCCGGTGGGAATGAGTGGTAGATATATCGAAGTGCAGTGCTACGAGAATATTTGCTACCCTTCTCCCATTCCACCCTCTCCCTGTCTACCTATCTATCCCATCATTGTTTCACCAACACTGACAAATTACTTTTTGCAACAATTCTAAAATTATGACTTCCGATGAACATGAATTTCCACAAGAATTAGCAGGAAGAAAATTATTTACAAATTCAGATGCAGTGCGCGAGTCAGCCCGTATTTGGAATTCCAAAGCATCACAATAAAGGCTTTATGGAAAATTATTTTATTGTGAAAAGTTTCAAGGAGTTGCGGTATGATAAGAATGATTCAATTTGTCTTTTTTATCACTCTTTCTCAATTTTCCTCCCTCCATCTTCCCTTTCTTTGTTCCTTTCATCTCCTTCCTCTGCAGAATGAAGAGAATATCCTCTTATTTTTTCACAATTCTTTGAAACAACGAATAATGCTGTTAATTTTAACTACAAATTCTTTGAATTCTTTTCGAGACATTTCGAAACATTTCGAGACGAATATTATTCTTCCCGCCTTTATTTCTTTTTTTACGACAAAGGATGGAATTCGAGATATTTATCATGAGTTTATCATGGTTTTCCTTTCTCATTTTCGTATCTATCAGTATCAGTATAGGCACTATTTCAGTATCGATTGATGTCAATAACTGCGTTAACGTTCGTTATAATGTTCGTGCGCAGCGTTGCGATCTGCGTTGTTCTGCGTCACGGTAGCCGGTAACTTCCTAAGACGTTGTCCACAAATTCTGTTTATGGATGATGGATGTATACGAATAAATACTATTCCGGTTCATTGAAATACTTAATTTAGTCTAGCCTCTAGAGTCTAAAGATTGGAATGGCGTCCGCAGATGGCCGACAGAGCCATGCGATTGAACGTTGATATACCGGTGCTTCTCATTTTGAATTAACATTAAATTCATTAAGAAGTCTATTTGGACAAGTTAGTCTGCGTTTTTGTGTTGTTGTTGTTTTTGTCGTCCGTGATACCTTTATCTTAATTGTAAAGGCTGCCAAATGACGCCACACCACTCTTCCGATACACAGGAATATCTCGAACTAATCAAGTCGAAGGTGCCTGCTCGTCATAAAATTGAGTGGAGATGCTATTGGTTTCTATAAAGCAGTTGATTAGTTGACGCATTTCTTGTTCGATAATCGTTTCATTTAATGCGAAATTTATGACATTAACTGTTTATGAATATACGCGTAGAAGACGACTATCTCCACCTTAATTTCAGCGCAATTTCTTACTCTAGAGATCTTTCAGTCTACGATCATCTTTCATTCTTTCCGGAAATTAAGACACTTTTATAATGAATTTTAGCAAAATTCTTATAGGTCTTTCGTAGAAGATCTATTACGTAAAATAATGTTCTTAAACATCTCACAACATTTTCTCAGATTTTATTATTTTTCATTAGAGAGTAAATGAAAAAAGCGGTTCCCGGAAGAAATCTTCGTATAAATCGTGGAGTAATCGATATTACGAAAATCAATTAAAGTAATTGGAATTAAAATAAACGGATGTCTTCAAGACGTTAGTCTTCTTTTTTTAAAAAACGAAAATCATTGAAGTGAGAGCATAAACGAACAAAAATGAACATTTCTCGAAAGATTAAAACGATTTTTGTTATTAAATTTTCTTTTATAATTTTTTTGCAATTTCTTGCATCCAATTACGAGGCGTTGTAAAGCGTACAAAACAATTAATCTTACTATTTATATTCGGTTTTCTAGATCGAGTAATTAATCGAATAACCAGTTAATGCTTCCAAACGATTTTCTTGCCATTCCTCTTGCTCCTCTTTTACCGGCGAAGAGAAGACGGAAAGGCATAGCACTGGATTGATAATGAATGATTTCTTCCTCAATATTTTCATGCTTCTCATAAATTTCAATCACATCGACTTGTTTTGAAGAATCCATAAAATGGTTCGCCCGGTACATCTTATACGATCATAGTGGTCACAGCTTTTCTTCCTTCAAACAGGTTTTGATCAACTGAATTGACCTTGACCTCTGAATATTAAATGAGAATATGAACCCCATTGGCGTTGTCTAAATTGAATTAACTCTGTTCGACCACGTGAATATGAAGTCAGTATCGCCGGTACTAATACTGGTTATAAAAAATACAATTAATTTTTGAACGTTTTATTGTTTAAATTGATAAAGCCGTCATAATAAATCATGGAATAATCATAACCATAAACCCAGTTAAGCGAAATTATGACTTACAAATAGAAAACTTTTGGATAGAAATTTTGCTACGAATTCTAAAGCAATTACTGTTTCTTTGTGTTAAAGCCTTGAGCTGTTATTTATGCAAACACCCAACGTCGTTAAAACAATACCAAACATCGAACAACACTAAAATGATTTTCTCTTCAACCAAACTTCAAACCAATACTGATTATATTACTATTTCCAAATTCTCTGCAAATATGATTTTATTCATTTATATATTTATTTATTTATTTATTTATTTATTTATTTATTATTTCATAAGTACCTTGATTTTGATTTTGCGAACATAATTACAATTAAAAAGAACAAAATTAATGGATTGCATAAAAGAAAACCTTCGGACCTTCAGACCTTCGGTTGGACCTTCGGAGCAACAGACGTATTAAACACTACCGAGTAGTTTCAAACTAAATCAAGAATAAAATATTTCTTCAAAAAACATAACTCAAATTTTTAATAAAAAAGAAGGAATTTATTAAATGATTCCTATTATTTTTACACGTTACACTGAAAAAGAATTTGACGCAATTCTCGAAATCTTAAGCGATGATCTCGGAATACGGGATATATTGCAATACAAGACTATACAATACGATACGATACTATACGATGCGTTACAATACGATACGACGCGACACGATAAAATTTTAACATTAATAGATTTATGTGATTCCGTAGACACTTGCACTTGTAAGGCCGTTCGTGAGCTTATGAGCCTTGGCATCTGTGTTGGTGTCGTTGTTAGTGTCGTTGTTAGTGTCTTTTTTGTTGTTGTTAGTGTCGTTGACGATTTCGTTGTTTCTTTTTTGTTTTTGTTTTTGTTTTTGTTGACTTCTATAGAAATTTATGCTACGATATTTTTATAATAAAGTGGCTTCTTTTGATTCTCCTTGATCACATAAAACCCCTTCGGTTTGCCATTACCGGGGAAGTATTTATTGAAGCTGTTTTTATTGACTGAATGCGTTGGCGCATAATATGATGGCGATTTGCGTTTTAATGACTTCTTCAGGGCCATTCCGGATGAGCTGCCGTACGATTTCTCGATAGTTTCATTCTCCCATGGTTTTTTCCATGTTGGAACATTTTTTATGTCAATCAATTGATCCTTAGCTGCGGTGGCGACTGTGGGGAAACGAGTCTTGTCTTCCAATATTTTGTTTATGGCCGGCAAATTCCAATGGTAGACACGTCCAGGTTTGCCATTCGAATTGAAGGGGAAGGAGACCTTGATTAAATTTAAATAAAAATAATTAAATTAAAAAAATATTTAATAAAACGATTAAATAACGCTTATGTGAATTACTAGTAGAAAAATGTTATGAGAAATAAATTTTATTACAAAAAAAAATATTGAAATATATTTATAATTACAAAGCGCGCCACTACAGCGTATTATTTAATTTTAATTATATTATCATTTGTCAACCAATCAACGGTACACCGTTATATAGTACACTACTAATTCTTATGTCCATTTACTTTAAAAGATTATACTCTAATATCCTACGCTTGCATCCTCCTGCAGTATCGTCCATAAACGCAATCTGTGCAAATGAATTGGCGCCTCACAATTTTTTTCGATTTTAAATTCATTTATTACACACTTTCTTCCCTCCCGTTAGTGGATCAACATTTCTCTCTTCCCCCTGGATCGTGTCAAACTCGTGTTCGAGATACTCGTATGAGCAAAATTAGCAGACATTACATGAGAGCCTCTTGAAAAATCTCCTTCTTAATGATCTATGTAGTGTTGCATGATTTTTTTTTTTGTAATTTCAATTTCACAAATAAATGATGAAATTTCATATGAATTAACTACAACTCATACGGCAAAGTCAGCAAGATCGTCAGAACAGAACCTCAGACTCGTGAAGAGCTGTTCGCTCCAAGCGTCACCCCTCGTTACCTTGTGGGGAGAGGTTTGACTTTTAAACAGTTTCGTATTAATGAAATGTAGAGAAGATTCGAAACCTTGATTTTTTTGCGTGGCGTAGAAAAGAAACAACTGGAATTAGCACTGACGCGCTTGTGCTGTCAGTCCCTCGCAGTCAAACACCCAGATCACCGACTGTACGAAACTGAATGGCAACTAAGTATCGTCTTAACGTGAATGGATAGACATTGGTTCGTCTTTTTTTGTTTCACAGTTTGTCGGTCTGGTCCGGTCTGTTCTGGTCTAGGTGCGACGTGGTGTGCACGTGGTACTTGCTTAGTGTTTGCAATTTGTTTGCGCATGCGTTGCTTATCTGCAATCTTGATGCGCTGACACTGCGCGCTGTCTTTTGCACAGCTACAGAATTGCTTGAATAGCCAGAATGTGAGTCAGACTATCTGTCAGTCATTTTGTAAGTAGGATTGTTCTTTGTTCGGTGTTGTCTCGACAGTGACATCGTCGTTGACATCTAGTCTCTCTCCGTCCGATTTCATGACTCCAAAGTTATTCTTTTACCGTTTCTTCATGCAGACGCAATTGCTTATTTTCTTCCTCTCCCTTTAACCCTTTCCTTCCCCCCCACCTACTTTTTGTATCCCTCACCATCTCATTTCGTCGTCGACGTTTTTCTTCAAAAAAAATGTCTGCAATAGAATCGTGTTTACCTTTTTCCCGTTATCGTTCTGTTCCAGCGCATTCTTGGCGTGCTGAACAGCTTTTGGGCTCGTATAGTAGTAAAGATTCGGTGGCAGTTTGATGATGAACATGTGTGAGTCATCTGGAGAAGCATGTCTTCGTGATTCTACGGCCAGACGTTTCCGGTTGTGACTGTTCGGTGCTTTAACCTTAGTTAAGCCCAATTTACTGTAAGGTAGAACCGAAAAAACCAACAATTTTTTTAAACATTATAGTATGTAGTGAGAATTTAAGTTTGATAAAGGCTTTTGAAAAAAACATGTTCAATTTAAGAACGCTAATCCTAACAATTCTAGGAAATGATACTACGCTACGAATCGTAGCGTATGCAATTTACAATCTAAAATCCCTCGAGGGGATTTTCGGTGTTCTTGGAAATTCTATGGTTTATATTATTTAAACCAGAACTTCTTAAAATGTGGGGTGAAACATGAAAATGTTGCATACATTGCATTGTGGTAAGCATACGAGTTTAAGGCAATAGGAAGCCTCCGGAAAATGCAAGGCGAGCCGCAATTTTTTCTGCTTCGGTTTGGGAGCACTTAAATGGATTCTGTATTGAAATAAACGTCTGCAAAGTTAAAAGTAGTGCAAATAAAAATTATTAAACCCTCCATGAAGGTCACGAGTTTGTGTGAGATCTTAATTTACAAACACCCCTTCCTTCAATGGTCTTTAGAGTTAATTCGAAATATTTCTGCTAAATTTCAAATTTCTTAAAAATATCAACTAATCAATGCGTTCTTACTGCGCCGTACTTACTTTAATAATTTCTTGTTCAAGACGTGAGTATTTTTAGGCGAGGTTTTAATTTTCTTTGCGCGTGATGTCTTGGTGGGGATAATTTCACTTGTTTGTTGAAGCTGTTGCTGTTGCTGTCGATGTTGTTTGTGCTGTTGATGTTGTTGTTGATGGCGCTGTTGTCGCTGCTGCTGCTGTTGTTGTTGCTGCTGCTGTTGTTGTTGCGGTCGTACCTTGTCTTCTATATCATTTTTTTCATCCTCTAACCGGCTTTGTTCGAGACCTAGAAATTGTTGTTGCGTTTGTGGTTTCTGCACCGGTGGTTCGTATTTTTTAATATGATATATCGTTGATGATTTTAAAAGCTTTTCATCCTTTTTCTTAGGTCGAAGTACATTTTGTTCAGTGGCTTGGGCTAGACAATGAAATGATAGTATGCAGGAAATACTGAAAGTAAAAGCGAAAAATAAGAAAATATTGAGTTATAAAAAACAGTGTTTTTTCTCACGAAAGACAATAAAGTCAAGGAAATATATTCATTCTGAATGCTAACCCATTTAAAGAGGGTGACTTATGCGTATCGTATAGTGCAAAAAATTCAAGAGATAAAACTATCAAAGCCTGTTACGAAAGTTAATATTTATTGTATTAAAAAGTTAATTAGACTAACGTAAGATTAATAATAAAGGTGGAACAATTTAAAGCTACAACTCTTCTCCGACCGCCCACCCTCCCCTGACATTGTTTTCCCCTCAGTAGCCACAAGCAAGTAGTCTTCGCAAACACATTGAAAAACGAAAGAATTTATCAAAAGCCAAAACTCAATCAAATAATCCCGTAATTAATTAGAAGCATGTACTTCATTTCCTTCTTTAGCAAGCCTGTCTGAAAAACGATACGAAAAGGAAGTCGAAAAATCACTTCGAGGCACGTTTTCCCAATAGAACAATAAAACAGAATAGAATTCAGCGAACTCAGAAAAGAAATCCAAAACGAAGAAAAATAAAGACGATCAAAAACTAAACTAACTCTTGAAGAAAACTAAAAAGAAAAAGAGAAGGAAATAATAGACTCGCTAACGAAGCCTGGGGGTGGTGGCGTTAGAGAATGGGTTTAGAGCCGTTAGAGTGCTTCGACTTGTCAGAGGGGGGAGTACTGGGGGTCGCCTGGGATCTATTCCGGGAACCCGTTTAGTCAAACAACCCACACTGAAAAATTGCGTTGGAAAATTTGTCTACGTTTCTGGTAAAAGTTCTCTGCATTAAAACGTGCTCAGCGTTATAAAAAGTTTCTGGTATTATTTATGGACAAGCCCTCGTGCTTGAAAAAAGTTACAATTTAGCAAATATTGTAAAGCAGCAGCAAGACTAAAAGCGACAAAAAGAAACCTAAAGGATTGAAAACTATGGCGGGATCGGGGATGTACACATGGATGTGGTGGATGGACTTGGTGGCCTTCGTAGGAGATGCATTGTAAGATTGGTACAAAAATAAGCTCAATATACGTTATTGCATTACCGGGGCGTGGGCGGGGGGTGGAAAGGTAGAACAAACAGAAGACCAAGGAGTTGGCAAACGTCCGTGGCAGGACACGAATTTATGATATGAAGCAGAAGTGGATGGACATAATTCTGACTGCGTATCAGTGTAAGGGTGTTCCTTGTTTGTGTGTATGTGTGTATGTCTGTGTATAATCCGCACGCACATACAAGCGGGTGTGTATGTATTTACGTATGTGTTAGTGTTCATTGTACGCAGGGAGGACAAGTTGCTGACTTGTGATAAACGTTGAAAATCAACAGAGGTTTTCTTAAAATCTCATACTTTGCAAATAAAAACTTCCCCAATACTTCTGCACTCGTTGATATTTTTTTGAAAACAGTTTTTAACGAATATAAACCACAGACAGACTGACAGACAGACACATACACACACGCACACTCACAACAAAACAAGACATCATCAGTAATGACGAAGACCGGCAACAATTTAAGGCATAAACAATCAAAAAACAAAAATAATTCGTTATTCAAAGAAACCAACAACAACACAAACCAACTGTCATTCATTTCAGAGATCATATTATCGAACATACGTCACCGAGCTCCCGCACGAATTTCGAACATCCTAAAATCTTTCACTAAACCTTCCACCATAAAAAAAACCCACGAAACTGAATGAATGGGTACCCTTCTTGGAGGCTGCACATATGCTCTGCATCTGCATTATGAGTATTAATCAGCCGAGAATCCTTCTTTCGTTCGATTACGATTCGGAAGAACGTTTTTGTCTTAAAACCAGTGGCAATCAATGAACACAATTGTCGGACTTGTCGGTTCGTACATCTAAATGAGCAAATCATTGCGTGCCAAACGAACAATTCCGTGACGCTTTGCCGGCCGGCAAAATCGTAAGCCGACAGCAGGATAATTGCAAGGATGAATGAAAACATTCACAACGAAATTGATTGCATGCCGAAAGCTTATCGAATTGAAGACGTTGTTACAACGATTTTGCAACGATGCTGCAAATTGCACTTCGTACTTCTTCCGTTCAAGATAATTCAATAATAATTAGCGAACAACAAAAACCTAAACTAATGATAATCCAACTCTTCATTTTGGGATTAATTGTTAATTAGTAACCAAAATTTATAGCTCTCAATTAGTTAATTGAAGAATTAAAAGGTTACCTTTAAAGGAAGCGTGGTAGGTTTAGAGGAGTATAAATATTTTCACTCAGAATCATTTTCTGAGTCGATTTAATCATGTCCATCCATCTGTTTTTAGAAATCACGTTTGCAGCCGAATGGAAAGCACCATCGGCATTAAGTTCTGCACAAATATTCTTAGTCATTATGGGTTGTTTGGTTTGAATAATGGACAATATCGGTCAAGTGACACGTACTAAAAAAACCATCGTGAAACCTCATTTTTCAGTCTCTATTGAAATTTTGAAGCTGTAATTGTATGCCCGAGATGGCAGTGCTGGACATCAGGTATCCACAAAAAATGGGCGTGGCAGTCACACTATTATACTATGCCGTGTGTATTTTTTTTTGGAATATAAGCCATACATTTACACTAAAGGTGTAGGGTGATTTAAGCCTCAGTCAGGCCGAAGTTAGCGTTCTACCTTGATTAAGATTGACGCTGTCTCGGGGGAAATTTTGATATAAAAACAATGTGAAATATTTTTTTCGATAATTTCCAAAACAAACGCGAATTCAATTACCACCAAGTAACAAATTGGTTTTAGAGTACCACGGTCAAGGGGGGTGAGAAGAGAAAATTAACCAACACTTCAGCTGGCGTGTTAGGCATACAAGTGGTATTACTTATTTCTCTCGGTTTGTCAACAATTCGAAGGGGGGAGAGTGTATTGACCATAGGTAATGTACTAAGATGGGCGTGCCACATATCGAAGGAGATTATATATTACGCTTATCAATTCCTTCCATACTCCCGTCTAAATTTCTGAATGTATTTTATAGAATATAATGCCGAAATCAATAACACTTTATGGCATAGAAATTTAGGAATATATAAACATACTTTTCCCATACGTATTAACTGTGAACGTATTAATACATTTATATTCAATATTTTCGTATTAGTACTGTTTCAATCTAAAGTATTGTTTCGATAAAATGAATAAGAAATTAATTTTTATTTCTTCAATTTGTTTAATTCCTTCCTCTGATTTTTCAACCTGATACATTTTTTTTGAATTAATTGTTTGCCCAATTCGAATTTTTTGTAATTCCAAAAGAATCAACAAACTTACCTGATTATATAAAAGTTCGTCGGAAGCATTTTGAATAATATATATATAAAATATCGAATTTATTGAAATGAAAATCGAGTATTCACAGTTTTGCCAAAGAAATCGATCAATTGGTACGCTTTAATTCTTTATCAATATTCAATAAACATCCCAATTCATAGAACGCTATTTAATGCTTTCTCTCACAAACTTCACAACAACAACTGTTGCTGATTTTAAGGTATTAATTGGAGAAACTCGAAACGTGCTTTGTTTGCTTAAGCAAAAAAAAATCGACCGATTTAAAGACGATACACGTGATAAACGAAAAAAAATCGCACTTAAGTAAATCGCACAGTAAATAATCTTAAGCAGAAATCATCTGCTACCGGTGAAACTTTACTCATGAATAACCATCAATCTCTGATAAGATGAATCTCGAACAACCAGCACGTACTACACGCTGTGGACCAACCAACCGTTTACGGTCACTAACAAATGTCCAATAAGCCCTCGAACAAGCTGAGCCCGATATCGAAGTTTATAAGTTGAAAACACACCGAATGAAGTTCGAACAAGTGTCGCGATGTTAAAGGATGATATTGCGCAATCTCGGCAAACACGTGCTGCACGCTTAGAACCCGGCTAAAGACTGTCGACTGTGAGATCTTTTCAGGCTTTTTTACCATTTCATCTCATAGAAAATAGTCACATGTATTAACAAAAAACGAGAACAACAACAACAACAACAGCAACAGCGTTTATACTGGACGGTTTGTGAATTCGCAGTGGGTGAGACATGTTCGTTATTAAAAAGCATTTTACTGCATGAGAGTAAACGGATGGGGAGAACCGGCAAATTGATGAACTTCGCAACTAACAATGTTTCTCTCGTTTCAAGTCGAGTTACAGCTAATTACACTGTTAAAAATGTCACGATACATTTTTAATTAAAAAAAGTATTTTCACGTATTTTAATTTAATATATTTTGAATGCTGGAATGAAATATTTGATGTAAAAATTTATAAAAAATTTATAATAATTTATATAAATTCTATTTCTCTTAGGTTAAGGTTTTATTTCTATTTATTCTAATTTAGGTTTTATTTCTATAATTCATAATAAATTTTTCACTGCCTTAAACGTAAGAAATTAATTTTCGGGATAAAAAGAGAAGGATTGGTGGAAGTGCTCCAGGTCTTTCATTGCTTTCATTGATTGCTATAAATTAGGATTATTAGGAGCCCCTGATTTTTTTCTAAATATCACCATCAAAGGTTTAATCAAATTCAAATGTTAATTATTAATTTAATTTGATTATTTCATTTAATACGGGATTACATGAAAACGAAAATTCATTTTCATCACAATTTATTGTATGCATAAATATATTTAATCTGAAGTCGGGATTGTATTAAAAAAATGTATTAAAGAAATGTCTAGAAAATGTTTTCATGACTTTTTAGAATTTCAGATTTATTAAATTTAATAATTGACTGATTTGGTACAAAAGCTTAAATTTTTACTCTTTATTTTGCTACTGTGTAGCGACCCAACTAGTGCAACAATGTGTTTATTTTGTTTTGTAGCATTCGCGGTATTGTGTAGATTCTTCTAGTGGGTGTGATGGTCGGAAATGACCTTTATTCTCCTTACTTCGTCAAAGAATAATAGGAAAGACCGTAAGTATTTCAATTCTTTTTACTCCTTCATAATTTTGCAGAACGCAATAAAACAAACCAAAAATTCCAAGAACGTGAAGCGAGTGTACATGGTGTCCGAAGGTATGGAAGGCTACACCACATTTTATTAAGACCGTTCTATGAGAGGAATTGAATTAATTGCGGCCTTATGGAATGGATGAATGGTCGTTACGAAATGTTGAACTGGAGGACACCAGTCTGGGATATATATCCGAAGAAGACTTAAAAAACATCAAAACCGAAAGGATGAGTGAAAGCTGTAAATTGAAAAACAGAGAAAATTCTGAATCATGTCCATCATAATTAAGGTTGGGACTGTTGGAAAACAATACTTGACAATTCTTTTGTGCTCGCTTGGTTCATTTTCGGCGTTTTGTTGGTAAATCCTTTTGGAAAATAACAAAACGCAAAAGCAGCAAATTCGAGAGGGCCTCACGAAAATGAACTCGGGGATGAATTTAATGAGAATATTTCTAAATTGAAATTACCGAAAATTTATGGAAATTAGTACCGTAAACGTTAAATAACCTTGCGTTAATTTAAATATGTTTAATGATATTTATGAAACAAATAATACTTTCAAAAAAAATTACATCAGAACTAATAATGTTTCAACTTATATTGCTATAAGACTGCAAAGAGCTTCAGTCTCAAAGACGTATAAATGTTTCTTTAAAAACTCTCTAAATTGATCGAAATTGTTTGGCTGCTTTGTTTGGGTGGAAGCACTTCATAGTGACACCACTAACTATCCCTTTTGTCTCCTCGTGGTCGTTTTTTGAACAAACAGTGGCCGACGACATGTTTTCCAGTCCCTTCAACCCCTCCCCCATCCGTCAGACCAACTGGCTCTATAATAGTAAGCAGTAAATATCGGAATTTTTAATACCATCATCAACAGCCGCGAACAAAAGGCAGCAACAGCATGAACACAACCCAGTATGGCTAAGAACATAAACAACAATTCATAGACATAGACTACATAACGAGCAGATTGCAAGGGTTAAGGGAGTTAGAAAAGAATGCGTGATACCGTATAGCCTCGAGTAACGGTTCGTAGCCCAGAGACCAGCTGAAAGCAATTCGGCACAATCGATGCACTTGGGTTCGTTATTACCAAAATTGGTATTAATATATGATGAGCCATATTATATGTACATATAATGAAGCTAACATGGCGACCAAAAAAAGATGATAAAATTGCACGCTCAAGTGGCATGGACTCGACACTCATACCGTTTCTCATCCACGCAACAGGCCCAGTTCGTGCCACGAATAGACTGGTGACTGGTGTCCATTATTTAACAAGCATTGGACACTGACTTGGTCACCTTTGTTCTCGCCTTTGGTACAGAATTTCCTTTAAAAAAACAGTGGTTTGGTTTTTGGTTTTTCATCCTTTGAAATTTGAAAATTGGTAACATTACAATTATCCAGCTAGTTAAAACACGCCCAAGCCAAAATTCTATGAAGGCAATATTTTGCCGAAATCTTAACGAAACATTCAAGACCGTATAACAAATTTGAGGAGCGGGTCGCGGGTCGTTTCATAAAAAATTTCGTTTGCCTCGTCATTTTTTATCATCTGTTTAGAAACAAACTGCGAACATTTCTTCAGCTGAGAAAAGACTTTGAAGAAAGCAAACATTTATAGTCCAAAGCAAAAATACCTTAAAGCAAAAATGTATTTGTTTAGTCTAGAAGCATTCTTTTGTTATTTTACACTCTATTTGCATATTTTTTTATTTCCGTATAATTTAAAAGTTCAAGCTTTATAAATTGAAGCAAACAAATTTCAACTCAAATTGACCTCCGTTTCATTAAAAAAAATTAGGAATTTAAAACAAACATCGAAAGTTTGGCCGTATTTTTTGGTCTTAACCATTTTTATTAAACTAAAAAATTGGCAAGATAAAAATAATTCTAGAAATTAAAATGAATTAAATTAAATTAAATTAAGTCAATTTAAATTTTAAAAAATAAATATATAACTCAAAATGAAAGCTAATTTGGGCTTATTAATTTAAGTTATTTTATTAAGTCTGGGCTCCTAAAGTACCTTTATGTATTCCTTTATAAATATTTCACTCTGCTAAATGAAATACCGTTTGCGAAGGACACCTTATTAAATCATTTATTCCTTGGAAATATTTTCATATTACAATATTTTTACATTGTATTTGTGCAAATACACAAAACCTTATCCAAGCTTCAATCTTCTGTGGAATCTTTTTTCGATGGGAATATCCGTGGAATTTCAATAACATGCGAATGTCGGGGTTGGTTCACTCGCAAATCGGCAAGCCAGTCATGTAAAGGCTACAGAAGAAAGAATGAAAATTACAAGCAAAAAAGTACGCAAAAATATCCAGACAAGAAGTAGTATGACTTCCGTTAGATACTCGTATGATTGACTCCATGTAAGAAAAGAAAAACAAAATCATATAAAAACCAAAATTGCAAAGACAGTCATTCAGACGGAAAATCCCGAATTTTATCGATTTTTGTTTTTTGTTCATGACATTCGAAAGAACCCGCAACAGGAAAAAAACAAGAGTTTATTCCCGACCTCAAATACTTCGGGAATATAGACTTTTATATTCTATAGCAAGATATTGCTGTCGTTGTTGTTGCGGGAGTAAGAAATTGAAGAAGAGGTCATTCACTCCTAACCCTTAGAGAAATTTCATGGAATCAAAAGCGAGAGTATTCATCGTGACAAATCACATCAGATTATGTGCTTTCGCATATGCTGAAACGTGACTCAAGAAATCCTTAAATATGGTTCAAACTAAAGCTTCTGCCATTTGCTTAACGGGTAAGCTCACAATATCAATGATTTTCTGATAATCACGCAAAATTGATTCTAATTCATTTCATTCTTCATTTGGAGCGCCTCGAAACTCGATTGGCTTTCATGCCGAGAATTCAATATTTTATCATCGACATAAAGTCAATTACGGTCAAATGCCAAAGGCCATGCTTCGTTGCCGTTCTAACGCAAACGGCGTGACGAGAATACATCTCATCAATGCTTCATTCACTTGGTATTTTGGCATCTGCAAATGGCAAACGTTGTAATTTAAATAGAAACCATTAAGCGAAGCTGTGCAGAAAACTAGAATTAAAGAAACTTCTTGCTTCTAACTCTTTTCGATGATGCATCATTCAAACATGGCATTGTTATTATGTGGTTGTTGTTGTTGTTGTTATGGGCTGTTCTATGGTTCCATCGCTCACTGGTCGTACAAACCCTCAAGTGGAAAATTGAATCTGGCTTTGGTACAATAGCTCCTCAATTAAGTTCTTCTACCAAGTCAATTCATATTTAACCGAACCCACAACTTAACTTTTTCTATTAAATCGATGGTTTGCGGTTAACTTGTTTTGGCATCAACACCATCATCAATGATCATCACCATTAAACGCTGATTGACTTCTTGGGACGCGAACAGAATCGTTTGGAAAGATTGACGTAGTTGAAAATTGCAAAACACAAATGGCAAAAAGAAACCATTCAAGTGAATTTCCTTGGTAAGACCACTCAATTCTACTGAAGGCATTCGGGATCATCGACAATGATCTGCATAGAAAAGGAAGTTATTCACTGAAACCTTTAAGGCCTTAACCAGTTCATGATCTCTCATCGTTATTTATTTGAAAAATGCGCTATTTACAAACCGAGTATGTATGAGTTCTTATCTAAATATTCATTTATCAATTTCCAAAAATTATTATTGACTTCAGAGCAATAGTAATAAATATTGCATTGTTATGGAATAATAAGATCCGTTACTTTGAGAGTGTTAATATTAATAAGAAAGCAAATTTGAAGCTAACGATTTACCTTACTCACACTTTGGAAATCACTAATATTTTAAAATTATAAATCAACAGTGAACGCATATCACGGGTGTGGTGCGTGTGATCATTGGCTGGATCGAAGTAAGACTGCTTTAAAGATTTATTGTAACATCATAACTACTTCATAATTATAATTTGTTTTACATAAAAGTACATCGATTAATATTTACACATGGGTTAAGATTGTCACTAAACGGGGACAAATAAGTCCCGTTTTTCGAAGTCTCTCAGTAATAAACTTTCAGTAAAATAAACTCAGAAAGAAAACTCAGAAAGAAACTAAAATAAAGAAATCAAAATTTTTATTGGAATTGAGAATTGGGGAATGGGGAAACCTCCTGGACCTTCACTACACTACATCCCGTTTTAAAATGCGAATAAATCAATCCTAATTAAGAAGAGATAAACTGAAATTGATAACTTTTGTAAGAAAATGGAATTAGGTCAATTGGCGGTAAAGCATTTCATTTAAAAATTCGAATAAAACGAATATAAAAATTAGAACGACTAAAAGCGCTGATCTTAACCTGTCCGAAGCTTATATACCCTACACTCGCAATATAAATTTGTAGTTTAATCTTACTAATTAGTGGACGATGCACGCCCTTTTTAATATCACATTTCGGTTTTATTGTTGATTTATATCTACTAACTTATCCTCCAAACAATCCTTCTCAAAAAAGTTCATAGACTGCTTAATAAAATATTGAGCATAATAAAATAGGATCACAATATAAATTTATATTATGGGTGCAGAGTATACAATCTTCGGCCAGACCGAACGCCATGAAATTTATATCACCAAATATTAAAAGAAAATTTATAATTAAAAAAATAAGAACGCTTACCTCGTCCTGGCCGAAGCACATACACCCTACACCCGTTTCATAAATTCATAGTTTGAACCTAATAATCACCTTTCTCTGTACCTGTCTTTGATTAGTTACAAACGGACGAACCAAGTAAATATACCCTATCAATTCGGGTGTAGGGTATAAACGAAAGGTCTCGAAAGGTCTTAAATAGAAAATAAACCATTTAAAATAAAGCCATAGGGCCAATTTCTGTCACCACGTGAAACGGACTTCAGAAAGCAATTCTGCCCAAATCAAATCACTTGGGCCAAGCCAACGATGCCGTTGAATTTCATTCGCCACCATAAACGACAGTTATCGAAGGCATCAAAGGCATCAACTACACGAATAGCACACATGAATATGTACCAAACAAGCTTAACATAATCCCAATGAAAATGTTCCTAAGCGAACTTGGCAATGAAATGCAAGCACGTTAGTCTTGATTTTGTTCAATTTGTCCGGACCTGCTGGTTTGTTTCTGCTTTGCGAAATTCATACTCGTAGCATGTGATTATTAAGTATCAGCAAGATGCGCACGCTTTGTCGGACTTGATTGTGGTATATTTCTACATTGCCAATTGTGCAGAATTGTAGTAAGTAAACTTTTTCTGATCTATTTTCATCTATGGATTAACAGCCGCAATGCACCTGCGCGATGTCACACATCCGTAGCGTTGCGACGTTACGGCACTCAGAAATGCAGATGATGTTTCTGTGTCCTTAATGGGATAATTCAAAGAGCTGCAAGTTGGATTTTTGTACGTGCGTATGCGTTTCAGCTCGGTTATTATTGTCATATATAGTACTTAAATCGTTTTTGGTCTAATCGCCGTCATCCAACTTTAACAGTTTCTTTAGGGAGTTATTTGATCTTTGCGATTGCGATCACTGCATTAGAAGTGATTAACAATTAACGCGTCCAACATTAAAACACTGATACAGTGAAATCATTTGTCGGGTGACACGTACCAGGGAAAACTCTGAAATCTCTGAATAGAAAATAAAATGTTACATGTGGCAAAGTTGTTTTCATTTAACGCTTCGCCATCTAGTTTGTGCAGAAGGGACATTGGTCCCGGTATTGATCTCATTAAGAACAATACAAATAGGCTGACTGACTTTATAGACTTTATTTGGTCTGGTGAAACGACGGTACAATGGTGTGCCTTATGAACCGGAACACACCGAAGCAAACGAAAGAAAACAAACGTTTTGGTCCGATTTCTTTTGCCGTTTTGACACAGAACATAAGATATTTGTTTCAAAATTATGTCGGTGTCGAGAGCCGCATTGAGTCTTCTCCAATTTCTCTCAAAAGAGCCTACACCGTAGAGTACGTGCGCGCCACGCCCTTTTCGCAAAGTAATTTAATATTCGCTCCAAGATGAAATGCTGTCGTTCAATTCCGTTTACGAAGGTTGCAAGTAAGCTTACACATACCGGAGTATTCGCATTAGATATTAAAAATGGGCATGGTCCTCAGCCGGTTTAGTCCATTTACATTACCAAACATCTCATAATAATAATATAAATTTCCGCAAAATGTCACGATAGTTTGCTAATAGCATTCTAATATCCAAGCCGGTTACCCGGTTATAAAATTTTACCTTCAAAACTTAATCATAAACTGATAAATCTTGATAAATATCCCGCTACTTTTGCGTTTTTATCTAAACAGTAGGCGTGACAGTGAACCCATTTTCTTGATTTTTGCAACCAAGGAACCATAGACGAGAGAAACTACCCCCGGAATTACAAGACGTTTTACAAATTACAAATTACAAGACGTTTACTATAACGGTTCCTCTGCAATCACGAATCCCAGTGGGCGGCCCGCGCCTATATTTGAAAATCTTACTTGAATGTTTGTCATGGAAAAGCTTTTCCCATGTAAATATCGGTGGCTTCTATTAAAGGATCTGCGACAGAAATTTCTGATCATGAAAAGGGAAACTATGACGCAATAATGACGCAATTGTTTGGACGAACAATTGTACAAACCAACAATAATGAGTATATTTCAAATCGGGTAGTTAATGGGCTTACAAGTCCTATCACTCTTAATCGAGGCGGAGTGATTGACAATGTCAAGCAATGGAAGCCATGGTTAACTGCGATAGCTTTCCCCAGAAGCTCTCGTTTTCACTAAAAAAAGAAGAGGCGGCACAAATAATAAAAGAGATGCAGAAAGATGGCGTGATTGAACCTTCAACAAGTTCATGGGGCTCACCAGTCGGGATGGTTAAAAATATGTACGGAAGTACACGGTTTTGCGCCAATTAACGGAAATTGAACGACGTATCAAAGGAAAACAGCTATCCGCCGAATAGAAGATACTTTGGATACATTATTTGGTGCGAAATGGTTTTCAACGTTGGACTTACAAAGCTGGCATTGGCAAGTGAAGATTGAAAAATCTGATCGTGAGAAAACTGTCTTTAGCTTTGGAGAGGGATTGTGGCAATTTTCCTTAAGGCCATTTGGATTATACAGTGCGCCAGGGACTTTTGAAGACCTTGCACCTATTATCGATGTTTCGTAACTGGGTTTGCCAATGTGGTCCAAAGCTTACGTATCCTTACAAAGAAGAATTGAAAATTTACGTGGAAGAAAGAGGATGAGAATACTTTCCAACAGTTGAAAGAATTGATCTGCACAGCTCCAATATTGGCATACACAGTTCTTAGCGAAAAAAATCTTGGATACAGATGCTAACGCACATGGAATAGGAGGTGTGCTCTCACAGATAGTCTGTGGCCAGGAAAAAGTAATTGGATACTACAGCAGAATACTCGGAAATTTAGAAAGGAACTATTGTGTAACCAGACGAGAATTCTTGGCAGTGGTTGAATACGTCAAACAATTCCACAAATACCTAGTGGTGGAATGCGACTAACAAACTTGCAACCCGAAGAAGAATGGGAACCTAGCGCCATAAGAGATTGTCAACTCAGAGATAAAGATTTAACCAGGGTAATGGAAGAACCAAAGAAGAAACGACATCAGGAAGTCCATTCCAAAAGAAAGTCCATTGGAGGTCGGGACGATCAGACTTAAGAGAAAGGCAGTGTGACGAATTCGCAGAATATGCGTCTAATTCGCGGTAGAACTTTCACGAAAACGACTGCGGTGTCTGTCGCGCAACACCTACTATCACAACTACGTCACTGCATTAGAGTTTGTAACAACTATAGTAGGAACTTGCCAGCTTAAGGCCTGATTAGTCGTACGTTTTCGTAATTGTTTACTCATTCGAAATTGTTCGGGTTGCAGGGGGTTCAATTGATTATGATGTTGCCGATCTCGTCGAACCATGTTCGAAAGTGGGAATTTTGTGGGCATTTTTTTGATGAATTTTATATTTTAAAAATTCTTTGGATTTCTTTAACTCAAATATTACTAAATAATATAAGTAATTATAGAAAATAAAGTATTATTATTAGTTATTATTAATAATTATGTACCGTTTCTTCGGATTTTAATGGGAAATTCATAATTCATTCAAATTTAATGGCATTCATAGAAATTTCACACTTTTTGACAGCTGTGCTCATTGGTGTTGTTAACAATTCTTACAATCATTTGCAAATTCCAAAAAAAAGTAAATGGATTACCAAAGTGATTTAGAGATCTTAAATATAATTAGACTCTACTATGAATGGAAATATTCGAGGCAAATTAGGCGTTGGCGTGTTCGTCCTATAAACAGAGACCGAGTGAGACATGGTTACTTCAGAAAAGTTTTCAAGAGTATAAAAAATGTGGATGAAGGCCAATTTTTTATACACACATGAATGACTCGCCCCATTTATGATTTGCTGTTCAATTTGGTCGGCTTCCATTTAGAAAAGCCAATTTATTTATGAACGAAGGAGAAATAAGCTCTCAGTATACACGGAGAAACTAATTTTAAAATTATCTATTCAATTCAATTCATTTATCAATAAAACAGTTTCAAAATAATATTCATTTATCAAAAATTCATTCATTATTATTCATTTAAAAAATATGAGATCAAAACATTAGGAGGCAAAAGCAAACCAATTCATGGTAGAATGTACTAATTCTATTAGCTTCTACTCTCTGCGTCTTCAATTTGTAATTTCATAGCACATCCTACCATGAATTCGATTGTTTTTGCCTGTTTTACGGGGCACTGCAAACCTATTATTGTGTTGACAATTAAATCGCCGCAATTATATATTTGGGAGTATTGCGGGTTCTCTTCCCTACTTCTTTTAGCTGGCTTTAAATTTATTGTATAAAAGCTCATTTAGCCTAACAAGCTCAATAAGTCTCTCGTCATCCATTTCACGGTAAATATAAATTGAAGTGAAAGCTTGATGTGGCCACTCACTTTTAGTTGTCACTTTGTTCGAATTTGAGAGATTTTTCGAAACGTGACCAAATATTAAAATGATTTTAATATTGCGGGGGGAAATTCTCACAACCACACGAACTGCATATAGCTTATGGGTTTTGACATATGAGTTTCGTGTTCGAAAAAGAGCGAACGTACGACTAATCAGGCCTTTATTCGATAAATACGGCGCAGGTTGCCTCAGCTGTCAATTTGAATCTGGATATTGAAGAGAACACATCATGCTATTAAAAGGCGAAGTACGTTATTTATGTGGTGAAAAGTAGAAAGTACTGCACTTAAAATAGAAGCGAAAAATAAACTCAGATTAAAAGCAACAGCAAATTTAATTGTTTTATTAAATTATTCACAATCCAATGACCAAACTTGTAATATTCACAAGGAAGTTTTCAAACAACGTAACAATATTGGTTTTTTCTTCATTTAAATCATTAAACGGAGATAGGGCAGCGAGATGCAACTTTATTTCTTCAACTGCCAAAATTATATGGGCTCTTACGGAGATTGAGAAAAAAAGTGTAATTTCAATTTTGCTGCCTTAACTTGCCGCCCGAAGTTGGTTCCCACAGTCGGGCTAATTATAATATTAACAGTAGCAGAACTGTTATTGTTCTTCTTTTTAATGTTTGTTTATCAATTTGTTGTTGTTTTTAGATGTTATTGGAACTGCTGTTTGAAGAAGCTGCCCGGCTGTATTAATTTAATGTCTACCTTTTCCTTACTGCTCTAACTTGAAGTTGCAGCTCCCTGCCCGGTCTCTGCTCATCGCATAAGTGATTGTAGAACTATATAAAGAGAAAACTCTTACAGGAAATTTGCACCCCTCTATGTATTTATAAAAATATTTGCTCCCAGATACACTCATTTAACATATATTGCAATAAATACGTTTGTACAATATGCTCGAAACATATGCTCGACATGGCACAAGCTAGCAGCGAAGTACGAGATATTTAAGGCATAGTGAAATACTCATAGATACAGAGAGATTGTCACATCACTTCTGTCCAAACCTTATATGAGGCTGCAGAAACGTAGACCTTAAAATTTTTTTGATATATTTTTTTCGGGAAGAGTGTCTCCTGTAATCTCTAATTTCTAGTTCAATTTTGTTTATTTCATACTTTCTGCTGATAAGCAACTTTTTGAAAAGAATAATTAAAAGGCTCAATCGCACTAGTTTGCATTCGATTGCAATAACTGCTTTCCATAACTCGGCAAGAATAAAACAATTCCAAACAAGCAATAAACCGAATTAGAACAAAATATACCTTTGATAGCCAAGCAACATTGGATAAAGTGGATAATGTTTAAAGAATCTTTTAAATATTATAAATCGAAGTGGCCACCTCCGAATTATAACGATGTTATCGATCCAGACAATCCTTCAGCAATGACTGTGGGTAAAGACTTTTTAAAATGTGTACGAATACTTGAACGGTTTTTTGAACTTGAGATTCGACATTGTCTTCTCAGGAACTTGTTGAAGCAGCACTCCACCGTGATGAAGGAGCCTTGCCACCAGGAATGATTCCTCTGCGCAAATGGACATGTTATAAATTAAATACGCATCCAGGGCTTATTATTATACGAAATCCATTTACACCACAAGCACAACGGTACTGGATTGCTCGTTGCTTACGAGACTATACTAAGCCACCAAACGTGGTCAATTTAAATACTAAGATGTTTACACAATCTGTCATTGGTGATTGGTGGCATGAACTACAAACCTGCACAAATAATGATGAAGCCCGTCGATTAAAGCGTGCCATGCGTTGGACAACTTTGGGCTATCACCATGACTGGGATCGAAAGGTGTATAGCGAAGACCGACGCACGCAAATGCCTTCAGATTTGGAAAAACTAAGTTCCTTCTTTTCGAGAGTACTCGGCTTTGGAAAATTTAAGGCAGAGGCGGCAATAGTCAATTACTATCCTATTGGAACGACACTGGCAGGGCATACAGATCACTCGGAAATTAATCTAGAAGCTCCATTATTTTCGTTTAGGTACGCATGAACTTCGTTACCAGATTCTACACAGCACAACCAATTAATATCTGTCAATTCAGTTTCGGACAAAATGCTATATTTTTAATTGGTGGACTAACGATGGAAGAGCGACCATCTGCGATATGCTTGAGGAGTGGTGATGTAGTAGTTATGTCACGAGAAGCGCGCCTTTGTTACCATGCTGTTCCCAGAATTATGAAAGCCAACGTAGAACCATGGAATGAATTCACGGTGGCAAATCTTAAAAGAAATCAGTATGAGGAAAATAGCCGTCCACGGGATTTCATTTGTGAGTGGTCCCTCGACGATGTTTTGTATCAGCAGTTAACGGATGAAGTTTTTTGGAAGCCTTATGGAAATTATTTGAGTGATTCCCGTATCAATATTAATGTTCGTCAAGTTTTACATATTGGAAAGAACTCCCTCTAATAGAAATCTACAGGAGGCGTTATTTAAAAATATTTTAAATAAATCAAGTGTTCGATTTATGACGTTTTCAAAAATTTTATATCATACATGTAAAGTCTTAATCTATCATTTGAAATTTGAATTGATTTGGAAAATTAAGAAAATAAGTAAGAACAGATAAACGGATTAACCTTAATGGATGATAAAATTAGGATGCAATCAACCAGTCTAGTATGATAATTGTAATATTCAAAATCAGAATCGAATTTACTTTGGAAATTTATTTAAATTGACAGGGTCAGGCAATAAACAGAAGTAAGATTCCACCGGCATTTTGGCCAATTGTGATATGTGTGAATGCCTATGATTTTCTGGGACTTTGTCATTTGGTGCCTGTTCATAGTCTTCATCTCTCACATCCGTACATGATGAATAAGAATTTTAAAATATTTCACTCCCTTTGACTTCCTCAAAAATTTATGTATGATATATAACAGTATGTTGCAGTGAATGTGTCGTGCTAAAATATGTATATTATATATAAACTAAATTATAACCACTGGTAATAAAGCTGGTGACAAAATATGTAATTGAGGTAGAACATAATTAAAATTCGGTACTTCGAAGATCTAAATTTTACAGTTTATTTTCTCCAACGGATTTTTGAATTATGTTACTAGACATAGCACTCGCGTAAATAATCGGGAGGAAACTGACCATGAAATTATAATTGTTTATGAAATTTTTTTGTAACTTCGGGGACTGCTTGAAATGCGATTACTCTAAACATGTGAACAGTTAAAAATTTATTGCACACATGATAAAATAGTGTGCAGAATGCAGGATTTATCGCTGTTTTTATATAAGCTCGCATTGGAATCATTAAGGAGCAGATCTACTTTCGTGAACCCTCGCGGATGTTGCTGTAATTGTTGTAGTTGTCACTGACCCCAGTAGCAACAATATTTTGATCTGCTCCCCATTGGGGGGCGAGGCTAGATCCCCTTGAAATTGGGAATATAACGCCGATTTCTCCTAAACTTTAATAGATATTCAAATAATATTACCGGTACCATTAGAAAGCTAATAAAAAGCAGTTTACTTATGTAATACAATATTTTCTCGAAATGTTAGTAGTTTTGGAAATAAAACCGATTTTTAGTTTTACTACCTTTTTTTCGCATTCAAAAATTTTTTCCAGAAAAAAATACTTAACTCATCCATATAGCAATATAAAAAATAAGAAAGAGGATATTATCAGAAACATGATTTCTTCCATGACGGTACAGGATTTTTGGAGAAATAAACTTTTAAAGCGGAAACATCCTTCTGCCGTGAAGGATGTTGCCGTTATTTCATATATTGTCGTTTTTTTCCACTTCCAGTGTATCATGCCTACAGTTCGTGGACCTGTTCTAGTATATCATGCGATATATCGTTTGAAATAATATCGTTTGGATTTTTTTAAAAGGGTAAATACTTTGATACTTTAATGCATTCTTTTAGAAGAATTTATAGAAAAACATATTTTTGTATACAAGGTTATGAACATATTTTTACATAAGCGGGTGTAACTCTTGAATGATGCCGACAAAAGGGTATATTATATGAATGGTGAGTAATAGAAATACCTTCGAAATATATACCGCCAACTCGTTTGGTGTATTGGGAGTGTCCTATCTCTTTATATCCGTCAGAGATAAAGAGATAGGACACTCCCAATTCACCACGCGAGAAAGTGATTTGACGTGTATATTTATGAATTGTTTACATCACGAACACTATGCGTGAATTTGTGGCATATTGCTGGTATTGTTTACTTTCAATCGGTTTCCAGAAAAAAGCAACAACATGTTTCAACGCGCATAAACAAAAGTGGTTAGACTTCTGCAACGATTGTAACAGGGTCTCATGGAGCAGTATATCCCTCAACTCAGTACCAAATTTTGTATGTTGGAAGCTTGAGAGATCAAAAACAATATCCAATTTCCACACAATTATCTCCGTCTTCATCGTTGAACTATATTTTAACAATCTTTAAGTAAATTTTGTGAAAAAATTAATCAAAATCCGCAGAAAGATCAACCATATTCACCAAACCTTTGCCTCTTAAAATACAAAGACCCTCTACTCCAAGCCCATTTTTTGATTGCCGTTGACGGCAGTACTCGTTTCCTAAGAAATAAGTACCTAATTCCAGCTAAATTTGTACCATTCTGTGATTGTATAGAGCGAATGCATGTGGATTAATGAGAAGTGTCATAGCTCTTTATCTCTGATCATGCCCATTATTGGTGAACATGTGCCATTTTTTTGTTATTGTTTACTCTCATCTAGTGTCTAGAGATGACGAGTTTCACCGCAGTTAAACAATTGTTATGATTTCTGCAACGATTGTAACGGAGTCTCATTGAGCAGCACGTCACTAAACTCAAAACCAAATATTGTATTTTAAAAGCTTGGGAGACCAAAAATAACAATTGTCTTCTTATTTATTATCATCATATATCTGAACAATTAATGTATGGAAAAATGTATAGCAATTTTCCGAAGACTCAACCATATTCACCAAACCGTTGGTGTTAAAAATTTAAGCACCCCCCACCCGAAACCCATGATTTCAACTGCTTTTGACGTGAGTACACATTTCTTTAAAAATTCAAGCTAAATTTGTACCATTCTGTAATTCTACAAAGCATATGCACGTGGATTAGTGCAAAGGGCCCTATCTCCTTTCTCTAATCTATGGTACTTTTTTTCCGCACGAGCTTCCTATAAACTTATGTGTGGTCAATCCCTAAACTACTTTGACTCCTTTAACTACAGTAGGACAGAAAAGTACATCTGAGATGTAATTATTACAAAATAGCTGATTAGAAGGATGAAAGTAATTATTCAACGCGTTCAGTCAGCTAAAATAACAGGTAATGGATTTCTCTTAATTTCTAATACGAATTATCTAGTAATCTGAAGCTCTATTTCAAACTCATCAAAATAGTGGCGGATGAGCTAATCAGCAGCATTGGTCGAGGTATTTGTGTTCTCGTGGGCTTAACTCATAGTGATACTGAAAACGACGCCGACTATATGTAAGTTTACTACAAGTGTTAATAAACAAGCCCACCCAGTCAATTTATGCGAAATATTAGTGTCCGAAAGCTTTTGGCTCTTCGACTTTTCGATGATCCCTCAGGAAAGCGATGGCAACGAAGCGTCAAGGATGAACAATTGGAAATCCTCTGTGTTTCGCAGTTTACCCTGTATCATCGTCTGAAGGGAAATAAACCCGATTTTCATCTTGCCATGCAGGGTGATTTAGCAAATAATCTTTATAGCTACTTTATAAAACGATTGTCCGTTGAATACCATACAGAAAAAGTCAAAGGTAGGTAAATTCAATTGCAAAGTTTTTCGCTAATTGATTGTATTTTTAGATGGGAAATTCGGTGCATATATGCAATTACACCTGCAAAATGATGGACCTGTAACATTGGAACTGGAGTCTCCAAGCCAAGAAAAGCCTAAAAATAATGAATGTAGTTAGATTAAGCTAGATTAATTTTGTAATGAACATGGGAGCATCTTGCGCGATCCTTTTGTTTTTGTTTGAAATCCTTCTGGCTGGAAATCAAACATGATGTATTAAATATAAATGAGTACACCAAACATATATAGCAATGCCAAACAGTCATTAGCTGTGGTGATTAACATCAAGGGCAGTGCTGTTAGCTCGTTCTGCTACTTTCTAGCATTAAATTAACATAAAATGATCCAAATAATGGCTTGCCACAATTTTTGTGATATTTGATTTGATCGCATGATGCTATTTATTTTTATTTTAATAAATTATTGTTCATGTTAGCATTAATTAATTGTAAATACAATAATAATTTAATAAATTCATATGGTAAAAAGGTAAAATCAAGGTTTTTAGTGAGACATTAGCCGCTAGCAATTGTAATTTTCTTACAGTTGGTGAAGTTGGTTTTGCGCAAAAATCCATAAACTAAAAATTCAGTATCTGGAACCAGTTGTGATTCAAGTGCTGCAAAAGGCCGGTGTCTTATGAACGAAATCAATTCTTGGAGAAATACTCCTTAGACGCGACAAATAAATGTTGCCAAAATCTACCAGCCCAACCGACTACCCGCTCACCATGTTGCAAAACTTAACAAATTTGTAAGAATAATAAAAATGTCCTTTGCTATTATTGTTCCAGATACGTGATCCTCCGAACGCTGATGCGTCTTTTCTTAATTCATTCTGAATGCGCAAATTTGGTGCACAGATCCCAAAAATCGTACACTGATGAGCAATAATTAAAATCTTCCGTTTGTTTTGATACGTATATGAAATTTATTAAACAAATCTTGGTTTAATATTTTCACAATGTGTGCCTTTTATATACGAATAGGTAATTATATATATAGGTATATATAATAAACACGTATATATTGGTATAATTTGGTTTGCGAATACATAAGAGTATATTTAAATGAATTAAATCATATCAGTTTTTTTATAGAAATTAACATATTGTGATAAATGCGTTACAAAATATGAATGCATGATTAATAAAATAATGTAATGAGTATAAGAATATTAGAGGGTCGTGTTCGAGTAGTTATGTATGAGGTGACTTACTTAAAGGTTAATTGATTTTTATGATCTCAGAGCCCAATATTAAGTGTCTTTTTTAAAGAGAAAATGCAAATGCGCGACAAGTTTTTTATTTCAGTTCATCCAAGGGCTTCAAAAAAAAATGAGCAAAATTTTTACTGTTATTTTTATCCTCTAAGGAGGATTGATTATTCATTTGAAATTATTAAATTGAAGAATTAGCGTTACAAAATATATATCAGTCGCGCGTACATATGCCCCAATATGTTTTGAAATGTCGATTTCGCCACCTAACCGTTTAAGTTCTTTTAATATTCGAAAAATATTTTTAAAACATTTGCAAATAAGAAAAAGCTGTTTCCTTCTTTTTTTCGTTTTTTGTTTGACGGGCTGACTGAAATGTGCTAATGTCATTTAAATGAATTATAAATGCTTACAATTTAAATAGTAATTTTTACGTTAAATAGATTTATTGCTTCAGTTCGTCTGTATCAGTTTTGATTTCTTTCGATTTTTCTAAACTACTTACAACATTCCTTAAAATGTTTCTTTTCTATTTAGCAAATAATTTTTCGTTCTTCTTCTGCGGAGATTTTTGTGACGGTTTTTTAACATTCATATTTTATTGTTGTTGGTTTTGTTTTTTGGGAATAGAAGAGATAAATAGTGACGATGACTGCAGTTATTTTTGCTTGCGTTTGTTGCATTATTAATTCTTTGTGACCTCTTCTCCAACATTTAAAGCACCACCATCATTTACCACAGTCCAGATGAGAAGCCACCTGGTGGAATACGATTCTTATTGATGACTTGATTGGCGCCATTTAAGCAGGGAGCTGATCCATTAAAATCGTTGCCTGATTTGTAACCCTCTCCAGTAACTGGATTGCCATCTGGGAATGGATTTGGAAAGAATTAAATTAATTAAAAGACTCTCCTAACAATTGAGTGATATTGATAGTATTGATATTTTATGCAAAATAAAATTATTGAACACTATACAGAAGAGACCAATATCTAATGCTGATTCCGAATTTTTTATCAATAACGAATTGAACTTTTTATAAATTTCGAAATAGGCAAACCTCGACGACTTCTGGGTTTCTTTTGCTTGATACCACCAACACCGTCTTCGCCTAAACCCAAACCGGTGATAGGATTACGTGTGGGTGTTGCAACGTGCTTCTCATTACAGGGACCAAGTGGTTCTTTTTTATCATAGGGAGGTGACATCTTTGTCAGAGAGTTGGGATTGTCAGGATTACATCCTGAATCACGTCTAGTATTTGTACCCACATCACCAGAACCAATATCAGTCTTCTCAGATGTCTTCGATCGCGCCGAAAGACTTTTCTCATCACATGGAAAATCGGTATCGAGTTGTTCGACTCGAACGCTACCAGTTTCGGTAGTTGAATCACTTTGAGGGCAACCTTCATCAATTTCTAAGAATTTGAAATCAATTTGTGTAATTTTTTAGTTGAATTTTAGCATTTATTGCCGTTTGATTTTTTTCTTTTGAGATAATGAACGAATAATTGACTCTTGGTAGAGACTGACTATATACTGAATAGTTATGGATTCACTTACTAGTGCTCATATTGCTGCTGTTGCAACGCTTCTTTGGATTGATTGATTTTAGATTTTAATGGAATTAAATTCGATCAAATTGCCTTTTTCAACAATAATCATTAATTCAATAATCTGTAAGGGCACTTTTAATAGCAGTGCGATTCTATCCTCTCTGACAATTTAAACAAATAGAAAATGTTTATAAGAATTCTCGTTTGTTCACAAAGTTTTCATCTTAATGAAATTATTAGAATTTTGTTTATGTAACAGAAAAAATAAAAACTGCTTCGTTTAATTTTTTTTTCAATTTTATCGGGATTCTACTTGGGAATAGGCTCTAACAGATCTAACTACAATGATCGATCGGTTACGTAGAATGATCGGTTACGGAAACGATGGATAAGTTTTTAACAAATTATGGAATCATGTGTATTATAATCCCCCTCTCCCTTCTTCACACAACACTATGTTAACACATTTTATATATATCTCGCATTTCTTCGGGGAAGTCTTAATCAGCTTACCGACTTTGTGAGTACCATTGATTTTCAAATTCTCTGTAGAAGAAGAAACCGACGATGAAGTCGATGACACTGATCCATTATTTTCATTAAAATGATGATAGTGCCCATTACCATTTGACAATAATTGAGCGTTACCGTTATTTCCTTCAGTATTTTTGCCAAACGGAATGCTGCTCTTCATGTGATTCCGGGCAGGAGTATTTGGGCGGTTGGGTTCTCCAAAAAGCCGTGAATAGGAGTCGACATTTTTTTGAGCACGACGTGGTTGATCGCCTGAAAAGGAATTTTTTTTTTGAAAAGCAACAAACAAAGAAAAAAAATTACTATAAATAATTAATCCGCTCTCGAAATATTTGTTGGTTTGGTCTGAATACTCGCTGATTTATTATTTTTAGAAAAGCATAATTCTTCGTTAAAAAAGAAGGCTTTTTACAAAATATTCTTTCTTTAGAAAATTATTGTTTTATTTTATTGATTTGTATACCCGTATCGTATATATTCTCCCTTCATGTATTCCTTTGTCTAAGAGAGTTATGCATTAGACTCTAAACAACCTACAAAGGAATTCCTGATTTCTTTTGAATTATTAAATATAGAACAATTTTAAATTATATTAATAAAACTGTGTCGAAGCTTCATATCAAACTAAAATCGATTAAATAGATTTTGCAAATAATGATTCAGATAATTTTGTTTTCCATTAACGATATAATAAAATAATAAATAATTATTACTCTCAATTTAATAAGTTTTTTGCTGCATTGCAAGGAAATACGATACTTATACGCGTTTATAGATGGACCCCATTTTTCCCTCACTCTGCGAGATATTTATTCTCAAGACGACAAGACGTCCAAAAGCAAACTTTTTATGTATTCTGTGTGTGGCATTTTGTTGTTGTATTTTGAAAATATTCTTGAGAGAATCTAAAATTAAGTAGACATTTTTTTATGACAGGCGTTAAACCAAACGAAATGAAAAAAATTGTTTTTCGAGTTATTAATAAACGAAAATAGATTTACGGAAATACCAATGAAATAGAATCTGTGAGCTCCTTGTCGAACTGCAAAGATATGAAGAGAGAAAATACGGGAAAAGAACCAGAACAATTGAAGAAAGCATTACTCGATATTGCATTTTCATCATATTAGAGTAATATTTCGGAAATATTTAAGAAAAGAACAGTTTTTCATGCACACACGGAAATGGTTGATCAACATTTATTATAAGTATAATTCGAGGGCAAATTAAAAGCTACGCTTAGGACAAAACTAAAGCTTTAAAGAGCAATTTATAAATGCATCGAAATTGTGGAAGAACTAAAATGAAAAAAGCCATTTATAATTTCATCCAGTATTAAGTAATTTTATTAATATACCATTATTTTTAATGTCTCCATTTTTGTCCGATCCGAAAATATGTGACTGCATATGATTTTTACCGTTTCGGGGAGTTTGGGGTAAATCAGTTCCAAAAATATCACTGGAACCTCCTCCAGGCGGTCTCAAGACTCTGGAATGGAAAAAATATATCCACTAATTAATATAAATTTTAGAGATAAATAATATATTTGTGTTTAGAATAGTAGTCCCTTGAGGTCTCGTTATGAACGGTATCGTTCGTTGTCCTAACATAAAACAGTTTATTTTATTTTTGCATCTGATTTGTAAGTGGAAAAGCCACATCATATGTTCGTAATCTGCCACAAAAATCGTGTCATCTCCCTACTATTTGTTTTTATAACCAAACACCCGAAAGTTTTATGGTACATTAAGTTTGTTCCTCCATTTGTAATGAATTAAAGGTGGTGCAGCAGATACGTAAAAGTATAAATATTCTGGTTCAGAACAATCTCCTGAGTCGATTTATCCCTGTTCGTTCGTCTGTCTGTCTGTTGAAATTTGGCACAAATATTCTCTGTTATTGTAAGCAGATACTAAAAGATGGGCTAAATGGGCCACGCCTACTTTTTATACCTTATATGAATGTGTGCACATACGAAGCTCAGTTTCTATGTTTATAGAGAGAATTTGTAGACAAAATTTTATTCTGGAACTGAACCACGAAGACTAAATTATTTTGCAAAGAGTGGGCGTGGTCCGCGTCTCTACTAAGAATACAGATATATCCTGTGATTGTAGGGTATTTAAGCTTCGACCAGGCCGAAGATAAAACCCTTACTTGTTATTTTATCGAGGAAGCGTCAAATGAACAAACGAATTCGTCAAATTAACTCGGACGTCAAATGAACAACAAAATTCAACAAACGACAAAGCAGATGGTGGCATTCCAATTTCATGGCAATCGATTCTGATTCCCATATTTTAGTTTCGTCTTTGATTTTGAACTTCGCCCTTTATAAAGAAAATCGTATCTGCTTTTTCATAAACAGTTGAAATTATATCACTATACCCAAATCGATTATGGTTTATGCACTTGGTAAACTCAAATAAAACGGATTAAAATATGCGTAACAGATATAGAAAAGTATATAGATTGCAACTTAAAACAAACGCCCAATTTGCTTTAATTCCGCTCGTCCGTTGTTTATCTCTAGAAATCACTGCCAGAGGAGGAGGAAAACATATATTACGATGAAATTTGGTATGATTTTGGTCCGTCATTGGGAATTAAGTTAGATTGGAAATGAGCTAAATCAGATCACTTTCATGCTTGCTTTCTAGCAATTTAGCGGAGATAAACTAAAAACTTAAATAAGATTAAATTCCAGACAATGAAATGAATTTAATGGTAATTTTACATCGTCTGAAGCAAAAATATACCCCCTAAAATACACTGTTCGCCTATTTTCACTGCCAGTCGACCACGATTACTCAAAAACGAGAGAAAAAGATATCTGGTTATCCGTGAGGTACGTGGTGCTGAACCTGAGAGAAATCTGACCATTGCCATGCCAGCGTTTTAGGACTAGAGGAATGAATGAATGAAATTAGTATTTAAAATATTTGCGATAAACTCAACGAAAAATGTATCTTGGGAAACGACAGTGGTCTGCGTACTGGTGCTGAATATAACAACCACAAAAGGGAGCACCACATAAGAGCATCGTCATGAAACGTATGAAAATTTAATGCATATTTCTGTGTGCTGCAACATAGTATAATGCAACTTTTTTGGCCGGTTTCCTTTTCGAAATTTTATTCATTGCTTAAGTTTTTTTCGTTGTAACATTCATATCCACAAAATTGACGGATATGCCACTTAATAAGATTTCTCATCTCGCTTTCAATTTCCTCATTCGATGCTGAAGATTTTAATGTTGTTTTCCTCTCGATCAACGACGCCGTTGATGATGACAACAATGATGATTCATTGTATCAGAGAATGAGTAGGTCGGTTTTTGTATGTCCTCTCCAAGTACCACAAAAAATCGGGTGCAAAAACCCTCAAACAGAACCACAAACAAATATTAATGTGAAGACGTCAACACATTCATTTATTTTGTTCGTAATTATTCGAAGTATAAATGCATTTTTTATTTTATTTCACGCTATTTGACTACGAGAAACAATGTATTCAGTAGACTAACAACAACAACAACAACAACAAAAACAAGAACACTGGTATAAAAAGAAACACGCGAATAAGCAATAATAACGAACAACAATAACAAAGTTGCAACTTCTGTAAAGTTAATAAATAATTATTACGGCCAAGATGTCTTGACGAGCTGAGCCGCAACAGCCCATCGGTGTAGACCAACTTAGAAAAGCATTGCAGCAACGGCAGCAATTGCAACAAACACTTGAAATAATAGATGCAACAATATTAAAGAAAAACAAAGAATAAAGCAACAATATTAAACCAAGATATGTCCGACGATGAAGCTGCCGTTGATGAAGTTTTTGATGATGAACATGAATATTTTTCTCCTTCAGACCATGAAATATAAAAAAAATTCTTACTATTATTGTATCCATTTCTGTTTTGGTTGATGTTGTTTTTTTTGTTGTTGATTGTTGTACAAAATAAATACAATTTTTTAATTGACTTCATTTCATTTCGATCTGCTATTCAAGTGCGCTCATAATCCATTCATCCATTCGGTGTATTTATAATTTATAAAGCAATATTCATCATTCAATCATCCCAACACTCAATTTTTCACTCAACAATTCGTCATTTATGTTGGTTTGGTGTGTTACGATATATTGTGTTCTATTACTTTTTGTACTTTATACATGACTGTGATTTATATGGATAAAATATTAGATACATTTCTTAATACGCTTCCTTACTACGGAATTGCTAGGTGGCAATTTTTAAACACTAATTAAAGTATCTTCTTAGAGAATTATATACTATACAGCTACATGTATTATATATGGATGCAAATTAGAGAGCAATCTGAAATGAAATTCTTCTGAAATGAAATTCTCAGGGATACCCGTATGAATTTTAAAATTATTGTTTTATTTATTAAAGACCATCATCACTTTCAGAACTTCACTAAAATTAAAGAATCAATGAAGACTATACTATCTTAGTAAAGTTTAATGTGTTACGACTATCGAATTCTAACTAAAATTAATAATTCGGGATAACGAGATGTTATAGCAGTTAAAGAGTTATAGACAACCAAAACTCAACAAAACCCTTTAAAATATTCCTCCTTGGCATAACTGATTATAACCGAAATGGGAGGCGCACAAGTAGATGCTAAAGCAATTCTGAACACAAAATTTTAAGGTCTACGATTAGTCATTTTTTAGTGATGGGGGAAATACACACTTTTCTTACATATGTTTACACCATGCCACACCAAACGTCACAAATACGCCTAGGCGAAACTAGTTATAATAGATGCAGGGAGGATCCAAATGTATATTTCTGATAAAATGTGAATCTCAAAACTTTTCGCGGTTACAATATTTCGTACGTTACTCCGTGCAAGGAGGTAAAAAGATGAATCTTTACAAAATATTTTATTGCCATCCAGATCTGAGATAAACATTCTGAATAGCTCCGAATTTCTTCATCTAGAAAACTTTGTAGAAATGAAATTCAAGACTTGCAACGTGAGAAACTTTCAGGTTTTCCAGAAGAATGAGAATAAAAGCGTTCTTTCGCAAAAATAATTGCGGATGTAAGAATTAAGAAAACATTTATAATTCGTTGAAATTTATGAGAAATTTTTGAAGAATGACAAAAGTTTTTTGAAGAGAATATTTTGATGATAACTCCTGATAAGATTAAATGAGAGCGCATCAAATAGTTAAAAACGGTACCGGAAATATATTGCCGAGAATGTATCAAAAAGGATCCTGGACACGTGGTATTTTACCAACAAACAGATACACTAAAAAAATAATTTTATTTTTATAGAGAATGTTATGACTCAAATCGGAATATCTTGAAAACCAGCGGGAGAAATGAAATTAAACTAAAATTAAATTTTGGTCCATTAACTTTAACTAAAATAAAAAAAACTCCTTAGATAGTAATTTTTGTCAGTCTGTGTTACCAAAATAGATTTTCAGCGTAACTAAAAATATTTATTAACTAAAATAATTACAGAGAATGTTCAATTTTCATTATTACATAAAAGAAATTTTATTTCATTGGTACGATTGTCTTCAATATGCAAACGATTATCAATGCATGGGATTTAAATGGGACAGACATATTCTTATACATTTAGAATACAAATTTAATAAATTGATTATATGGATAATGCATAAATTGATTGTATGCAGTGTTGGTACGTTTATGAGGTTACGATACTTCCGTTTTTAATTTGAAATTTTTTTATCGCCAGGTTCCAAACGTTCAGGGTGTGGTCGGATTTTTTGTTTTGGGTGCAGTATACATTTATCCAAACCACAAACCAACGTCATACGTCAACATATATGAACGTATGACGATTCTGCGATAAGAAAAAATACATTAAACGATTTTGGTAATCGTTTCATAAAGTAATCGAAACAATGAAGAATGTTAACACTCTTACTACTGCTACAAAGTCATAAATAATTTTTCCAAGAAAAAAAAATCCTAATCGTAATATTTTCTCTCGAAAATATTACCATAATTTCCAGTAAATTTTATATTTCATTTTGAATTTAGGTAATTATAAATCACGTAACACTTTAAATAATAATTTCGGAGACCTTGACTAAAGATACGTTTCTTTTTGGTTCGCAAATAATTAAATATCAAATTTTAGTTTTCAACAGAATTTAAGAAAAATGCTTTTAGCCAAATAATTTAAATATTATCTTGACATTTTCATATGAGCGTTTACATGTTCTTGTTCTTGCACGTTATTAATTCTTTTATAATCTTTTAATTTATTTTTTAGGTTTCCAAAATGAATGAATAATGAATGATAGACAACATATTCCCAAAACTTACATCATTCCCAAAGCAATTATTTTAAATATAATGTTAATTTATAAATGGAGATACATACAATAAACAAATTACACGTAACAATTTACAGATTTTATGAAAGAACGAATGAACGAATGAATGAATGAGAGAATGAATGAATGAAAGAATGGAATTAATGGTAGTCTGAGAAAGGTTGTGTAGCATCTACCGGTATAATCATGATATCTATGTTGAAGGAACGATGGAAGTGTACCCCTTCTCCACTCGTTTTATTCGTTGATGGACTGTAGGAGTTTGTAACGGTTTATTCTTTATGGAAATGCATTTCTTGCTTCTTCATGTAATAAATAGTTTTAATTAATCTCACTTATGTAACGTTATTCATAGAGTAAACGGCTACTGTGCACATGCAACAATTAGTTGTACATCATTATCATTATCATTATCATCATCACCATCACCATCAACCGCCACCTAATTATTGCGGCATGCTAATTTTCTACACGAACATTATGTTATAATTTATTAAATTACGAAAAAAAGTGCTAAAGAAATAATTTTGTTTAGTTTATAATCGCGATTAAATAAGGAAGGAAGGTATGGTAAATTCGCAAGATTACAAAGGGTGACTCTCAATAGTCTGCTATGCAAAATGAAGTAAGTTAGCAAAATACAAAAATTCTTAATAATATTATCGAAGATTAATATAAATATATATATGAAAAAATTTATGAAAAAATCTTTACAAAATTAAAATTATGAAATACACATTTATGAAAATTATTTGAAAAATCATTCGCTTAATCATGACATCACTACTTTCAGCAAGCATTATCTTCTTCTTACTGAAGCGCATTAATTACTAGACGGACATCTCGTGACTAAAAAATGTCATTCGCTTTTGCAAAAGTCTTTAATGACTATAAGAATTCCCTCCCTCGCACCCCATGTTGGTGAGTAATATAATCGGTCTTCGTGCCCATTTCTTTGCATACGTAAAGCACCCTTACAAGTGTCTTAAGATAACAAGAAATTTGCAAGTAGAGGAAGTAAATTAGAAGTAAATGAGGTTCGGTTTTCAATGGGCGATGAATGTGGTGAAGGGATATTATTGACATACGCGGTATTATTGACATCTACTCTGACATGTAAACGTACGCTTCATTTGCCATGAATTAACTGCGTTTATATAATATAAGGAATAATTGCATTGGAATAAAGAAATTAAACTTTAAAAAATATTTAAATTTTTGTTTAAAACGAAACGGGGAAAAGAGCGTAAATTAAAGAGATTTTCTTAGAATTAAAACTTGAAAAAATGTTGGGTGATAATTCATGTTGATGATGCCAACGATGTGGTAATATTGATGATGACGTTAAGGTGCTAACGAGCCACATCAAACAAGAAGAACAATCAGCTGATATTTAAATTTGAGACAAATAAAAAACCCAGAAAGGGTTGAAATCGTAAGTGAGACAATGTCAACCTCATGTGACGTGCTATTTCTATCATTCTTCGAACTATTGCCACCCTAAAAGACCTGAAGGTGCGTCACTTTAAGTGGTGCGCCAAGAACGAGGAAGTAATTTTGGATTTAAAAAATTATTTCAATATTTTAGTAATGATTTTTTGCTGTCTATAAAATACAATCCATTCATGCGAATAAATTTCTATAAGAAAATTAATTTATATTCAAATGCTCGGGGCATATGAACTGTCTAACTCATTGGATATATAAATTGAATAGAATTGTATAACTATCACGCCTACTAAAATGTCTGCGATTGATTGAATCAAATGAGTCCCGCCATAAGTAATAAGCTCAATTAATTTAATTTTCCAATTAAAAATTAAAAAATTAATAAAGATTGATAAATGCAGAAGCAATAATTTGTCTTAATGTTCTATTAGGGGCGTGTCGGAAAGGATATATGTCGTGAACTTTGTCGCGCAGCATTGTTGTCCCGTTTCATCCAACACGAAATTTAAAAGAAAAAGAAAGTAAAATGATTCAAAAAAAGAAAAAAAGAAAAACAGGGTTAAAGCAACAATTCAGTTCATTAAGAAAGAAAACGGTTTGCGGTACTTGCTATACCTTAAAATCGTTAATAGAGTTTCACTTCAGTAAGTACTAATAAGAGAAAGGGTATCATGGCGTGAGGCTAATTGAAAATTATTTTTGGGAAAACTTTAAAATGGCATAACATTTGTATGAGCATCAATAGAGAGTTCTACTAATGATGACTTTTAGGAAAGTCGTATCATTTATACATACATACGTCTTGCGAATTGCATACGAGTATAATATTTTGCCATTGTTGAAAAATTTTCTTTCGAAACGAGTTTAAACCGAATTAAAGAATTTCTATAATTAAATTGTATTCAATTGTTTCCATTCTGGTATCATTAATTTTATTGGCATCCTACGATCATTCAGTGAAAGTTTTTACACAAACTATTTACCTCGACCTTGCTAGTTTAGGAGCCACCCCGCCCCGACTCCTTTTCTCTACCAATCACATTCTGTGATATTGCAACCAAACATTTTTGATAAGATAAAGAAATCTTAGTTGAACATAATTTAATCCTTTTATGTCTGACAGCTCGAAGCTAATCTGTCAATCAAAATATCGAATGGAAGAGGTTTACAAAAGTGAAGGAATAAACATAAACCAATGTGAGCATTTGTGATCAGACAGTTTTAATCACAGAATTATTATTGACACGACTTAAACAAAGAGTGAAATAGAAAGAGAGATATAGGAGAGAGAAAGCAATGTTTTAATCAGAAAATTCTTTTTCCATACAAATGTGAAGAAAGTAATAAAAAATTGCTTTCGAAAAATATTTGTAGAAAAATCTGTGTGGCCTATTTTTACACTTTTATTGATAAGCTGATAGTAAAATGGCATGAATGAAAAAGCAAGGCTTTGTTTGTTTACGGACAAGATTTTAAGACCCTCATTTTCAAGACTTTAACTTTCTTTCTCCAAATCTTTTTAAAAAAATCTCAATATTCTCTCAAGCAATTCATCGATATCAGTTTAAGCATTTCTACGGGTACCAGCTAATCCTTATCATTACACTAACTACAGGCGGCGATTTAGCGATATCGTGATTGTAAACTAATTATGAGAAAATTAATCAGATGAGTCTGACTTTATTTAAATCAGACTCAGAGAAAAATTGAGTCTTCCATAATCGAGACGAATATTAGAGACGCCTCGATACATATTAGGCAGGGCACTAATGAAACACATGACTTGAAAAGTAAGAGTTAAAATATATATAAAGCATTGTTCTAGAACTCATTATTATTAGAGAAAATATATCATTGAGAATTATTAATTCAAAATATTTTATCTAAATTCGATCTAAAGTCAAATCAAATATAGTTATTGGAATTATAATCGACTGATTTGTTACTTCAATAACGATAAGTTTTACTATTTCTACGAGTGCATTCATTTATTAGGAGATACTTTGGTAAAAGCAATTTCCTGTGTATTGACACACCTCTTTAAAAAAAATTTTTAAAGTGAAATCAAAATTCATTATTTTATTTATTATTGCGTTTGTACATATTTATAATTGGTCAAAGCCAATCATTTAACCGAGACATTTCACGCTTGCCTAAACAGTTGAGCGGAAATTTTTAGTATAAAATGAACTCCCGGCAGATACAAAAAAAAATAAATAAATTCAAAAAAATATATTGCATTCCCGTTGAAAATTATTGCCATTGAATTGATGGCATTATGGTTAAATGAAAACCACCCCAAAAAGTCGATTTTTAATTGTTTTTTGAGTTCTCAATGCATTTAATTTACCCCCGCCCCCTTTCCGTAAACAAATTTTTTCCAGGAATTATTTCTTTTGCTTTCACAATTTTCGAACACCAAAAAGAGATTCCGAATGGAATGAATGGTAGAAGTAATTATTGAAGCTTTGCGTACAGGAATAATTTTCAAAAGGGATAAGGTTATGTTGATTTATTTTTACATTTCAATAAGTGTATAAAATATAATTATTTTTTGAGTTAATTTAATTTTTATTTTTATTTTTATTTTTATTAAATTTACAAAATTTTATTAGTTTTTTACGAAATTTTGAGTCAGAAAAATTGCGGTCCTCGGATTTTCTTACATTTTATTTCGGTTATTGTTAATTTTAGTTTTAGTTATGTCTAGTAGTTTTAATCATTTCGTGTGTTATTAAATAGAATTGTTGACAGAGACCATTTTCTCAGTTAGAGTTTTACTATTTCGACTTTGTTTGCTTTCACATTAACTGACATGCGATTTATATTAACTTTTGACTTCCTTTGCAACAACAACAACAAAAACAACAACAACAACAACATGATGCTGATGCCGTTGATTCCCTAACAGCAGCTACACCATTTTTATTTTGTCTTCGACGTTTACATTTCATTAGTTTTCAGTTAAACTCTCGCTCGTTGTTTGGACTTTTCCAAAATATCTTAAAAGACAAACTTCGGGATATTTCTTACTTTCACTAAAAAAAACGACAACATATGGCTTAGCATGCTATCGCAGAGCAGCCTTTCTACAGATGCATTATACGATATTGTATTGGCTTTTTATATGTTCGGCCTTAAATTGCTTTGCTAAACGCGTGTCGATTTTTGACAATTGACATGAAAAGGTTCGAATGAATGGATGGTATGAGACAAGAAATAAAAAGCAAAGAAAGAAAATGTATCTGCTCTAATAATTATTAGCAAAAGCCAGAGGAAATAGATTTTACAATTATTGATTTTTTTATTTGTTTGTTTCGAGTTGTGGTTGGGGTTTTTTTCAGTAACAAATTAGTGGAAAAAATCATGTCAATCTCATAAATATAGAGACGAAATTCTAAAGCACTTTTGTTGATTTTTTTTCAATTTTATTACAATTTAATTTTTTAAGTGTAATAATTGTCGTAGTAAAAGTAGTATGAGAAAGCAATGGACAGGAAACTGGTCAGTGGCAGATCATGTGGGAATATGCGCATGCCCACCGCGACATTAATCAATGTTTTTGCATCACCTTCGTTGTCAAGAGAACGCTGTCCGATTTGTCGTCTCGGTCACCGGCTGGCCATTTCGGAAGAAACGGAAAGCGATATCATGGATTCACAAAGTAGTTCAGTTAATGATTATTAAAACTAACATATATTCTCCGATCATGAGACTGGAGAATGAAAGAGGCTGAAAAGTTCCTCACATTTAATTCTTGTCAATTAACAACGTTTAGCTTAAAACTGTTTCGAAAAAGACTGTCTTTCATTAAAATCAAAATTATGCTCTTTAAACGTTTGCGAGAAATTATGGAAATCTTTTTTGAAAAAAATCGACAATCGATTCCACAAGAAAGCCATACCATTAAGAGTTAATAAAATCCACTAAAGATATTTTAAAAGCTTTCAAAACTAATCAAATTGACTCTTGACTGCTATGAGATGCTGATTTTGAAAGTTAGCCAATTCTATATCATAAAAATAACGAGCTAATGCGAATTTTTAATTCACAGTCCTTTAAAATTAAATAGTTTTTGCACTGTATTGTAAAACAAAATTTCGTATTGATAAGAAGTCGCAAGTATCTTAAACGTGAATGGAATTAGCACACTTTCAATATGACCGGCTCATATATTGTAAGACGGATATATAACTTTGCAAGTATTCCTTCTTCTCATTTCATGTATTGTAAAAAGTAGTAAACACAATTAAGTTGAAAGCTTTAAAAAAGTTTTTTAAGAAAATATTTGTTAGTTGATTCAAAGAAATTTTTCTTGTAATATTAAAAGATAATAAAGTAAGGAAATAAATACAGTTTCTCTTTCTTTCTCTCTGTTTCTCTTCTTATTTTATTTTTACATTCCGCTTAGGATAGACGTCCTACAAATTACAGTTTCTCAGGCATTAAATTACGTTAGTTGTTGTTTTTTTTTTTGTCTGTTTTATGGCAAACTTTAATTATCTTTTTTTTGGAAGTGAAGGAATAGAAACAGCAGCAGTTATAAAATCTTAACTTTTTCCATTAGAGATTTCTTTTTGGCCTTTGTTTTATTTTTTATATTATTAAATAAATTCATTTATTCTGAGGATTTTGGATAAAAAGCTTGTTTAATGATTTATTTTGCAATTCAAAAAATTGCCTCTTTTATTATTTAAACTTTTTACTGTTCAGAAAAAATGTTTCATATAACGTGCATGTGCTCTGTATCCGTACAAGATGATATATTTCAGTATATATTCTTTTTTAATTTATACAAATTGCATAACCTCTGTTATCAATTTCAATCATATTTCATTTTATCGTGTCAAAGTTGAGACAGTTAAAGTTTTTTTTTATTATTATTAAAACAATTCCATTAATACTATGTAAAATTTTTAATTAAAATAGAGAAAGTCCTATCATGGAGTATTATTTTTAATGAAATAAGCAAAGAAAAATTAGGCCGATTCTACAGCTAGATCGTTTTAAAATGCAAGTAATTCGAAGAAGGGAGGGCGTTATTTAAGGAAATCTTTTATTAAGTGTTTTGAGAATCATGACTCCAATATTCGAAAACAGCAACGAAACTTCCATAAAATGAATTCAAAACTTTTATTTATCAATATATATTATATAAAATGAAATTGCCAAGACGTGTTTCGAGACACTTTCGATTATTTTCTTAAACATTTTTAAAATATTTGTTAAACTCTACGTTTTTTCTTTGTTTAAAACGAACCTTAATTTCAGCAAGAGTTTTTAAAGTATTTAAACAAAAACGGTCATAATCATAACTTTTATTTCGTATCAAATAAAATAACAGTCTTATAAAATTCTAATAAGTAAATAATGTCAAGGAAAACTCTCGAAAAATCAATCAATTTGTTACAAAAAAAATTAAAAAGATTAAACTCGAAATAAGTTTCGTACCAGTTACGAAAATCAAGGATACAAAGGATATTAAATTAAAACAATTTCATATTGTCAGACAATTTCTAACGGGACTATTTTGTAATAGTTTTTTTTTGGTATTTTCTTTGGCAAATTTCGTGAGTGTTTTTTCATTCAAATGCAATAAAAAGTTAATTAATATGAATTGATAAACAATTTGTCCTCATTTTTTTATTGGATATCATATAAAAGTATAAAGAACTGCCAATATACGAAATGAATTCTCACAAATTTCGGTGTTTTTTTTTTTTTTTTTTGATAAAAAAATATTTAGTCGATAAATTCGTTTCAAATGTTTAACTATTATTACTTGTTATTGCTTTCGTCACAATTTGCGATAACGTGTATATCACACGAGTATCCTTATTGAGTTCAATGTTCTCTACGCAAATTGAAGCTTCTGCTTTAAATTGACGCTTGTAATTATTTGAAAAAATTCCCATAAAAAATTGGATTTTCACAGTTTTCCTTCACTGAATTGAAGAAATGAAAGGGCAATGGAATGAAAGGACGATGGAATGAAAGAGAACGGGCAAGGCAAGAATATTCCCGAAGAGCGAATAAAATCAATATTTTCTACTGCTGCAAAACCGTCGACGTAGTAATCTAAGGAATAAAAGAAATTAAAAAAGAAAAGGAGTTAAAGAACGGGGTGAATGCACTGGAAATGAGTAGGGAATGTTTACATATTTCTGTATGTTAATTTCACGAAAACGTACACTATATGTCGTTTCTCGTCTAGCCATTGTGGTGGTAGCACGAATATAACAGAATATATTACATAGAGTGGATGAAGGAAATCAATACTACTCGAAAAGAAGGCCCGAGTTTGGGGTAGTCTAAGTCGAAAGTTGCAACCAGCCAACTTTGACGAGGAGACACGCCAAGCAAATATGTAATGTTGTTAGTTACGTTATATTACGTTACGTGACGTTTTCTTACAAATTAACAAATTTTTTCCTTCACAATAATCATCATCATCAAACGTTTGGCACAATATTTACAAATTTGGGCCAAACTTAAAAATACTCGCATAGCCAACAAAATGCAGAGGATGGAAAAGTATCCAATAAAAATGTACAATAATATTTACAGTTTATGTGAAAATGTGTATGAATGTGTGTTTTTGCGCAGTAGTCTTTTTCTTGAATGCCTATACGTTTTTTTATCTTCTTATGCACAAAAATGATCATCTCAGTTGTCTAATGATCACCCCTGAAGGCATATTTCTCAGCTGAATAGCAAAAAAACCGGTGGGAAAGAAAATGAAATAAATGACGTACATGAAATTAATGAAGAAGAATTCATGAAGATTGCTTCGAGCAGCGTGGAAGCTTCGTTTAAATTCACATTTACTTTTACTTTTGATGATTAGTGTGTAATCATCATTAAAAGCAACCATTCTATCCTGAAAATCTTTATCCCAAATTTTTTTTATAAAAATTTTTCTTTTCTTTCAATAAACATTTTGCCAGACTTACCTTTTTTTAGTTTTGCCGACGTTATAGAGTTCGACATGTTTGAATGCTGCGTAAGCGGCCATTTCGTTTATGTTTTTTATTTTGTGTTTTTCTTTTTGCGCGTGCTAATTTCGAAGTTAAAATATTTAATTATAGCGAATTTATTTATCTGGCAATATAATTTCTAATTATTGAATTGCACGGTTGGTCGCCGCGCTCTAACACGAAACTAGTCTTAAGCGCTTGGCAGATTAGTCTTAAGATTTCTATAAAAAGAAAGAATACTAAAGAAATTTACACAATTTGATTTTAATGGGAATATAAACTCGTTCTATAAAAAATAACCGTTAATTAATCAGTTACCGGAATCGACCAACCATGTAATTCATAACTGCGTTCTAAATGTTCGTAATTCTTAAACCAAGTTCATGTAAACTTGAAAAACAATACCAGGTTTTAATCGTCGTCGTAGCAGTGCAATTTCAATTCAATTGATCAATTTCAATTGATCTTTACATGTATGAGATTATATAGGTCCTTACATGATCTTATGTCATTCTTGTAATCGAAGCACGTGCGTGATAAAGCATGTATGGTTTCACCGGAGATTATTCAAGTGAACAAATAGTAAGAGCATGTTGAGCATCAATGTTTGGAGAGAGATCGAAAGGAAGAGAGAGCACTCGCTACACAGTCGCGCCTAACTGGCTGTCTTCAATTCGATACGAGCTCCACAAAAATCAATAGAATCAACAAAGAACGAATTATGCACAGCTTCCCGAACGGCAAAAGATTATTTTGCTTGTGGAAGGACTGAACAAAGATATGACACGAATCTGGATATATACATTTCATCAAAGATTTTAAAAAAGGACTTTTTTAATTTGAATTTAAGCTTGGTATTTTTTTAAAATACTGTATTTATTTCTTTTGAATTTTCTTGGAATAAAATTCGTTTAATACCAAATGAAAATTTATGAAGTTAGTTTAAGAAGAAACTTTGCTCTAAAAATTAGTTCTTACGTATTAAAAGAGTATCGCCTTTAAGGTAAGATAATTTCTTTTTAAATTAAATATCAAAAGTTTTAAACAAATTGAAGAACAAAAATCGTTTATCACAAAAAACTTTGTTGCAGTCTTTATAATAATGGAAGAAGAATTCACACTAGATATATTTTTTCCCTATCACACTTTCCCACTTACGGTGCTGACGTTTTGAATTTAAGCTTTCGACTGAACCAAACATGGAAATGTGGAAAGCATTTTATATTTCATATTGATCCAAATATGAAAATGTCCAAGAAAAACAAAGAGATTTTTGTAAATAAAGAATGGAGAGAAAATCAATCAGAGAGAGAAAGAATGAAGCGCTCAGAGAATTGCAAACAGCGTGTGAGACGACAACAATCGCATGTATACCGTCGTTGTGTTGACAAGCACTGTCACCGGCGCTGAAGTAACGTGAAATGAATTTAGTCCGACAAGAATATGAAAACCAGCCTTCATCACAACTAGCATTCACAGCTGTGCCCTCTCCCAATTGAATAGAGCACTTATCACGAGCAGAACTCCCTAGTAGTAATTAGTTGAAAGAGAGAAGCTATGCCGGCCTTCCATCCAGGAAAAAATCAAAAAGACTCACACGAAGAGATGGAGAGAGAGCAAGTTAGTCGCTACTGAATCTTCATTGCTCTAGAAAGCCAAACTTATGCACTTTTTATTTATTTTTTTTTAATTTTTTTGGAGAACCGACTGGCACCCGTTGTGTGGCAGCAAGCAACGGAACAGGCGAGAGTTCCGTTAGCTGCAATGCGCTGCGAATTTATGTTGAATGAGACGCATTAGTCATCGTCAAGGCAGTTCAACAACCGTGAAATACGGCTAAAATTTGTTTACAACCAGCGAGTCTGGCGAGAAAAGCTCCCGCCGACATTCTCTTCCGATAGAGTTTAACATCAAACAGAGCCAGTCAGAAGCACGAGAAAATCAGATGCGAAAAATCTATTCGAGCCGTATATTTTAGTTTTATAGCATTTCTCCATAATGTTATGAATTAAGTTTTCATTAAAACACATTAAAACAAAATGCATACACATTTATTTACTCTCCCAGCGCATACCGCAACACGTCTTTATCGCAAATTTCATTAAATCCGTTCCATGGATCTTATTTTACTGAAGAGCAAAAAACCACCACGAGGGAACGCTGCTCGCAAGAAAATGCAGGTGGAAAATTTGAGATTGCCTAGCAAGAAACTGAACTCAGAAGTTCTCTTCACTGATTTTTTTTATCTTTATAACTCAAGGAGTTACGGACCGTTTTGTGAGGGTGGCAGTTTTCCGAAGATGCAAAACACGAATTAATTTAAAAAGACGTTAATTTAGAAGAATTAACGGTCTCTTAATAGATTTAGAGATAGAATTCTTAATAGATCTCACTCATAGAACAAATGTCCAGATTAATTCGAAAAATGGATTAAATAAAACAAAAAACCATTTTTTCTTAAAATGAACAGTCTCGAAATTTCATCTTAGATATCGATAAAACAATTTTCTTTTAATTCTATGAAGAAGTCAAGTAACAGACAGCAGACAACTGAAAATGATGAATGAATGTATGAAGAAATGCTCTAGAAAACGTCAGTCCGATCTGATTAAGTTAATCTCTTGGGTTGTAACCGCGTTTGAGTAACGATCATTAATAGCCCGTTACTCATTTTTTTATAAAGAAAAAATATTTTAATTTTAACTAACTGAACTCAAGGCTTACACACGGGTGGAGTCGATGTGAATGAAAAAAGATTTCAAAAGTATTTCATGAAATATTTATTTATGGGAAAAGTCTGTTTTTGGATGAGAAAAAAGATTATGATTGATGATTAATGGATTCCTTATTCGTCCAAAAAACTCATAAAAAGCTTACTCGTAGAAGAATTTCTACAAAAGGGAAAGGTTTTTGAAAAACGATTGCCATTTGAATAAACCATGAATAACAGAGTTTGTTAATTACTTTACCATTAATTTATAATTACTTTCGTTATTACATTTTAAGTTATTTTAATGACGTATTGAAAAAATAAATAATCAGATCTTATAAAATGTACTAATCGAAGTCATATAAAATTGTGTAGAAGGTTAAATAATTGCTCGCAACAGAAATTAATATAGCCCTTAGTACACGCTCGTCTGATGAACTCGATGGGCATCGAGTAGGTTGTGAAGAATGACTTGACGAAGAATGTAATTGAGGAAAAGACCAATTAATAAATGTACAAATATTGTTTAATTTCTTTGATTGATACTACACAGTTGACAACATTCTGTAATAAAACTCTAGGGTCAGTCTAAAGCAATGCTCAATACTCTAGCTTTAACAACGTAAGGGCCTATGGGTCCATTTGGGTAACAATTGAATTTAATTTCATGTAACTCCTTTAACTCGTTCTGTTCCTCAAATAAAAATTTAAATCTCTTTAAAATTTAATTTAATAGACAGAAATAATAAAATTAAGATTGAGATTATTGCACTATTTTGGAATTTTTTTTATGAAAAGGAAGCTATTTGTTTATTTACATGAAATTCCATACGAGTTGACTGACTGTAATTGTCAATTAGAAATTATTTTAATTAACCTAAATACATTGAATTCAGATCTTATCCACTTCCATTATATTTTGCCCTTTTTTCCATTTTCTACTTCGGATTAATTCAAAATTCTTAAAATCTAATTTTAAAAATAACATTTCTAAAAATTGCTTTTGCTTCTCTTTCACATCACACAGTTTTTCCTTCGACATATCCTGTAATAAGTGTGTTATCAATTCCAATAATAATAATCACATCATTCAACACCTTGAAACCAATTACGCTCTCTACGAGATGATCGTACGTGTTTTTTTTTCTCCTTTCATTCATTAACCCTGCTAGCTTCTATTTCCTTTATTGCGTCTACATCAATTTTATTCTGCAACCACAAAATGAATTTATTCGTTTGGAAATCTATTTTCTACATCTATCGAATGCACTTCTATAAGAATAATGCACCTGCGTCGTTTGGTTTCGTAGATGAAGTTGAATTGAAAAGACAAAGGAAGCTTCGGGTTTTTTTTGCGATTACAAAAGCACGAGGGTATCTCGTGCTACTGCGTAACCTTCATCTGCAGTAGCAGTAGCAGAAAGTTTGACCATAACCGCAGTTGTGGCCACAACTCCGGCGATTATCATAGACTGAAAACATAGACACAGCCGCAACCAGTTAATCGTGTTCGTGTTCGTTCGTTGGTTCGTTCGATTTTTTCTCGACAACAACTTTGTGTTGTTGTTTCTTAAAGACGATTAGTTTATTTTATTTTATAGAAGCTTAGCCACGACGAAGTTTGCAATTATTATTATTATTATTTTTTTTTCCCCCGAACTGAAATAATCTTTGCAACACTTGAAGATGTTCAGATTATTCATTTTTCATTTTCTGGCTGTCATAAAGTGAATGTACTTTCCCACTGATTTCTTTTTTATTTTGCCTTCTTTGATGTTATTAATTAATTCTCCAACGTTTGAAGATAATTTTCACACTTTTTCTTAAATTCAAATTCACAAAGACGGGCATAGGTGAACGAATGGGGTTCAATGTTTCCGATTATCAATCGATTTTATAAATTGAAATTGACTACCCGTACATAACTTATAGCCGATATTTTATTACTTATGAGTGATTATTTTTATCATTTTTATACTTGAGTGATATGATATTTACTAAAGTCTTTGCTAAAGTTTCTCGACTTTAAAACTAATTTACTAAACAATCGTTTATCGTTCAATCAAATCGATACGGGCTATAAATTTCACTTTTACCTTTTCACAATTATTTGTAACAAATTATATTTCAAAAAAAAATTGACAGAATATAATTTTTCTCTTTCCATTTTTCTCATTGTGGTTTTTCTTATTACAATCAAAATTAGAAATTTTCATATTTTTTATATGATTTAACTTGTTTTTTTATAAAAATTCACCCCTTCCCCCTTTTTTTGTGGATAAAAACCACAAAGAAAGTAAGTCTCGCCAATTGATTAAAAATTTTATTTTAATTTTTAAAAGCTTTAATAATTCTTAAATCATCAACTCCTCAAACAATTAACAAATATATCAGTCAGTCAGTCAGTCGTAAGCCGTTGAAAATGGGTCAATCTTTGATAAAATAAGAAAATTAAATTCCTTTGGTTAGCTTGGAAAATGTAGTAGCTTGTGTGAAAATCCGTTAATGCTCTAAAGTATTAAAATGTTAATCTTTCAAAAAATACTCGTAAATAATAATTTTCTTTGGAAATCAACTAAATTGAACTTTCTTTAAATAGTTTCATATTCCGTTACGCTTAGTTTGTTTGATTTGTTCCAAATATTTTCATATTTAATTACTTGATTCTGAAAAGAATAATTAAATTCCTGACTAGTAGATCTCTTCTACAGCTATAAAAATTATTCTGGCTAAAATAAATAAAAATAACACACAAAATGGTTTAGTATTTTAGCATCATCGGACTAAAAGTAATATGTTGTCCAAAATATTAAATAATGGAATAAATGAGCTGTTTTTTCTTGAAATGTAGTCGGAGTTCACTTTTACATAATTTGAGATATCTAAGGATTTGCGTTTCAAAGCGAATAAAAATATACGTACAGGATACTACACTCCTTAAGGGTATATCCAAAACTGTTAAATTTATAATTCCTGTTAAAGTAATGACAATTATTAAAAATATAATATGCGCTTTATTACCAAGAATGCAGTTAGGTTGCCATCTAACACTCTTAAAAACACAATTCTTGCAATTCAAACCACTTTTGAACTACATAAAACATTCAATCCTTAAACAATTTACATACATCTACAATTTGTGCGTGTGTGTGATTGGAATTTGAAGAAATAATCAAGTTCCAATGATGTACGCGGCAATAGGTCAATTATGTCCTTGAATTTTTTGGTTTTGTAATTTGTCCACATATTGGGCATGTCACGCCCGGTTTTGTGCGTTCAAAATGACCCATACTGTCATCACGACCATACAATTTCAGTTTCGAAATCGCAATAGGATCCGAAATATGTGACTTTGCCGATTTCGTCTATTTTCAGTATCATACAATTCATAACAGAGAATATTCGTGCCTAAAGCCGTGAACTAACTACATATAATATATATCCATAACAGGTATCAGAAATTGGCATGATTCCTTTCAATACTTTTCACTTTCATTTACATTTTTTACATTTTCAATACCAGACAACAATAAAGAATATATATATTCTTATATTCATAACAATTAAGAATATTTGTGCAAATTTCATGAGAATACCTATTTTTTATCTTCTGTAAACGTGATGTCACCAGACAGACGAGCAAAAAGACAGAGACAGAGAGAGATGGAGAGAGATTCCCATATCGTATCACAAAGAAACAAACTTAATATACTCTAACCCTTTGGGTATCAAAAAACAATTTTTTTTAAATAAAACTAAAAAATCATAAGCGGAAAATTTTTAATTTCATAAAAAATGTCATTGAATTAATCAACGCTTTTTTAAAGTTTTCCAATTTTTTCAAACTATATAAATATAATTTATTACGAAAACGTTAACATAAAGAATGATTAAAAATCCAATTTATATTAAAATTTAAAGGAAATGTCCGGACCTATACGAGCTATCTACTAACTCTTTATGGTATGCCACGTCATGTATCTAGCTGTAAAATTGAAGGAAGCACGTTTGTCTGAGTCTTCAGATGTCTAGTGGTTTTACGTTACCCCCTCGATACTCGAAAATACTTAAATACTTCAAAAATACAAAAGAAAAGAATTGAATGCGATTTGGCTAAAAAGTGTGAAAAAAACATGATTGCTGAAAAGCTTCATTTGATATTTATTTTGAAAGCCAAATTAAAATATGCCTGCCAGCAATGATTTCCTCTCTGCATCCTTTAAATGAATTTATCACATAATATACAACTCACAAATGGTTATTTCTTTCCAATTAAAATCGTTTGTTTTATCGTCTGTTTTATTTCGACGAATGCATTATTTAGAAGATTTTTTCAAACAGTCTTCAAATTCAGTCAGCCTTTAACCAATGAGACTTTACAAAATTTGTGTTTACTAATTAAGCAAAACAAAATCATTTAATAGCTTTTATGTTTACGCTTCTCGAAATAAATGTTTACGTCTTCTTTTTTCTTCTTTGCTGAATTATTGAACTCTTGCATCTAAAAACTGAATAAATATTTTATAATTAATGAAAAAATTGAGTGTCAATTAAAATGTTCGTTTATTAATATTATTTGCATGAAATGTAGAAAACATTTTTTTAATTATTCATATAAAAATAATTCCATATAAAAATTTAACCAAATGATAATTTTTTCAAATATTTTTTTTAAATATCAAATTCAAATATTTATCACTTAAAGGTATTTTTATTTCTTTGAAAGGAATTACATATTTTGTTGATTAATTTGTCAGCTACAATTTTCATAAACGTATTTTAAAGAATTGATTTATAAACATATAATTATCAATTTTCAATTTACATTTCCTTTCATCCGTAAATTAGCATTAAGAAATCACTCTCGGTATATTCTTCCCAAATAGTTTCTACTTGACCCGTCCATTTAAAGGCATCGCTAAGAATTGCAATCAATTTGAAGACTTAATAAAAGATTTCAAGTGGTTGAAGAGAGAAAATATTAAGAAACTTTAAAATGATTTTATACAGATCTTTTAAACTTTATTGAATAAACATCTCGAAAATGATTTCAATAAAAAATAGTAGGAGAAAATTACACGAGATAAAAAAGCAATTTAATATAATTTTTTAATTGTAAATGTAATTAAAAGTAAAACTTTGATGCCTGAAACGCACGTCTTCATTAAACGCACATGAAAAGTGACTCCTCGACCCAACCCATCATAACCAAAATCGGAGGCGCAGATTAAGATGTTCTGACACTCCAAAAAAGTACGATACATTAACCTTCAGCGGTTAGACGCATTATAAAACAAGAACCCTAAAAAGTGGTCAAGGTGCACATTTCCATTAAAAACTTAATTTTGAAATTGAAATTGAAATTGAATTCAATTGAATTGAATTAAATTTTGAAATAAAACTTGTTTCGTATATTTTAATAATCTCTACTTGGTAGAGAGTTTATTTCACCCCGAGGTAAATTCACTACTGGCATTTATTGAAATGGAAATTCAACTCTACACTATGTCTTTAGCCACGAACTTAATCCTTGACAAGAACTTAATGGTGAAATCATTAAGATTTTAACCATACACACAAACCTCATCAGTGTGGTGAGGATATAAATATGTTTATACGTCATGAATGCAGTGAATTTGGTGGTGGTTTCTGGTCTGGTGAGCAAACCCGCTATTTAAAGTGGTGAAATATAGCCGACTATCAGCCAAACGCATACAATTTTGAGAACCCGTTATAAAACGCATTCCATAAATAATAATTTTAAATCAGGAAGAATCGGTCATTACTGTTAGAAATATGTTGACCTCAATTAGTTCCAGAAGGTGCGATAAATCAACCCCAACAAAAAATGTTATCATTAGACGTAATCTTGATACATTTCCCTTTCGAACAAATTTGGTACTGAATATCGGTCATTTATAATCGTGGTTAACACAAACATACGGGCGGAATAGAGATATATTACTTTTATATCTTTACAAATGAAGACATAAAGCAATATAAACCAGCTTCAGTTTAATTTAAAATTAATGAAATTAACCGTAATATTAGATTTACTTAATAAAACAATTTTGTGTATGAGAAATAAATTTACAAGAATTATAAGAAATTCCATTAAAAGTATTATTTCATTAATTAACTCTTTAAACTTGATTTGATATTAATTTGAATTAATTTCGATTAATTTTATTTAGTTTTAATTTATCTGTAAATTAGTTTTAATGAGTTTGAAATCTTAGAAATATATAAAATAATGAAAACAAAAGCGAATATAAGCGACTTCCTGTGACCATTTATCCCCCATGTAATCTCTACATAAAATTATGTCATTCCATTTAAATATTGTTGATAATAATAGCCTTTCGAATAAGAAAGTGATAAATAAAAATCTGACTTTTTCTCAATCGCGAAATAATTTTGATATATACTGCGATCGGTCTTCTTACGAAGTGGTTGAACTTCTTGTGATTTCGATAGGAATCATAAGAAGGGAACAACACATACATTATGGTTCCGTCACCATCGAGATTTTAGTTAAATGTAATCATTTTTTTTTGCTAGATCAAACTTGACACTATGATGAAACTTAATTATTACTCACTTACTCATGACATTCGAAATCTAAAATTAATGTTAAACTTCTCAATTGTTCTTAAGAGCGAATGTACTGGCGGATTATTTCGAAGAACAGCAAATCAGAAAAATGTCTTCTATCAATTCATTCTCATTAAATGTATTTGTTTTCTTTTTGGTTTCTCTACGATATTTTACTGAGTTGGCTGTCTCAACGGAAAGCCAATAAACCCGTGAAGGATGAAAATAATGTACAACCATATATTGTAAAATCGGCTGCAGTCAGTCAGTCCGGAATGCATGCATCTGAGTCATCCAAATGGTTGGCCTACGAGCAGGGAAAAGCATGCACCGAATCAGGCGCGCCGTGCGTGTAGAGTAGTTAGTGGCAGTGTGACGAAAGAATGCCAAAAAAAGGAAAACAAAATAACGAATTTGAACACGAGCCGCCGCCGCCGCCGCCGTTACAGCCGCCGTTACAGCCACCGTCACCGCCACCGCCACGTCATGCAATTCAAACAAAGACCTGAGAAAGACGAGTCATTGTCGTTGAAGACTTCAGTCCTACATCGTAATTAAGGGTGTGTACCACACACAAACTACATTGGTATTATACCCATTGCTTAAATTTCAACAGGAAATAGAGCCCAGTTGGTTAATGGCGACAATATTAAATGACAATCTCACCCTTAAAAATCGATAATCTTGTTACTTTCGTTTTAAATACTTCGTGCCAAAGAAATTCATTTTATATAAAACTCATATTCGTTAAAATCGCCACAACAACCATTCAGACCAACTAACACGAATGAATGGATCAATTGTATGATCGTCGAAGAACAAAAAATGAACTTATTCTCGGTTAATTAGAATCAACGAGCTATAAAATCTAATAGAGTTGAACACACAGTTTCTGGTTTAGTCTATCTCTGGTCGATCGATTTGATTGCGAAAAACTAGTCAATGACCCTTCTTTTTTATGCAAGCATAAAACAACAAACAAATGTAAATCGCGTGCTTTGCCACGAACAGAGAAGCTCTTTGTTAATTCGACGATATTCGATGATAAATGACAACGAATGAGTGGAAAAAGCGATTTGTATTTTCAACACAAAATATATAGCTATGTGTACGATATGCTTAAAAGAGGTTAATGCATTCGAAACACTAAAACGCTAAAGATAATCACATCAATTTATGAAACTTTGATCTCTAATCGTATTGGAACCGAAACCAAGGATTGGGTTTAATTTTTCACTTTCACGAAAGTTCTCAATTTCGTGGTAATTTATAATCCCTTTTCCAACATAAAATTCCAATGCGTAAATTATGAATGCAATGAATATAAAGCGGACATGATGAACCTTCCTCCATTAAAGCCTTCCCCCTTCCCTTCTCGTTTTGAGACCAGATAGTTTATCAATTTGTAAATATTATAACAAACACAATCCTCTTGATTGTTCTTCATTGCATTTAGTGTATTACAAGAATGTGTTTGGACTCTTTATGATTACGTTGATTTGAGTAGTAAGCTAAGCCAAGTATTTGCACCAAGAAGAAGGCTCCTCTACGCTCATCAATCACATGATACAACGTTTAAGGAATTGAAAAAGTATTCATCGATATTTCACATTTGCTTACTTTGCAACCACTTGAATAAATAATGAGTCAAAACGTAATTGTATGTGTTTATTCTTTAATCTTTATGATCGTCGTTTTGTTAGGTTGCAGCTGAAACGTATAGTGATGAATCGTCAGGTAAATTTGCATAGCCATAGTCGCCAAAGTTGGTTTTAGACGTAGAAGTGAAATGTTCCGAAACACTGACGGCCACGACTGCACAAATCGGTATCTTATCTTTAATCATTTTTCATTTTCATAATTATAAATGTTCTGCGAAGAAGCAGATTCAGAGAATTATCTAGAAGGAACATCTTTAGATGAAGAATTACATACATGCATAATTGTATCAATCATATGGTATCACATGGTATATATTCATTCTTTCGAATCATTATTATGAATAATTTGCCAACAAAAAATTTATTTATTAATTATTAAAATTTTAAATTGCAGTTTTAATTTGAGGAGTTTCTGATTTAATTCTGCTGGCAATGTTATACTCTAAAAACTATTATATATAGTACGATCATTAATTCGAATCACTTAAACAAATATATTCATTTTAATATTGGAGAATTCTTTTAAAAATTAGCAACACATTCCGACTAAAAAAGCCGGCCGGCTTGTATTTATGTTGTTCTTGTATTTATATAAATACCGGCTTGTATTTATGTGTTCTTCATTGCATTTAGTGTATTACAAGAATGTGTTTGGACTCTTTATGATTACGTTGATTTGAGTAGTAAGCTAAGCCAAGTATTTGCACCAAGAAGAAGGCTCCTCTACGCTCATCAATCACATGATACAACGTTTAAGGAATTGAAAAAGTATTCATCGATATTTCACATTTGCTTACTTTGCAACCACTTGAATAAATAATGAGTCAAAACGTAATTGTATGTGTTTATTCTTTAATCTTTATGATCGTCGTTTTGTTAGGTTGCAGCTGAAACGTATAGTGATGAATCGTCAGGTAAATTTGCATAGCCATAGTCGCCAAAGTTGGTTTTAGACGTAGAAGTGAAATGTTCCGAAACACTGACGGCCACGACTGCACAAATCGGTATCTTATCTTTAATCATTTTTCATTTTCATAATTATAAATGTTCTGCGAAGAAGCAGATTCAGAGAATTATCTAGAAGGAACATCTTTAGATGAAGAATTACATACATGCATAATTGTATCAATCATATGGTATCACATGGTATATATTCATTCTTTCGAATCATTATTATGAATAATTTGCCAACAAAAAATTTATTTATTAATTATTAAAATTTTAAATTGCAGTTTTAATTTGAGGAGTTTCTGATTTAATTCTGCTGGCAATGTTATACTCTAAAAACTATTATATATAGTACGATCATTAATTCGAATCACTTAAACAAATATATTCATTTTAATATTGGAGAATTCTTTTAAAAATTAGCAACACATTCCGACTAAAAAAGCCGGCCGGCTTGTATTTATGAATTGTTATTGCCTTCTGTCGCTACCAATTTCCTTTCATCTAAATCTTCTAAATGAGATTAATTCGCAATTATTTATACATACATACATTCCTAACCGGGTGTGGCAAATTGATATCAAGTATTTATATATTCAAATATTTTACAAAGTCAATGACTGAACATTTCAGAAACTGCTCATATAGAATATTCTCATCCTTTTCGATTTGGCGAGAGTCAAACGTAATTACAAGACATGAATATAAAAATAAGTAGAATGATCACCAACAAGAGAACCAGAAATAAGAGAAATAAAATCCATCCCAGAGAAGAAATTTACCGTCAAAGGAGCAAACTATTTGCGGTCGTAGTGAGTAATTTTTAATAAATTTAACTCCACTAAAACAATTACAGAGAATCAAGCCATATCTGTTAGGATGCTCTGTTAAGAATTGATCCATTTTCTATGCTCCAAAAATTTCGCATATAATTACTAACTATCAAATCTGCTGATGGTAGTTTCAAATATTGCGTTTTTAATAAAAAATCGTACATACTTTGATGATGGCTTGAGAGTTTCTGTTACTCCAATTAAGTTACTCATATTGCGGCTTATTTTCCGTTTATTAAAATGCAATCTTGCAGTTTGAAAGCGTTCCGTGGAAAGCAGATGAACTCCCGTTGGCTTATGATTAATACAATATAGACTGAACACGAACGAACAATAAGTGAAAGTATTTACAAAGCAATTAATTTTAAAGCAAATTAATATAATCAACACTTTCTTTATTTCAAAATTTAATTACAAAAACCGACTTATTAACAAATCGCACACAAAAATCGACCTTCCCAAATGCGTTTGCAAATTGATCTGACCACGGTTTGAAAATTCAAGTTTCCTCAGCAGGATTGCACGAAACGTAATTTAAAATAGAAAAGTGTTTAATAGATTATTTTAATTAAACACACCTGGCAGCCCAAAACACATGTGTGATAAATATTTTACATTTGATTCTAATATATTTTAGCTTAAACACATCCAAAAGCACCTGTTTTATAAAATGTTTACACCGACCCAAAATTCGACTCTGTAATCACTCATTTGAAAACAGTTTACACCTCCTTATTCGCTTTCTGTTGACAAGTGAACAACTGTTTTACTGAGTCCAAAAAGTTCGCCGTTGTGTAATAATAAACATAAAAATTATCCGTGCGCAAAATTTAGAGGCAATGCACAATTGTGAAATTGTGTATACGGAAAATACTGTAGCAATTTTCATTACTGGTATTTTCGCGGAGTTCTCCACGTCCAGATCTATCGTCAGGGTCGGAATAAGCTTCTGTGAACTTCTGGAAATAATTTAATTGCCTGGTTCTGTTTTTTTGTGTGACAATTTTTGACACTTCGAGGCATGATTTTGGGCGTAAATTTGGGAAAAACTGCGTTTAATAGAAAAAACATTGTGTATCATTCACATTTTCTTTCACTTTTGCCCGAAATGCGAATTATTCGCATTCTGCTTGATTTGAGTTTTTTGTTTGTATGGGTTTGTTGCTGTTTTCATTCGTATTCGCATTCGCATTTGGGACTTGAAGTCGATATGTGTGATTTTGGGTCGATGTAAACGTACTATTACGCCAATATCGTAAGTGAATATCAAAGCTAAACTAATCAGATTTATCTAAGAGCCAATGACGGAGACAAAATTGAAACATCAAATGCTGAGCAAGTATTTGCAATGCAATAGCTAAATAATCAACAAAAAAGAACAAAATCCGTGCAATACCATAAATCAGTCGATTGCTGGGATAAAACCGGCATTGTGGCTGGGAGGCAAAGGGCATTTATGTTTTCCCCGTTTCCCATAATATACAATGCAATTCTGAGATTGAGGCCAGATATATTTCATTATATTCAACTTCTATCTCAAAATTTTTACTGGTGTGACAAACCCTTATATAAATACTTGTTTCATCTTTTCGAACTTATATAATTTTAATAATTCATGTGAATTTCAGTTTTAGTGCTTTCACCTGTGTCTGAAATATTACACAATATAAAATTTGATACAACTGAACAGACAATCGATATGAAAAAGGCACAATAGTCGAAATTTTGAAGTCCTGTTATCCTCAAGTCTCAAAAAGTAAGTCAATTTATCAAAACCTGACAAAATTTGTTATACAATCGAGATAGCTTAAAACATTACGTTCCTTACGTAATCGCTGATACTGAGAAATCAATTCTTCAAAAGGTGAAATTTGTTCGGTATAGCATGTAAAATATTCTTGTGTACTGGTTGCTTATTTATAAAGGTGTCTTCCTGAATATCTACATACTTAATCTCAGAATGAGCATCAGGAAGCATGACTATGAAATCATTTTTAAATAATTTTTCTCTATTTCCATAAGAAACTATGTAATTTTCTCAATGGAAAAAATAAGCTAAATCTGTTTGTAATCTTTGCTGAATGCTTAATATTTACTCTATTTGGTTTTAAAATTCTAAAAACCAGTTGTGCAATCTCTAAACAAGTAATAGATTATTAAATACTGAACACTATTACAATTCTGGACTCTGCAACAACAATTATCCAACTGTACAGTCGAGCCAGTAGTTACTATTAAGTTCCACAAATCCTCGAACCAACAATACAGATGCTTTGGCAGTCCAAACAGAATTTACATTGGTTTTTCTGAGAAAATATTCAAAGCTTTCGTCACCAAGTTTTGATAAGATAAAAGGAACCATTTGCAACATAGCGTTGTGCATGTAATTGATCAGAAGAAAATGATAAATCCAATTGCTTCAGAGGCAATATTCTCTGCCACTTATGTTGACAACTATATTGACTCTGTTGAAAATCTTCCTGATGACGTGCAGCGCCAGCTTTCGCGGATACGCGATATAGACGTACAGTACCGTAGTAAGTTTTCCAAACAATTGATCTCGACAATAAATGAAGGTTGGTAATTTAAATACTGAATTCAAGATTTTTTCCATTTCAGGCCATTTACGAGATGTCGACCACTACTATGATCTGTGGAAGACACTTCAGAATTCGGGTGATTCATCTTCTAATCGTCGCGCCCGAGCAATTGCACGCATGCAGCAAAGTCTAATTCAGGCACAAGAATTGGGCGATGAAAAAATGCAAATAGTGAACCAACTTCAAGAATTAATTGATCACAAGACTCGACAATTGGATTCTGATCAAAAAAACTTGGATATAAAAGAAGATCAACAGAATGATCAAAATTCTGGTACGCCGCATAAAATTTCTCGCACACAAAGTCCTACACGCGAAAATATTTTAGCAAATGGCAGTAGCTTAGGGGATTCTAGCGTGTGTAAAGAGCACCAGATCTTCAATTCATATTCTGGTTGTGTTATAGGATCTGGAAATGGCGCCTCTACTCCGTCTTCCGATCGCTCGGGTCACGGTAGTAGTGGAAGTGGTGCTCAGCTTGGTGGTAGTCATTCAAGTTCTGGCGCTCAAATGGGTGGCAATATCAATCAAAGCGGAATTGAATCCCAACGTACTGTGAACAAGCGATCACGGCGTCGCAACGAAATTGTAGTTCAAATGGACATTTGTGGTAATGAATCCAATTCTGCAAACGAAGGAGGAAGCAGTGGAACTGGAATGTGCGTTTCTGATAAAAATAATAGTGGAATTAATTCAGGCACATCACAGAAACAGTTGGCGGGAGGAACTAGTGGAAATGCGTCACAAAAGAAAAATGGTGCACAGGGCCAGGGAACGTCATCATCCAGCTCAGTTAGTGCTGGTATAGCGGGAGGAAGTGGCATTGGTGGAGGAACTGGCGGTAGTAGCTCTACAGGCAAGAAAAAGAAACGTAAAGCACGAGGATCACAAGCGTCTAGCGCACAAAATACACGAGAAGAAACGCCACCACCAGACCCCATTGATCCTGACGAACCAACTTATTGTTTGTGTGATCAGGTGGGTTCGAATTATATTATATATTTTTTATTTGTTTTGAAAATCATAATTTTAGATATCCTTTGGTGAAATGATACTCTGTGACAATGACCTATGCCCAATTGAATGGTTTCATTTCTCTTGCGTATCTCTTGTATTAAAACCGAAGGGAAAATGGTATTGTCCAAATTGTCGAGGGGATCGACCGAACGTAATGAAACCAAAGGCACAATTTCTCAAAGAATTAGAACGATATAATAAGGAGAAAGAAGAGAAAACCTAAACACAAATTTTAAAACCATGAAGTAATTTCATAAATCGAAGATTTTTATTTTATTATAATTTAGGTCTTTGTTTTCCTTAGTGTTGTAAACACTTCTTTGTGTATAAATAATTTCATAGATCTTATCTTATATTTTCAATACATTAAAAATGTAAAGATTAATGTATAAATTTGACAAAAATATCATGTATGTTTTTCATTCCCCAAAATTGGGTTTTTATATCACGGTTAGAAACATCACGGGACACGAAAACAACCCGTTTTATAAACTTTTAGTTCTGCTTCATGGCATAGACTAAGGCCCTCATTACACATAAATAAACGATGGGACAGTAATGGTAGTTTTGACAATGTGCTTGACATTATTGTATTATGCAAAACTAATCAGCTTCCTTAGATAAAGTTTTCCATTAGGCACCCATTCATTTGAAACGCGTACTCGCATCAACATTAACAAAATCATGGGGTCGAGTAGAAGGTGCCTTGGATTTTTAGCGTCAAAGGTTTGGTGAATGTGGTTGAGCCTCCTGAAGATTTTTATCAATTTTTTCACAAAATTTACTCCGTGATTGTCAAAAAATAGTTCAACGTTAGATGGGGGGTGATAATTGTGTGGAAATTAGATATTGTTTTCGGTCTCTCAAGCTTTTAAAACACAATATTTGATACTGAATTGAAGGCCGCACTGCTCTGAGACCCCGTTACAATCGTTACGGAAATCACACGACTTTTGTTTATGCACAGTGAAACATGTTGCTTTTTTCTGGAAACTGGATGAAAGAAACAACAAAAATATGGCTCAAGTTCACGTATAGTGTACGTGATGTAAACAATGCATAAGAAATAGACGTCAAATAACTTTTTCGCGTGGTGAAATCTCTGATACTAAACGTCTTGAATATTTTTACTTACTAAAGTACTGAATACATTTTTACGACACCATACATTTTTGCATTTTTAAAATATGACAAAACAAATATGAATCAAAATAAATATTTTGGTAGAAATAACAGTATGATAATAAATAAATTTATTATTGGCTAGTGCTAGATATATTTAAAATAACGGCTAATACTTTTAATTAAATTAGATTTTGAATGGTTTGAATTTCACCTTCTCAGCTGTTAATTACATGGCTTTCTTTTAACGACAAAAATGCTTTCGGATGTCGGGCTAAGTTAAATTTTGACAGCAAAATTTGTTCTTCTCTTTTTGTGTTTGTTCTTAACTTCTTGTTGTTTTTAAATTTTTTTACTACTAATTTACTACTAATTACTACTGGAAAATACTAAAAATAACTCCGTCTATTTTCGCTTCCCTAAATTGAAGACGAATCTGCTTCCCAGTCTGTGTTTAAGGATTGAAATTTGAATTTTTCCATCCTCAATGGTATTTTTCAATCAATTCTGAACTTAGTAAGAGGGCTAAGAAACCAGGTTTGTATCCTTATTTCTAATGACATTTTAGAAAATGTCATTAAAAGTTGATTTTTAATGTCAGGACACCACAAAATTTATTACAGTGAAACAATTACCCAATCATGGTTTTATACCGGAGAAGTAATTTTTAATTTCAAATAAATAATAACAATATTAATTTTCGGTTTTTTCACTGAGTCATAATATTTTATTTATCAAATAATTAAAAAATAAGAAATAATATTACTTATGTTGAATAAATTCTAACAAATTTTCGATCGTTTTTCGATCAAAGTATTCCTGGAAATGGAAGTCACAGGCACAAACAATCGAGCAATTGCAAATCAGACAAAACAATATTCCTGCTTCAGATGCGATTGCTATTTCCGGTTACAATTTTAGCACTTTGGTTCTCATATTTCAAGGTCGTTATAAAATTCTATTTCGGTTACACTTTCACTCTTTGGCTTTATACATATCTTATTAGTTTTATTTTATGAACATAATACTTGTTTTAATTTATTAGAGAAAATATAGCGATTTTAGTAGGGTAGGAATATAAACATAATGTAGTTTCGTGCGTTGTTTTAATGACTTTCAAAATGAAGAACCTTACTTAAGAAAGTGTGCAAAGTGCTTAACCCCATTTTTTGAGAAAAAATTTTTTCGAAAGAATTCAAAATTCAACTTATCAATTACTCTTTTTAGCTCTGATCAATAATTAGTTACTCAATGGTCTTAACGACCGAATGCTTTTTCAATCATTTATTCACTCGGTCTATTATATGTCACATATAAAATAATTTTAGTAAAAGCGTTGATATATGTATTTTCACCATACGCATTTTCACAAATAAAATTCCAATTTAATTTTTTTGTTCAAAAGAATTTAGTTTTGCCCTTATATTGCTTCACAGAAATAATAGAATTTTCGTCAGTTATTTGAACGTCGCTCAAGTTCAACTGATGTATTCGCAATGTAATTAGCTAACTCCTTGCACTTGATTGATTAATTGGGTATCAGTATTTACTCGCTGAACGATATCTAAATTACTAAGAACTAGCGAACGGTTGAATTACTCAATAATTTCTGTAATTACTAATTCTGCGAGCCGGATTCACTCGTTGATTTATTACTGAATAACCATCTGCAACTATCGAGAAGAACTATCGAATAAATGTATAATTTACAACTAGCAAATAACTCGATAGTTATTATTCGATAGACCCCAACACTATTGTTTACGTAATTGTTCTCAAGAAATATCACAAATCCCATATCTATCGTGAACTAAATGCTCATGTATGAGCCCTATACGCTTCTAGCAGAATCGAAAATGTTTGTCTTTTCTTTGTCATAATTTTTTGGGGGAAAAAGAGATTCCTATCTTGTTATCTCTGTTCTAAACATTGATTTTGCACAAAGTTAATAAGGACATTTTGTGAGATTTGAACAAAATTTACTAGAAGTTTTAAAGAAATACGCGGATAGATTTTGTAATTACGAATAACAAATCATGTCCCAAGTAGATTTTGTAAGCCAATGATTTTCTGGATCAACTTTATCAATCTTGTTTAACAAATTATATATATGGTTCTCCTTACAGAAACGCGCATTTAATAAGATGAAGCATGATATGGAAAGTTGGCGTGGACTTATCATAGCTGTGGATTCTATTCTTAAATGGAAAAAGAACTACCATCCTGTATTGATTTTTGCTGTTGTTTCGACCTTTTATCTTTCCCTTTGGATGGCGTATATGTCAACCTTGACTATGCTATCGCTATTTGGCCTATTTTGGGTTGCATTCGATTTTGCTTATCCCTCAATTTCACGATTGTGTTTTAATGCTGATAACTGGAATGGTACAAAAGAGACACAGTTTGAGGAAGTGTGCGTTCAGTTGTGCACCATTAAAATGAAAGTGGCATCATGGTACGAATTTGTTTTCACGGCTAAGGAGCGCAAATCAACCGCGGTAAGAAGTTTAATAAATAGAATTTATTTGATCTAATTGACTTCCCTTAACTTTTAGTTCGTTTTTGTCGTGAGCATTTCATTATTGGCTCTAGCTTATGTTGGTGCCATCATGGATAATTTCCTATTGATGTATATGATAACTGTAATCATAGTTATGTATCCGGGTATTAATGAGCAAGGTGTTCTTGATAGGATGAAGCGTAAATTTGGTAGAGTTGTAAATTCGAAAATGCAGCAGATTCGTGAAATATCAAAGAAATCCGATTAAAAACAAACCATTTCAAAAAATTCGCATTTATGTGTAATTCGCATTCATTACAACCTCGTTAAATTGTCAAGCACACAGACGTGCATTAAACTTGTGCCAGTGCTTATCATACTAAAAAATTGCTGACAGATCGTAATCTAAGTTATCGGGTAACATTAAAATCTCAATACCGAATAGGTATATCCTAAAAAAAAGTACCAAAGGTCTTAAAATGAAAGTTTTCTGAAAGGTTCATTGCACTGCCAGTCGTGCAGTTATTGCAATGTGTTTATCTAATCAGTATTTGAGCGATATACATATATGTATGTACAGAAATTCGGATTTTTTATTTCCATTATAAATTGTTTTAATCTGAAATTTTACTCAATATGTAGAGACTGAATAATTTATTTATATATATAAAAACAATTAGTTGCTTAAAATTTTATATTCATTTATTCATATTTGCCATAAACATAAATTCGGCTGAAATAAAATCTAGTTCATCAACACCATGCGCTAAATTAAATTTGTACAAGTTCATCACTTAATTTTAGTAATTATGTGTATAATATAATAATTAGCAAGAATATTTCTTTGAAATATTTAAGAATTTTACGGCATTATCACAATCGCTAAACAATCTTGAATAAATACTGGAAATTAATGTAATGGTTTATCATGGTTAGTATAGGGAAGCAGTTTAAATTTAGAATCTAAATTTGGGGGCTAGTAAATAGGGGTAGTATATATATATTGCTGATTTTTGTTATTTTTAATAATAAAGTGCATGATTTGAAGAACTTTGATATTTGTTCGTCCAAAGCTTCTGTTGAGACGCCTTTATGCCTACAACCAGGATTTTATGGTGGTACATTAAAATACGTAATCAAAAACTTTGTTTAAACATTTTATAGTAAAACGCTATTTTTTGCAGTTAGTTCGTTTTCGCATAAAATGAATAAATACGTCAAATAAAAATTAAAACATTATAATTATACTTTTTACACGTTACTTATCCCAAAACTTTTGAAATAATTTGAATTCAAATTGAAATGTTATTTTCCAAATATAAAGTAAATAAAATCTTGAGGTACTAATATTAAATTTTCGAAATATAAAATATGTTTTAGTTCCTTGTTTAACTAATTTTAACGATAGGTAAGTGAAACTATAGCAAAATTCACAAAATTTTTCAGTGGATAGAGTTTTGACACTCCTCTCAAGTTTAGTACTTCCAACTTTTTACTACTTAAATAGTGTACTTCAGTCGCTCGTCACTTTTGGTCTCGTCGCTCGTCTTGTTCTTATTTTCTCTTGGAATTGAAATCAGGCGACATTACATAAACAAATTCACATTCACGATCTCCTTATAGACTTCATCGACAGCTGAATTTTGATATCGTCGCGAGTGCAATTGTGCGAGAGTTTCTATCTGTTTCTGGCACTATTCTGTCAAAAGAGCGAAATAGACAAAGGCCATATTATATCGCGAACTTTTGTATGATATTACCTTTTGTCGTAGTGAGTTTAATGCTGGTTTTTTCCTTCTATTGCGCCAAAATAATGAAAACTGCATTTTCACTCCCGATAATGAATACAATTTCATTTGTACGGAAAATAAGAACTATGCCGTTTGTAATATGGCAGAACAACAAACGTTTAAGATAAACAATCGTTTATAATGTAATATGGCACATATCCCCTAATCCCTTTGACTTATTACTTATACCTTTTCTTGACAAATTACACAATAAAGCTAAATTGATTTGGCCGCGTTGTGCCCTATCGTCGCTTATTGAGTTAGCCTGGATAGCAATCGGTGATAACCTAAGCGACTATACGATTATTTTCCCATACAAAAAATGTTGGTAGTGCACTTAACAGTGCATTCCAATCGAAAATCAGATGCCGATGACGAATATTGTTGGGTGCCGGTACCGATGCTGCTAGTGAATAAAACGTGATCAAGAAACCTTTCACTTGGGTGTGAGTGAAACGATGTCGTAAAAATGCATTCATTATTATTCAAGACGTCGTTTAGCGTGGGGTGTTTTTATTGTGCCCAGACAAATGGATGGCTAACGGAAAACAGACTTTATCTAAGATTACGAAAGTTTTGCATAATACCAAAAGTTCGAGCGTCTTGTCAAAGCCAACGTCGCAGTCTTTCCGTACGTTTCGATTTACATCATACGGCTCTTAAAAAACATATGCGCGTGACGAAAAACACGGCTTATGCTATAAACACATCCAAGGCGGCGTAGGATTTTTATAGCTGACAAATGTCAAAATTTACATTGCGCTTATGGGAATCGAGAGAAAAAATAATGCCGCTGAGAGAGGATTTGCCAGCGACGAAATAAGCCGTAGCCAGCTACGGTCTATTTCTATTCTGGCGCCGTTTGTAGCTGTGCTCTCTCTCACTTCAGTAAACGTCACTTCGTTTCGGTCCGGAATCTAATATTTCGGCGGCTTTCTACGCCGGTGTTTTGTGCAAACGCTAAGAAAAGAGAGGAAAACCTTGTATTTCGCCAAAAACTCGCCTTGGTTGTGTTTCATGCATTATGTATAATAAAGCTATAACACAACCTGAGAAGCTGGATGCAATTTCAATAATAGGCAGTGGGAGAATACGATTACGAAGTAAGAACAAGCTCAATCTGGCTGCTATTGGAGTATTTACTTCTAGATTTAAGTATTTTGTACTTAAAGAATTTAGAATGGGTTCGACAGCGGGAAGCAACCTTGGGGAACAAGCCAGTAAAACAAAGATCAAACTCGATCTCGTAAGAACATTTGTAATTTTGACAGGTTAGGAAATGTTCCACTTCCCAGTCTGTGCTAAGGACTTAAAAGAAACCGTGGTGGTTGTCTGTGCTAATAATTAAGGAATACGATTTGTTTTTATTACTTTAGTAAATTACTGTAATAAATTTTTCTAAATCTGAGTGTTAATATTTTTTATTGTCAAAATACAAGTTAAATATTTTGTTTATGCAAGGAATTATCTATCAGTATATTTATTGAATATAAGGAATAATTTCAAACCAAAAGTATATATAAGTACAAGAAAAACGAAGGGAAAATGAGCGCGCGTATGGAATCAGCTTCCGACAGCGAATCCTCCAATAATGAGAACACGTACTGCATTTTCCTGCACGTTGTCGAGGGTAAAATGGATCTCTTCATTTAATATTTCCTGATTCTAATTTTTTAATTTACAAGCACTAATTTAGGAATTGGTCTGATAGCTAGAGATGGCAATGGTGATTTTTGCGGGGACAATTTTAAAGGGAAGATTATACTCAATGCCTCGCTTAATGGCGTCAAATTCGAAGTGGAGGGACATTGTACAGAAACAGCGACTATTTTCAACAGTAATTGCATTTGGGAATGTGACCTGGGTGACATAAAGAGGTAGACCGTTTGCCAATACGTGAAGTGTTGAAATGAGAAAGAAAACACCATCTAATTTTTAATGAATTCATTAGAATGAAGACTGACAATCGGCCGGTTAAATTGGAATGCTTTGTGAAACCTACCCGAATTAAAAATTCTCCAAAGAAATTAATTGGTTCTTTGCTGCTCCCTATGCGTGGTTTGCAAACTCTAGTCAACACTTCCAATTTGAATGTAGTCTATGACATCTTGATACGTACTCAATTCATTACTGATTGTTTTCGTTTATCGTAGCTTAAACTCCATTGGCATAAGCTTGGCGCATTGAATTCGGATTGGCGACATTTGAAACCTGAAATTTTCCTGTTTCTTGTCATAGTAAAGAAAACCCTAGTGGAAAGTGGCGAACTGGAGAATTGGTTATGTCAGGTTCGCTTGATTAGTTTCATCTTTTAATCAATTAACGAATTCACTAATATGAAATTTTCGATCATATTTGAAGAGGAAGAATGTATCCAGCGACTTGCTCTCACCTCAGATTTCAGAAACCACACTTATGCTACAATCTAAAAACAATATCTATGTCCAGCTACTGGAACAGGTTGGCCTGATACAAGTTGGCAACAATCCGGATGTGGATTGCGATATTTTCAATGTTTCGTTTACTTTTAAACAAATCAAGGGCCTAGAACGTTTGATAGAATCCGAGCGTAGTTTCTCAAATTTTCAAACACAAATGTTTGTATTCCACTACGATTTTTTGGGCAGTGTATCACATTTGGAGCTATTTGTCAATCCTAGCGATTGTTATGCTATCAATGAGAAAATATCGCTCAGTTTTAAATCCTCTCTCAAGAGTCTGCGCGAATATTTCCATCGCATATTTTACATTCCAATTAATCTCTATCTGAATGCGATAACACTTGGTAAGTCTGTAGACGACCTTTCAACAGACTGATGAGAAATGTTCTGTCCTGTGGCAATCACGTCTTTGTTATTTTAATGATTTAATATTTTATATCTTTTTCAATTTACTTTTATATCTTTTTCAGCCAGTTATCATTTGGACTTATCTAGATTCCTACCAGATAATGATTTCTTCAATACTCAATCTCTTTGGACAAAATCTGGTTCATTCTATTTCGATCGATTGCATAAAATTCTTAGCCCGAAAGCCACGAGACCTGTGGTGGACTTTTTCTTCAGCATTCAGCTTCTTCAATGCTATTCAATAAAGTTCAGGAATGGTGTTGTTCCTTCGCTAAATGAAACTTTTGCAACCTATGAACGTGACCATAGAGCGGGTGGAGATCTTATCGATTGTTATCGAAATAAGGAATTCCTACGAACGATGCCAAAACAAATGAAACGTTTATTGACCATCGAAAGTTTGTCGTTGAGTTCACGGAATTCAAACGGCTTCGAATCTTTGGAGAACAGACACATTGGAAAATGGAATTCAGAACCTCACATAGATGGGGGAGACATGTATAAAGATGCTTGTGTGTACGATACGGAATCACATCACGTCCAGCGATATGAGGCTGAAAATAAGCGAATGGCATCCTATCAGGAGCCAGCACAATTAACTCGATTACCACAACCAATACAGCCGGTGAAACAAACACAGCCAGTGCAACCAATAGAACCCGCACAATCCACACAACCAACTCAACTAGTACAACCATACAAGTCAGAACAAATAATGACAGCTACTGCCAGCACTGACACAAACGATTTGCCCGTTTCACCGCGCATAAAACAATGTTCCGTGGCCACCGAAATCGATAGTGAATTGATTACAGAACCATCTCCGGCAGTCGACGTGGATGAGATCACAGTGAAAATTGTTGAGGAGTTAGAGGAATGGAAGCATCAACAAATGAATCATTTTATGGAAGGGCTTGAACGCAAAGAGAATGAATACTTGTTCGAATTGCAGCAGGATTGGGAACAGGAGCGCGCTAGGCTGCAGGAACGGCTGGAGATAAGGATATCCGAATGTGAAGATTTGAACAGCAAATTGGAGCGCTCTCATTTAGAACTTCAAATGAAAGTAAACGACAAAAAAGTTAATATGGAAATTAGAGAAACGATAAAAAATGATATCCAGCGAAGCTATGCCGATAAATTCACAGCTCTTGAATTGGAAATGAAACGTCTTCAAATGGAAATGGATCAGAAGGGAAATTTGCTTGAGCAACAACGTAAGGAAGTTCAGTTGGAAAATACGAAGCTGGAAAAGGAGCGTACCGAATTGAAAGCACGCATTGCCGAATTGGAAAAACATTTGGCGGCGATGGAAGAAACTCATTTGTCTGCTAATGAACTAAAGACGGTTTTAAACGATCTAGTAAGTTCAATTGCGGGGAGGACATATCATATTTTTCCCATTAGCCAATTATGTCCTTTGTTTTCTTTTAGCGGATGCAAACCGAACGCTTTGCATCAATGGAAAAGTCAAAGAATTATTATAAAGACGAGTGGATGAAAGCGTCACGAGAATTAAGTAAACTGAAACTAAATATTTTAGAACAACAAGAGAATTGTCGGCGTGATAATGAACACCACAATCTACAGTATGTTGGAATTTCGTGCTTGAATGCTGGGCACAAATCAATGAACTCTTAATCGTTTTAGTTTGTGCCTAGAAGAAATATTGACTGAGGAACAAGAGGCCTTAAACAGCGATCGTTCCGATTTAAAATCTGTTAAAAATGCTCTCTTCAACGCTTCTGATACATCATCAACGTGTGGCCTCGAAGATGACTAGAACGAACTGTTCTGAAACTGCTGGAATAAGGTTTTTGAGAATAAGATAAGTATTAGGATATATTTTCTATTTTTCATTATTCTCGATGGATATGTTAGGCTTTATTATGAAATTGTCTGTGATCATTTGCTTTTTCAAGAAAACATAAATTCTTTTGTATCGCATAATTTTTAAAGCTTTATAACTACTATATTTGAAAGAAAATTTTATTCCATTGTTATATTACTTCGCTTAAGTTTTATTTATAGACAATTTTTTCGAGTGTTCGTAAATAATCTAAGTATCCGTAACACAGATCCTTCAGAATACAGATGAAACATTTTGTGAATGAATAATAAACTACCTCGGACATATTATTTGAGTGCCTAAAACTGCTGTGTGAAAACCCAACTTATAGACTCACACAAACCAATAAAAACAGGGAAGCAAAACCAATTTACAGGGTCATATAAGATAACGATCACAAACTTTTACAACCCAAAGAAGGGGTGCACCAGCTTACGACAAGACGAGTCGAAAAGGTATCGGGGGAACCCGTTTAAGGACGTATGACAACTACAGATACACCAGAACAGTTTAACACACTGAAAATGGCACACTGCCGAAACCGGTTTATGGACAAATCAAATTTGAGACGGGATAACGGAAGCTCATTGAAAGTTTTATCAGTATTAGACTTCGTCGGAAAGTTGAGCGATTTACTCTGGGGATTGAACATAATTTTGCGAGTGTAGTTTTTCGCAAGGAAAGATTTCTATATGTGGATTATACAGTTTCTTCTGAATTTTATGCTTTGTAACGAAAAATTAGTGCAAATCAATAGTAATGATTTAGTAATTTTAGTAGGTAACTAATCTAATCTTTTGGGTTTCTTTACTTGGAGTTTAATTTGAGTCGATTTGGAAATTGGAGTCAAATTAGTTCATGGCTGGATTTCTTGGCCAATCGACATAATGTCATCCAAAGACCGTTTTATTAGTGAGCGGTGTACCGTGAGGCTAATGGATTCTACAAAATTTTCACAAATCAAAATTTACCGAAATTTTTGAACTGAACTGTTGATTTTATTTGATTCCGCACAAGCAAGAATAATTCTTATTTTATTTTAGGTATAATTTCTCTTTATTTATTTCTTAATTAGTTCCTAAAAAACTCGCTCATTTATTAATAAATTTAATTTTTACTAACTTTTCCGTTTTCTTCTTAAAAATACGAAAGGAATTTTTGATTTATTAAGACATGGATATGTATCTCCTTCCCCGTCCTTGTTAAATGAAGTATCCATTTAATGAATACCTCATCGATTTATTCCATCGACACTATGCCGGAGGATGCTTCGTGCAGTAAATTACATCCGATTCAGATTCAGAATCCGTTTCAGAAATGCAATTAATTGCCACGTCGCAGGATTGGTTTTGTTTCGCTTCTTCCGCAGCGACATCTCCGCGTTCTTCTTTAGCCAGATCGGGATTATCATCATCATCGGGCAGCAGAGCTACGCGATCATAACTGTAGGCTACATCGCCAACTGGATTCCTTTGGCGCCCTTCGCGGCGGCAGGTCACCAGATCTGAACGCGAACGAATCAGAATTACGAATGAAATGACGATAACCACGAGAACCGAAATTATTAGGAAGACAATTAGATCGCGATTAATAGTTTTTTGGATGCCATCAGAGCTGCTGATCAACGATGATCCATCCTGACTATTGCCCGAACTGCGTTCAGCAAAGACATAGCAATAACTTTCGTTGAATAACTGAATTTTGCGCAATTGACTGCCGGGAAAACAAGTTGAGCAATGTGAATTGAGTGGTCCGTAGCAGGAGAGACAACTTTTGTGGCATACGATACACCGTCGTCTTTGGGCTGGTTCGGCTGTTTTACGTCTCCCACGAAAGACGATGCTGCTGCGTTTGCGATCTGTCGACAAGAGATCTGGATTCTCCTCTCCTCCTCTCTCGTTTGGCGGCAATTCAGCGTTTGCAATTGCATTCGATTCGCTCTCTTCTATTCCGAGCTCTGGAAGAGTTGAGGGAAATGTTTGTTCTGGACAAGTTCTATAGCAATGACCATCGAAAATAAATGCGGGATAAGCACAAGCTGTGGAGAGAAAAAAATTGATTAAGTCTTGAATTTTGGTACGAAATCGTTTAGGAATTTAATAAAATGGATTTGATTACTTTGGGGCCAAATATTAATTTCTATTAATAATAAATTTCTCTCGATTAAGGGAAAAAATGTTTATAAAAATTAGAAATAAAAAAGAGTGATATGTCTCTTCTCAGTTTTGCTAGAAACAATTTCAAAACAATAAGAAACAAGAAACAAAAACCTTTATGAATTTTTTAAAATTAAATTTAATTATTAAAGAAAAAATTATTTCCAAAAGGAAGGCGTGGCATTTTCGGTGAAGTGTTTGTGTAAAACGCGTCATGTTAGTACAATGAAATCTCATCTGTTGGTAAAAGAAATGGGCGTTAGTCGTGATAGAAATATTGACAAAAAATTAAAAATTAAGTGAAAATAGAAAATCGAAATATTTGCAGTTAAAAAATTTAAAAACAGATTTTTTAAATAAGTCTTACAAAGAAGAAGAACTATGTAACATAATATGGGAAGCGTTTTAAAATGAAAGTTTAATTTATAAAACTTAACGTCTTCGTAATTCTTTTTCTTGTATTTTTTAGTTTTAGTTTTTATTTATTTAAGAAATTTTCAGTTTAAGTTAACAATTCGCGTTAATTATTTTAACGTAGAGTGTAATAAATTTATTTACACAAATCAACTTAAGCTATTTTCTACTTTTTTAAATTTTTAAATAATTTCGCTTGTTCGGAAAAGTGATTTCGTTTGAACAAAACCAGATTTATTCGATTTTGTTTGAAGGAATACGTTATAATTTTTGGTGAAATTATATTGAAAAGGATTGCTATATAAATGTTTATAATATTATATAAAGTTAATTAAAAAAGAAATTAAAACGAAATAAAAATAATGCAAATGAGAGAAAATATAAGTCTTCAAGTTAAATGCAATGAATTATATTATTTCGCCGATCCAAATGATTCTAATATTAATATCGATATGTATATGTATATACATATAAAATAGAGAATCATCGAATGAGGCTCCCTTTTTGAATTTGGTTGCGAGAGAAAAGATTCGGCTAAACATAAATTAAATATATGTTTGATTGAAATTATAGACTACTAAACCAAATCAACTGAAACATCAATTTGCAAGAAATTATTTTGCGTGATTCATCGGAAAGTTTGAACCTTTAATTAGATTAAAAATCATAAAAAACTATTGGGTAGTTTTTAATAGTTTCAAAAAGAAACTACCCGATGCACCCTTTTATAAAACAAAAAAAATATTTTATATAAAACTCTTTTTACAAATTAGAATCTACAAGAAATGACCAAATGAACTAAATTATAATGCCGAAAAGCGCAAACGAAACATGCTGAAGGTTGGAAACGGAATTAAACTTAGGATAAATCAAATAAAAAAGAGAAATATCAGTCATGAAGCGAGTGAGTATTTTTTTTTACCATTATATGAAATTGTCTTCTGTCTGTGCCGTTAAGAAAAGGAAAAATCTTAAAAGAATTTTTTATAATAGAAAACAGAAAAAGAGCATTATGAGTCTGTTAATCGAACAGCTTTTATGTCTGGTCTCATTCTATCTCTCGCTCTTTTACAGCGCTGTTAATTCTTAACAGTGAAAATAATAGAAAAAAATGACATTAAAAAGCTACAGAAATGAATCTATGTGAAAGATTTCAATTAGTTTTTTGGGTGTAGTTTTGGTCGAATTTTTGGGAATAATTTTGGAAGAATTTTTGGGAATAGTTTTGGGAGAATTAAATAGGTTTTAGTGAAGTCTTTCTATTGAAGGAATTAAATCGGTTTCTTGGAATAGAATTTTGTCGATTTCTAGAGATAAAATCGATTCGATTTTGAGTCACACAATATAATCGCTTCTAGTGACAGAATTGCATTGAATTCCGGTCACAAAATTCGTATGGTTTTTAGTAAAAGGACAAATAATAGCGAGACTGTTGGAGGCAAGAAATAAAATTAAAAGTGGAAAAGTGGGATAAATTGAAAGAAAGAGATAAAGACAGAGTGGTAGAGAGAGAGAGAGAGAGAACGAGAGAAAGGGAATTCAATTTACAGTTAATTTTTGGGTGGGGCCCAAATTCTATTAACCTTGAGAATATATGCTGTGATTGTGGTGATGTTAATCGAGTAATTTTAATGAGATACACTCAAAAAAATTTTATTGATTAAGATTACGTTAATTATATTAAATCGAGTTGAATAACTATATCTTAAAAAGCGTTATTTATTAATGTTTTCCACTCATTCTAATCAATTAAAATTGGATGGATTCAATATGGTTGTGATCCTGCAGCCTCCATAAAATGAGCGAAGTAACTTTAAGAGCACAGCAAGCTTTTTCAAAAAACCTTTATACAAAACACCACTGACATAATCCCAAACTGATCTGGAGGTCAATGTGATATTAGTTTCAATGATGCAACCCTCAAAGCCTCCACTTTATTCAACAAATGATATTCAAAAAAACAGGATTTATTTTTCATGTGAGAGAATTTAGCATTTGGTGAAATTTGAGCAAAGAGTTGTTTTATGATGGACTCGATTATGTGATGGATTGCGTACTTTGAATGTTTCTAAGAATTTTATTAATTAATTTCCGAATTTTTGATTAAATTTTATTCAGTTAAAAATTCATTTCAATCAACTGATAGTTTTGTGAGTAAATTCTATTAATTTCTTCAGCTATAGCAATTTTAATCAATACTAGTTTTTTTCGAGTGTAAGCAATTTTGATTTTTTTAAGATTAAGAACATTGCACTTTTCTATGTTAAAATAAATTAAAAAAAAAACAAAAAATACAACAAATTATTTTTACAAATTCAGGCAAAACTGAGAAATGATAAGAGAGACATAAAGAGAGGGGGCAAAATTTTAAAAAAAATTGAAAAACTCACCATGTTAGCCGGAATCTAGAAAGCGTCAGTTAAATTTGATTTTCTTTATTTTGAATATTTTTGTCCTTTTTTCGGATTTAGAGATTTTTTAAAGTCATGTTTGGGGCGTGCCTTTTTAATCTGTTAATATTTTTCTTTCTTTTTTTAATGATTTTGTGAATATTTCGAATAATTTCTAAAGAAAGTAGAGCGACTTTTTTGTAAGAATTATCCTTGCAGCGTGTATTCAGTTTGCGCTTTTTACAGCTCGGTAAAAGAGGAAAAGGGATGGAAAGCAAAGGAGTTAGAGAGAAATAGAGAGAGAGAAAGGGAGGGAATGTAAGAGAGAAAGAGATTTACGACGAAAATGAGAACGCCAATAGGAAACAAATTGCGGATACGAAGAAAAATCCTTACGATTTGAAGACGATTGAAGATTGAAATATCTCGAAGATATAGAATTTCGTAAAGAATCTACTTTTGTGAGAGGAGTCAACGTTGAAATGATTTCTTGCTTTGATTTTCAAAATATCGTATTTATTTTTCTAGGACTTAATTTGTTTTTAAAATGTTTTGTTTTGTTTTGGAGTTTGTTTTAATAAATTAGTTTGTGTATGAATAATATCCAATATAATCGCATAGAGTACATATAGTATAGAGTGTATATATATATACAATATATACATATACATTCATACAGATATAAATTTTTGGCGTTTTTACATGTAATTTCTTTTTTATTAAAAAGTCATGAAGAAATAGTTTTTTCGTCTGTGAATTTCAAGATATTTTTGATCTTGTTTTTTTTTAGAAATTGCTCTTAAGTTTAAAAAAGACATTTTCTTTGTGTCAAATTTTTACATATAATATATTTTTCTTTGTAGCTGTCGATTCTATTTAAATTAATTAGTATAAATTATTTATTAATATTAAATAGATTTTATATTATTTTGTTTTCTATTTTTTTGAATTAACTTTAAATACAATATTTCTTAAAAATCTAGAGCTTACAACATTCTTTACGGTTTTGGCATTTTTTGTATCTTTTTTTTAAATATTTATTTCTGAATTTTGTGAAAAACTTTACATTAAATTTTTAGTTTATTGATTTATAGATTTATTTGGCTTTCTTTTAGTGTTTAGTTTTAATTTAATTTTATGTTTATTTGTTTTGTTCACTAGTGTGTGTGTGTGTATATGTAATACATTATTACTATGTGTGTGAGTGATTTTTTATTTCTATTTAAATTTTCTTTTATTATTTTATCAGTATTTTAATTTTGAAATTTTGTTTTTAATAAAATTCAATCAAAACTGCGTAGAAGATTTAGTTATTTGTTTTTATTTTTTTTAATGATAAAATCAGTGAAGACTTCAAAAAGAAAAATAAGTACAAAAGCCCGATAATGAACATTTTTTGGATTTTAAAATAAAGTTTTCAAATTCCAAAAAAAATTTTTTTAAATTTTTTTTATGAATTCTATAAAAAAGTTATGAATTATAGAGCAAAATTTTTATTGATATAAAATTTTTTTTTGTAAATATTAAATTAACTTTTCTTTTTCATTCTGATTTATACAAAAACAAAAATTTGAAATTTTTATTAAATTTCATTTGATGATTATGGGATGAAAATTGGTTGAAAAAAAATTATGCCATAAATTATAATAAAGAAATTATCGATAGCTGATGATAGTCATGTATTTCGATTATTTTGAATTGTGTTAAGTTTTCGAATGGTCTCAGAAAAAAATATAATATTTTTGGTTCTTCTAAAAGAATTTCCACGATCTAAAGTTCAAATTTAAAAGCAATAAATTAAAAAAAAATACACTGAAATTAATGACCGGCAGTTGTGAATGGTCTTTAGAAAATTTCCAACGATGAAAGCATAAGATTACGAGACTTAAATTCTAAATTAGTCTAGAATTCGGAATATTATTAGATTACGAAATATATGTTTATAAATTAACGGTATGTTGTGAGCATAAGAGGTGCAAGGGAGAAATTTACAAAACTGTAATATTATAATATTTTTATAGTATTAATATTGATGATATAATTGATAGAGCTATAGAAGAGAATTAATTAATTAAATATATTCTGTATTTGTACAAATCACAAATTGCATGGAAGATAAAGTTTTACATTTGATTATAACTAATATAGCATGAAATCCAGTAATCGCACCACGACTATATCGAAAACATCGCCAAGCGAGATAATCGCTAGATGAAAGCAGTTAAAACTATTTTGTGCTTTTTCATAATTTTCTAGTTCTAAACAAAACCACTCGATATTATAATTATAAGCCATTATAACCCGTAGTTTATTCAGCTAATCAATGATCAAAGATGAGAGAGAGAGAGAGAGCGATATATAGGCGATTACGTGGCAACGAACAAGCGTTCATCTTAGAGTTTTTTTCGCATGATCGAAAAACCGAAAAATGATCAGTTTTATTTGATTTGATTTTTGGTAATTTCTATTATCGTTGATTATATTTAAATACGATATTAATATTTTTTTCAAGAGCAGCTTCTATTGTATGTGTATGTGTACTAGTACGGTATTTACGTGTGAATGTTGATTTTCTAGGCATGTATTGTTTCTTGTAATTGAATACATTGAATATTAACAAAAAAAAAAAATAATTAAGGTACTAATTAATATTAGATCGTAAGCGAAACGACTTAATTTAGTCATAACTCAAATTTTCGTATAAAAAGAATGTTATGATTTTTTCTTTAAAAAATTAAATTAAAAACAAAAAACAAGAATTGATTGTTTGTTGTTATTGCACTCGGTTTTCTATTACTATATACAATCAAGAAAAACTAATAGATATAACACACGATATAATTTGTTTATAAAGACATATAGGTACAATATAAAAACCGTTTTGATTATAAGACATATATAATAAATTTATGTGTATATATATTTCTTTATTAATATAATGAGGATATGCAATAGGATTAGTTACTTTTGTGTCCCACACAAAGTGATATGAAAAATACTCAATCATTGATCGGACAAAATTATTATGGTAATATAAAGATCTTTGATTAATAGATATATATTTTGCAAAGTTGCCAAGTTGCAAAGAGTTAAGCAATATTTAATTCCTTTATAATCAATATTTATTTTCTGTAATCAAGCTATTTTAGAATTAATTAACAAACAAATTGTAAATTACAGACCGATCAGAAGAAACGATCAAATACGTTTAGAGAGAGAGAATGTATTTAAATATTAATCAGAATAATTGAATTTAGTTCACAGAATTCACAGAGTTTGCCAAAGCGAACACAATCCAAAAGAAAACCTCTAACGATTCGTATCAATCAAGGCAATAAAAATGTGAATTGATTAAAGAGTGTGAACGAAATTGCCTTGAATTAACTTGAATGATCAGAATTCGATAGAGCTTACATCTGAAACGAAGAGATTGCCTCTTCACATGATTTGGGTTCTTTGATCAGTTTCAGAGTTATCAAACAAAAGCGATTAACCCAAAGCAATGAATGAAAACAATAAAATCTCGAAGAGACGGATCAGCTGATTTCAAGCAGATGAGCTTGATCAATTTTGTAGAGTATGACCAGGATTCAAATTGACTCTGATCACATTTACTCAACATTTAGTTGAGTTTTATTCAGTTCAAATAGGTCTGATCACGATGATTGAGTAGAATATGATTGAATAGAATCTTCACAGTTAAGTGATTGTGTGATTCATAAACAAGTAAATATTTATTAAAAAACTGATCAAATTAATCAAATTCGATCAAAGCCATCTGATCGAAATCAGCTGATCCGAATTAATTATAATTATTAGATTCAATCTTATCGTTTAGGAGATGTTTTGGCCACTCAAAACTAATCACAATCAGACTATACTGATCACAAATAATTGATTTATTGCGCTTTAATTAAATTGATCAAATTGCAATCACTTCGGCATATTCTCTACAGGACTGGATTTATTCAGGAATTGGTCGGTCGGTAGAAAGGATTATCTATTAACGATCGAATGCGATATGATTTAACGTTAAGATCTTTTTAAATGACGTCTCATGAGATCGTAAGCCTCGTTATTTTTTCTTCAATTGCGTCATAGCCTTATTTGTATGTAAATTAAATAATTTCGGCAATTTTATCATAAGAAACAAAATTCTTATAAGACGATTAAATGGTATTATTTTACGATTATGATGCTTTAGAAGAGAATTTTTATTAATGTTTATATTACTTTTCTTCTAGATTTAATTCGTTCTCATTAAGACGGGAACTATTTTATTATTATTATTATTATTATTATTTTTGATTAGAGGAACTATATATTGTCGCAGAAATGAAAGTCCAAACCCTTCAAATATTTCTTGACTTAAAATAATGTAATGTGACTTACGATATGATATTATTTAATGCTTGTAATAAAATAAATAGCATTAGTTTGAATAATTATTATTTCATTTTACATTACATAAATAATGCTTAATTTATTATTAATTGGTCATGAGTACAAATTAGCAAATGTGAATTCTAATTTAATTGAAAATTCAATTATATAAATTTTATGAGATTTGATAAATTTTAGTAATAATTTTGAAAAAATTTTTATGAGCGAAATTTTGAGCGTTTCTCTAAAGATTGTTTCACGTAGTATCAGAATAATTTGGTTTAAGATTTCTTTCCAAAAAGTATTGATTGCTGTTTCTTTTTTGTTTGATTAAAAATAGTTTTTTTTTTAAAGTAATTAATATTTAGTGTTTTTAATAATTATTTTTAAGATTAAATTGCTCGAATTTGAAATAGAAATTTCAACTTATATGAATACAAACCATTCGATGGATATTTTACATCTAAATATTTGAATTTTTTATTTATTAATAATTTCTAGTTGCGAAAATTATTGAAAAAAATTTGGCACTAAAAGAAATTCAACGATAGATTTTTAGTATTATTAAGAATTCGAACCGATAACCAATTTTACAGAAAAATGTTCTTTTATGAAATCAAATTGAACGAATTGAGTAAGCTCGAAGTAAGTTCGAACAATTCGCGAGAACCAAATAACTTTTATAGCGAAAGAGATTATTTCATGAATGCAAACGCCAACGTCGTTACATAGAAAATATTCTTAATCCCTTCCTCCCGGCATTATTTTAAGAGAGTTTTCTCTTTAAAAAGGCAATTTTTTGTTGGCGTATTTAAAGTGAAAACTATCGGAAAGGATACTCTCTTCGATATAAAATTAGTTTTCAATGAATTTTTTATCTGGTATTGATTTTAGATGATCGCTGCGCGATTGTGAAAATGTGGGAGGAATAGATAGAGGAAACTGTTCAGAAAAGGGGAAGTAGATTATGATAAATGATTTTAAATTAGATGACGTTCAAATTAGTTTCGCAAATTTCACGATCATGACTGATCTCAGGATGATGTTGATGGTTTGTTATTTGTGTCTACAATATCTTTTTCATCACTACTGCCATTGGTTTTCTTTCTTAAATTGTAAATCTTTTGTTTGGTTTTGTTTTGTTTAATATTTTATAAAACAACCTTTTCATCTACAACGTAATGTTTTCCTTGTAGATTTTATTGTAAGTATTATATTACATTTATAATATTTCATTTAATTCTTTCAATTTTATTATTTCTTTTAAAAAAATGTCATAGAAATTGTTTACTGCGTATAATTTATTTTTTCTGCTCATTTTAAGCTCATTTAAAAATTTTTACATTCTTCAGATTTTGTTTTGAATAATTGTTAGTACTTGCCTCGGATCGTTTCATTGAATTACGATTATATTTTGTTTAATGATCATTATGTTCTAATCAATATGTTTTCATTCGCCAAGGCATTTCTCAGCGATAACGATGTTTTGTTGTTTTGTTGGGACTTCTTTAATTTTTTGTTATCGCAGCAAATGCGTTCTTTGGAAAGATTGCTTTTCTTACTATTATCATTATTATTATTATTATTATAATTATTATTACTGATATTATTCTTAGTACCATTACCCTTGTACAACAACAACTGCATAAACGTAAATAAAATGAGACACAAACCTAAGCATCTTTGATCGATGGTCACTTGAAGGCAAGCGCCACTGCTGCGATCGCTTGTCATCAGACTCGATTCACCAACCTATAGGTGAAAAAGTAAGAAAAAAATACGGGATAGAGAGAGAGGGTAAGGTATATTATTATCAATCTCATTTTTAAAAATATATTAAAATATTATCTTAAATAAATCCAAATAAATCATTTAAATCAAAATATATTTCTTTTTTGTTTTTTTTGTTGTATTTTCGGGCCATAAATGACAGTGATAATGGCTATGATAATCAACCGTCTCTATTCAGTCTCTGCAGTCACGTTTTCATGTGGTTTTTTTTACTAAATAAGTTTGTTGAAAGGCCAAGAAAACAAAAAAGATTTTGATGATCATTCCATTTGCAATTTAAAATCTCTGCCGTCTTTCTGTACGTGTCACGTGTTCACTTTTCAACGCTTGACTTTTGTCACAAAATTTTAATATTATCTTCTCATTCTCGATATTTTGATAATTGTGAAATTGTACAAACAGAATCGATTGACGGTCACTAATTCCTTTGTAATGAATACTCTTTGTGCCCGTAAAAGGATAAAAACACAGAAAAAATCGTCGAAAACGGAAAAATAATGATAAAAGTAAAAGGAAGGTAGGAAGGTCTCGAATGGTCGAGAATGGCCATTCATGGTTTTTAGTCAAACATTTGATCTGAAAGTCAATGAGACGTTTTTATTATTTATTACTGTGCCCATTCGGTATCAAAGAGAAAACACTCTGAAAAAAGTGATGAAAGTAAAAAAAACTTTTTTGACCTTTTTGAAAAAAACCCAATGAAAATTAAAGACCCAGCCTGCTTTCGTTTACGTCATAAAAGAATGTGAAATCCGTTCTTTGTGCACGTCCTCATTCTTTTGCTGCTTCATGTGCTTTGCAATTAATGTGAATGAAAATGCTCGGATTCAGTCTGAAATCTCTGACAATATCCTTTATTGATTTCAGCTTTTAAAAGAATTATATTGATTTTTAAAAAGCTTATTATTTTGAACTTAATTAGCGTTTTTAAATTCACGGTTTAATATTTAAAAAACCTTTGCAAGCAGAGGTCATTCACTCCCCGAACATGACCCAAAAAATGTGATGAATGATAAAAATTAAGAAGAATTAAAAGTCACAATTTTGTCCTTTTTCTTAATATTTTGCTTTTCCTTTAAAAGCGATAACATGTTTCATTATTTGGCAAACGTCCATTTGGCAAGGCTTTAAACAACGTTTAGCCAAATGAATTCAATATTTTTTTCAAGCTACAATTTCGTATCATTCTTTGTTGAAAATGTTAAAAGAAACATTTGGCAACCATGTTAGAAATTGGTCATGTATAGGATTTCCACTTTTCCCCCTCGATGAAAATATTATTCTCAATCATGCAAGAAAATTGAGAAAAATTACTGCAGTGCGTTTAAGTTTGTAGAACCGTGGATAGACTCCCCCAGCCCCCAGCCCCCACTGCAGGGTTTGTGGGGAGCGTGAAAGAAGGAGAAGATAATAGCCACAACAAAGAATAAACATGGAACCAAACGAATAGTTTCAAATTAATTCGTAAGCATTGCATGGAAAATGTGAAATGGTGTAGAAAAATGGTCTAGCGTTGGTTGACAGATTGTCGTCTGGCATGTGGCTGGAGCAATAATTTCACAAAATTGCGCTCATCAGACCAGACCGCATTGCAAATGAAATGTCATGCGTTTTCCGAAGGGTAGTGAGGATGAAGGGAGTGAACGATGACCCGCCCGATAAACCCTTGGGGTGGTCAATATTTTCCTTTCAAAATTTCTTTTTTTCAATATCTTTAGGGACTATAAATTTATATATATAGTATTCCCAGATTAAATTATTACTTTTTCTTCATTATGTTCTTTAAAAAATAAAACATTGTTGCAATTAAGTGACTGTTTCAATCTGCAATGGCATTCGGTCATTCCCGATTACGAAAATCAAATCGAATGAATTTTGGTTCGAAAATTATTTCCTAAGACTTAAAAATTGGATTAAAAATTGGAAGCTATGGTAAGACTTCCTCAATGCAATTAAAACGTGCCGACAAATGAAAGAATTTTTGGAAAAAGTAATTATAAATTTGATGAAAGGACGAAAAGAAGGACATTTAGTAATTTTTAATTAAACAAAAATTTTGATAACTCTCGATTAGGAATTCAGATGAAAAACCTGGAAGGTTTGTATTTACCGGAATTGTGGTTGAAAATTACAAAAAAAAAAATCAATCTTAATTTTCGTTCAGAAGAATGTCATAATAATGGATACGTATTTGAAATCTCTACCTGCTCTACATTGCGCCATTGCCCGCTTGCAGCATCAGGATCAAATTCAAGATGATTGTGATCCATATCATTCCCGTATGGATTAAAATGGCTAGAAGTCGGATGCACAGCATCATCGGGTTGTGCGGGTATCTCAGTGCCATGGAAAATCAAATCCCATTGAGTAATTTGTGCTAATGTAAAATAGAAAAAGACACTCAATATAATACAATATTCGTAGAATTTTATAAAAAAATTATGAGTGAAATAAGATAAGAAATTATGGAATATTACTGAAAACAAAAGAGAAATTATTACACAAATTATATACAAAAAGGGAGAATATTATACAAAGATTCGAATAAAAAATAAATTGTTCCTCTAAATTAATCAATTGATAAGATTTTTATTATCTACTGAAAAATTGATTCAATTGAACTCAATCAAAACTGAACTGAAAATTCGAATAATTTCGCCTAGAGATTCAACCAAAAAGTGTTGTGCGTGCATTTTATGAAAGAAGTATCGCCATAAAGCATTAGTACCATTCTGCGGTTCTCTGTTCGCCACACTGGCACCTGATACCACCGGTCGTTGAATACTTTCTTCATTCTGGAATTTTCGATTGTCGTTTCCGATTGCGCTCAAACCCGTTAATTGAGTTTTCTTCCGTATTTTATCATGATTTCGTTGCTCTTGCGCAAAAATCTGTGATGACTTTTTCGAATTTTCACGAGAAGGCTTTGAACCGCCACCGCCACCTACGGACCCACTCGAAGCCGGTCGGAGCGCTGATAACAGAGCTGCAGCATCGGTTCTCAGCAAATCGATCGTTGTTGCTTCATTCTTCACTTGAAATACTTTTCTATTGGCCAAAGTGGTTAATCCCGTGGCGATATCTTTGTTTCCTTGATACGGTTGAAATTCGGGAAAGATCGCTTCAATTTTTTCATAGCGTTCAAACATTTTGGGTATTCGTTGATCGCCAGTGGTGGCGGTGGTGAGTTTCGCAGGTGCTTGAAGAGATGTCGTCTGACTCTGTTTGATCTGCTTCGTTGCTTTGACGGGTAGTTTGGCGTAGTTCGTTGCCTGCGGTGACGTGTTTTTATTGTGAATCGGCATTAGGTCGCCAATGACTTTACGTGTTCCCTGAAACTCTTCGTAATTTTTCAATCTTTCACCGGAATGGAAAGCTGATAATTTCGGGCGCTGAGACGTCGAGATGATTTGGACTGATTTATTAGATTTATTGTTTGATATACGATAGAATTTATTTTTAGTGTTGCCCGAACTTCCCGACGACTGGTTGTCTCCTTTCTTATTGTTGTTCGAAGACTTTCCATTATTGCTATTATTATTGCTTTTATTTCCTTTCATTTCGCTCGATTTTCCTTTGCCACTTATTTTGCTTTTGCTTTTGGTTTGGATTATGACCGGCATAAAAGAACCAGCGTTATCTAATATACCATAGGGCGATTGCTGTTGTTTTTGTTGTTTCTGTTGTTGCTTTTGTTGTTGTTGCTGCTTCTTATTGCTACCACTTCCTGCCGTAAGATTCGGCACAGCTGGAATCTTATAGACATTCTTATTGAGAGGATATTTGGCTAATAATTTGCCACCATTTCCTATTGATCCGCCAATTCCCGCGCCGATACCGAAATTATTAGGCGAAATACGCGGGTATTGTTCGGAGTAGAATTGATGTAAGATAGTTGTTGTGGAACTGATAGAGCTGCTATTGGGTGTGGTATAGTCGATGGGGGGGAAGATACGCGGTACCGACTTGGGATCATTGGGAAAAATGGGATAGGTTGTACCGTAAAATATAAGCGACCACTCGCGCAACATTGCATGTCCTTAAATGTTTCAATTGTTGCATACAAGATGATTATGTTAGTTTAGTAAAGAAGGATGCGGAAGGTTATCAATTATCACAGAATGGTGAAATTATTATATGAGCAGCATGTGGAAAAGAATGCGACAAAAAATGCATATTTTTAATAATTGTTAAGAGATCTTGACTATCCATCAATCTAAGTAATTCTATTAAAGCTCAGACTTACCCATAAAACGACCTTCGTTGTGAATTTCCAGTTGCCAATTACCGTGGGGCGATTCACCCCAAGTGTGGACGGACATAAAAGGCCATTGATTGAAACCGGAACGAGACGCGTCATGAAGACTGAAACGAAGAACAAGATTTACGAATTTGTTAAAATCCGTTTGATATTTTTTAAAATGAAAGAGAACAATCTGGGGAGACTATCACCCCCTTCTTCTCCTTCCAGATGTTATTCAGAAAGTGTGCATTTCTTTATCAGAATAGTCAACCATAATTTAGAAACCGTCAATTGTAAATCATAGTTAACCGTAATTCAGAAAGCGTCAAGTTTAATTCGGAAAATTGTAATTCAGAAAGCGTTAATTGTAAACAAGAATAGTCAATTGTAATATAGAAAGCATCGATTGTAAATCAGAATAATCAATCGAATTTCAGAAAACAAAAATTGTTGATTAGATATTGTAATGTAGGCACATATTAGTGACCATCTTAATTTTCTGAAGACTATATTGATTCAATAGGTTTAAATATTAGAGAATATGATCCTTAAATCTTTTGCTCTTCCGCTAGAATTTTCTGCTTCTGCGGATTTCAATGCGTCGTCACATGAGGTATTGTCGCAGGCAACCTCTATATAGGACAATTAACTGCCCAGTTTCTCGCGCGTACTCTGAACCGATGTTTTCGCTTCCTCGCATATTGAATCGCGAACCCAGCAAGAGAATAAGTTTTTATATGTTAATCATATGTCCCAATTTATACTCCTAAATACTGTTTAGCACAACGACTGATTTACAAGTGATGCTTTCTGATTTACAAATCATGCTCTCTTTTACAACTGACTATTCTGATTTACAATTGATACTTTCTGAATAATAATTGATTGTTATGACTTACAATTGACTTCCGGAATTACAACTGACTATTCTCATTTACAATTGACGCTTTTTGAAAGACAATTGACAATTCTGATTTACAATTGATACTTTCTGAATAATAATTGATTGTTATGACTTACAATTGACTTTCTGATTTACAGTTAAAGCTTTATGAATTACATTTGATTATTCTGATTTATAATTGACACTTTCCGAATTAAACCTGACGCTTTCGGAATTATAATTGGAAAAGGTGTAGAATACACCTCAGTCAGCTACGAGCTTTTTATATAAAATACTTGAAAAATTAATCAAATGCAAATTTTTACTCTCTCGATATTTGTTTGTATTATTTAACGTATTTTTTAGAAGCACAAATCTTAAAAAACGATTTTACTAAGAACAAGATTGCAATCAATCGAAATGTCGGATATTCGTTACGGACAACGCATCCAAATGCACAATCAACAGCGCTCACAACAACAGCAACAACAGCAGCGATTCGACATTCCTCCACGACATCAATCAGCACTCTTGTCCAGTACTTGCCAAATGCCTTCAAGAGTGATGGAACAAATTGGTCATTTGTTAAACATGGCACAAATGCTAATGAGAACGGCAGAGGCGTATCAAGTGCATCAATCAACGCTACTGCCATCACCAGCACCCACCTCGACATCCCTCTCTATGCCCTCCGCATCAACACCAATGCGTAATAATACCCCAGGTCGACGGAGCATTCGTAAGGACACAAATTCGTATCAACAACCAACTGGTCCTTTAGCAAACGGGGTCGCACGAGGTGTTGTGACGCGTGTGCGACAGCAGTTGAGAAGCAGAAATGCATTTACTACCGGTGCCACCACTGCAATTGTCGAGAATACCAACAACAACGGTAACAACAATAACAGTAGTAGTACCAGCATCAATACGAGCAGCAGCAGCAGCGACAGCCGGAGTGGCAGCAGCGGCAGTAGAAGTACTACTAGACTTCAACCACAGTCTGTCGAATTAGATGCTTCACAGTTTTGTGAGTGCGGTGAATGCGTCTCATACCGGATCAGACGAAAACGTTCAGCCGATGGATCAGCCGCTTTAGGTGATTACAATAGTATTTTGCGTGGCAAACAGCCACGTCTGATAGACCGAAATTTCCAATGTTGCATTTGCTTGGAGTCCTATTTGACACAAAGCCCGTTGGCAACACTGTGTGGACATATATTTTGTCGCGTTTGTATTTTGGAGTGTCTCAACAGGGTGGGAAAATGTCCTATTTGTAACCGAAAGCTCAACACTACAAATGTCCTTCGAGTTTTCTTTTGATGATTTTTACGATATTTACAGTTTTTTAATGTTTTTATTTTTTCTCTTTTAGAAGGAATATATTTTTGTTGCGGGGGCTAAACTAACTTCTGATTTATTATTATATAATATTTCTATTTATCATATTATTATTATTATTATTATTATTATTATTATTATTATTATTATTATTATTATTATTATTATTATTAAGCACATATTTCATTATAATGAGTTACTATGATTGATATTATATTTTTAGTGCTATTACGATTGCGCCTTTAATAAAATGGTTTTCCATTCAATTTGATCAAATACTAAAATTAAATCAAGATTTGTGTCGACGGAAAAAACCATTAGTGATGATTTAATTGAAATTAATTTTCAAAAGAAACGTCTTTCAGAAAGTTTATATTTTCAATTAAACCTTCCCTCCCCCCCGCGAAGCAACCCTTGAATATTTATTAGAAGCCGTTTCAAAACCTACCGAGATGTTAAAAGCGTTACTCTTGTACCAGCAGGAGACTTCAAATATAATTGAATATCGCCACGCCTTTGCGATGTTAGAGTAATCTTCGCCTGCACATGTTCCAAATAATTCACCGACGAACAATGTTTGACGGTAAGTTGAAGTGTGATGTAGCCTTTGGGTGGAATGACTCTGAAAATTTTCGAGAGGAAGAAAAATAAGAATAGTTTTATTAGCATTATTGCACCCTTGCAGTTCAGTGACACCTACTTGTCTACATGTGGCGCATTGATTTCACAACGCTGTTGCTCCGGCACAGTTTTCCACGTTCGTGCTGCTTTCACCATTCCCGCAGCATCCATAAGACCGTAGCCAAACGAGTGACTAATACGTCGTCCAACGCCATTTTTCGACCACGTTGAATCACGTAAATTGGCCGGTTTTGCCGTTCGCACGACAATATGCTGAAGATCACGCCATGTTAGATTCTGATTAGCCTCAAGAACTAAAGCGGCAATGCCGGCAGCCAATGGTGCCGAGGCCGAAGTGCCCGTATGTGAAACGGTGCACGAATGATGCAAATCGGTTGTTACAACTTGTTTCTCGCTTTGTCCGCCACTGCTGTAGGTGGTCGCCAAGGTCGAACTGCACTTTTCCGAATACCAGGGCACGTTACCCTCTTCGGTGGCACTAGATATTGACAGTGTCCAAATGGAGTTGGTGTAGCCATCGCAGTTACAATTGTCCAATTCGCGGCCACCATTGCCGGAGGCCCAAATGAAAATGCTACCTTTGCCATTGCGACCCTTCGTCACGCCTTCAATGAATGCACGCGATGCCATTTCGCCGGGACCATCAACTGTTTTGCCGTCATCGTCGGGTCCCCACGAGGCGCTGTAAATATCGATATGTTGCGGATTGAGGGAGAGAGAGCGCGCCTCGACAGCATCGGTTACGTCACCATCCAACATTCGGACACCGCCAACACTGGCGCCATATGCAATCCCCACCGCACAAATACTGTTATTTGCGGTGGCCGCAACCTCCCCGGCACATCTGGTGCCGTGCCTATTGGAATCAGTCATATCGTATGTGGGCATCGGATTATCGTCATGACTGTTTACATCGTACGATGCTTTCGGATCCTACCAGGATGAATAATAATTTGCGAAATACTCGCAATGAAAATGATACGAATGACTTACATAGTTGTGTTCAATATCTGGATGATCCGATTCTAGTCCGTCATCTAGAATTGTCACAACAATTCCCTTGCCAGTTACGCCCTCTTTCCACGCAGGCACCACATTCATATCCAAGCCTCCGCCTCGATTCTGCAATCGATTAGTTCATTCCATCGAGAATTTACGAAATATTTGTCGCATTTGTGAACTCACCAGATACCACATTTGAGCCCATTTGGGATCGCTAAAAGGAACTGTATCCACAAGTGATTGCGCTCGCGAGGAGGTGCGCGAAGGGCGCATTCGAATATAATCTCTTTTGCTTCGTGATTTAGCTACCTGTTGTTTGGCCCAATGAACTCTTTCATCCTCGTCTAGACGCGTCTGATGAGCTATCGCAGGCGACAGAGAACGTTTGGAAACTTTCTGATGTGCAAAATGGTAATGATCGTCAAAAATCTGTAATGAAAGAAAAAAGTATAATAAATGATTTTTCAGTATCATTAGGGTTCTGAAGAGAACTTTGACCGTGAAGCTAGTTTAGATAAGAAATGAAATTAGGGTTTATTTTATACTTCTATCGATTAATACTTCCACGAAAGGCAGCTCAAAAGGTCGATGGTCTAAAATGTGTTGAAAAATCATGTAATACCTGCAATCCTTTTTTTTTTTGAAGGAATTGAATTGTTTAGAAATTTTTATGCTCCGACAATTTTGTCATAGTTTTCAAAATAAACACGATTAGGAAGAACTAATTATCGAAAATGTCAAAAGGCATTAAAGGCTCTCTAAAAAGTTCGATAAAACTATTCTCCGGGAAGGACCCCACAGCACGATTATTTCAGTTGAAGGAACTAACCAGACGAAATCTTTCCAAGCATTTATTCGATCCACATGATCTGAGAAGTGTCGCTGAGGCAAAAGCATGGAAGCTATTATTTGAAATGATCTTTTCACGTCACAAACGTTAGTGTAATAAATATATAAAGGGATCTAAACTTTACGAAACAATTGCAATTATGCAATATAATGCAATAAACAAGATGGAATAATTTGGGAACTAGTTGTCCAAAAACCTCAATAATGTTTGTCTTTGTTTACAGAAACGCGTCGTGAGGCTGGATCATCTACTGATCGTAAGGAAGAATCCAGTGCACACGCAGACGCTGCTCCTCGTTCGCACGCTTGGTACCCCGACGCAGAATATCTCAAACAATACTCCGGTGCGTATGTCGAGCCTCCAACAAATGATTTACATAGGAAACCAAATTTCAAAGGATCTATGCGCACAAAGGAGGGACGATATCAAACTAGAATCATAAACTTTGGCCCTTGCCACCCAGCCGCTCATGGAGTTCTTCGTCTGCTGGTTGAATTAGATAATGAGACTGTCGTCTCGGCGGACCCTCATATCGGTCTACTGCATCGCGGTACGGAGAAACTTATTGAGTATAAGACCTATCTCCAGGCATTGCCATATTTCGATCGACTTGATTACGTATCGTGTCTTTCCAATGAACAATGCTACGTACTGGCCATTGAGAAACTATTGGGACTGAATGTACCACCACGTGCCAAATATATACGAACATTATTTTCGGAAATAATGCGGCTTACAAATCATACGATGGCTATATCGTCGGCAATTATGGATTGTGGCGCCATAACTCCCTTCTTTTGGATCTTTGAGGAACGTGAAAAACTTTATGAATTCTGTGAACGAGCTTGTGGTGCCCGCATGCATATGGCATATGTTCGGCCAGGCGGTGTAGCATGCGATATACCGTTAGGCTTCTGTAGTGACTTATATGAATTTATAAACAAATTTGGCGAAAGACTAGACGAAGTCGAAGATTTAGTGACAAGCAATCGTATTTGGCGGCTACGAAATATAGGAATTGGTCAAATTTCGGCCCATGATGCCCTTAATTATTCCTGTTCTGGTGTTGTGTTGCGTGCAGCCGGCATCAAATGGGATTTACGCAAGACCCAACCGTACGATGCTTACAGTGAAATCGATTTCGATGTACCGATTGGTAGTAATGGTGATTGTTACGATCGCTATTTGTGTCGAGTACGTGAAATGCGTGAATCGTTGCGTATTATACATCAATGCATTAATTGCATGCCAGCGGGAGCAATCGGTGTGGATGATTACAAAATAGCGCCGCCGCGTCGCCGAGAAATGAAAACAGGCATGGAAGATTTGATACATCATTTCAAATACTTTTCGAATGGTATTCAAGTACCTCCGGGAGTAACATATACGGCTATTGAATCACCGAAGGGTGAGTTTGGTGTGTATTTGGTATCCGACGGTAGTTCACGACCGTATCGGTGCAAGATTCGAGCTGCTTCCTATTCTCATCTCGCATTGCTCGATAAACTATCAAAGACTTATTTATTAGCAGATTTAGTTGCAATTATTGGTTCATTGGATATCGTTTTCGGTGAAATCGATAGATAGGTTTCTAGAATATAATCGAACGGAATAATCAAAAAGGATAAGCAAACCTGTTTAGAGTTATTTATATCATTATTTATATTTACATTTATTTCAAGATAAACATCGAATAAAAAGAATCTTATTGATTATGTACAAATACTATTCGTTCACAGTGATGGAGAGTAAGAAATTAAGTAAGACATTTTTTGCGAGTGTGATGGAGAGTAAGAAATTATGACGAAAGAAACAAAAAGACCTTGACTAATCACTTTTATATTCGAAAATTTCGAGAACAGATTCAAGACTACTATAGTTCATAAAATCGGTATTCTATCGGAAGTAATATCGACGCAAACGGTTTTGGCCTATAATTCCAAAGCGGACTTTACATATGAAAATGTTACCCCATTCCGATTTGCATTAGGAACACCTATGCCTTATAGGTCAACACTTTCTTCACCCAATACCGTTCATTTGCGGTAAATTCACTTAAATTGTTGGGTTTGCATGCAAGGAAGAAAAATAAGAAGCAGAGGAAGCAACCGACGGAACCGACATCATTGGTTTGGACTTTGGAATATTGTTGATTGTTATCGATGTGTGTTAGGAGAAGTGCAGAGAATGAAGGGATGCTTAGTGCTCAATTTGGAGTGAAGTACATTCAATATAGATATATACAGAATCTTTTCGGTTGACGCTAAGGTGGGGGGCGTGTTTATTCTTCAACTTATTCTTTTTCCTTCACTTCTACTATTACTTGCTCTCCTAGCAAGTGGAAGACTAACGTCTTCTCAGAATTGAATGAATGCATGAAATGTTAGAAAAACGGTAGTCGGTTTTCTGACTATTACCAGCTCGTAATTTCATTTGATACGTACACGTACGCATTCTTCCGTGATGAAAGAATGTGTGTTCATGTGGGCGTTGCTGTCAACATTCCATGATGGCAACAACTGACGTCGGGTCATGACAACAACAACAAACAAATGGAATTTATTCTTCGAAAGAAGAAGTCATGATACAGAATTTGAATTTTCATTGTGATTGAGAGTGAAAATAAATGGGATGCAAATAGAACTGTTAGGAGCACTTTTCCTCAACTCGTCTAGGACCCACATCCAGTCCAATCCAGTCGAACTATGATAGCAAAAATATAAGGAAAAGTTCTTAAAATTGTTGAACTCATTTCACTAAGCGACTGGTGCGGTGTTTTCGGAAGGCTTTCCTGTTACCTACTGTCAATTTTTGTCGTCATTTCCTGCCAACATTTTGTGGGTAGTGGTAGTTATTAGTTTTTTATTGAATGCTTTTCTCTTTTTAAATTAACTTTTGCTAGCAATTCGATCAAGAATTTCGAGGATGAAAGCATATCAGTTTTCTAACTGATATTCTCTTCTTCTATTACGTATTAGAGTGTTATTCTCTTATCTCGTAAGATCTAAGCATCTCTTACTCAGATGTTAAATTTTCTAGGAATAAAAGAGAAAATCCCCTCGAGAGGTATTTACGGAATGGAAACAATTACTTTTTATTACCATAAAAACAATTTCGTTTGCTAGAGTTCAAGACTTAAAATAATGAATATTTACTGTTTCATAAAGTGTAGCCTCTTTTATCTTTCTCTCTCTCTATCTCTCTCTCTCTTCAAAATTTTCTAAAACTTAAATTTTATAGAGTAAACATTCTTGATAACACAATATTTTTTAACAAAAGAAAAATTCACAACAAAACGTTATTTTTGATATTTGCTTTTCTAGAAATAATTCTACGGATTATCATAAGGAAGGAAGAAGAATATTTGTTCATGCATAAAATATGCTTATCCAAAACTACAGTTACCACACTCGTTTGTATATTTTAATGCATTTTTAATGGTTTCTTTACACAAACTAGAGAACCCATACCAACCAACCACCCATAACACACTTAAATTGGTTTCTGTGTCTGTGTTTGATTTTGTATTTGCATCAATTTTGTGGCAGACACATACGCATTCAGATTCGGACATCGGATTCGTATTCAACAAACATACAAATATCTCTTCGTCTGCCAGGACAGGCGTCTGCCTGCAACCATTTCAAAAAAAAAAAAAAATTAAAAAAAAATTTCACAAACCCAAAAAAAAACCAACAAATTGAATTTCAACGACTAAAATTATACAAGATTTTAAGCGAGTTCTACGAGTATCAACTGCTGCTCCAGAGTTTGTTTAGTGATTGTCAATGCAAAAAAATTCCTTGCACGCATTTTAGCGGTATGGTCGAAATGACCGAATAAAACAACTTTTGAGGTCGGATAATCAAAAACAACAAATTGAACCAAAACAATTTTAGCAATTTCTGTAAAAGCAATTATTTATATTGCGCTTTAGTGTTTTATTGTATGAGAAATAAATCGATAAATAATGCATTTCATTCCAGCGGTCAGAAATGTTTTTACAATTCATGTAAACGAAATATCCGTATAATATCTATCAACTCCTGACACTCGATTGAAATGATGTTGTGAAATGATTTTTCGAATTTGAATTTGATAACAGAATTTGACAACCGTAATGAAGTTAGGGTTTTAACGTCACAAATATTTAGATATCCCAAAATTGATTTATGTCGACGTATTTAATGCATTTTTCGTCTAACAAATAAATTATTATTCTTAATTTTATTTATATTAAAAAATACAAAGGATGACGTGTTTTGTGGAATTGTTTTTGGTTTACCATAAGCCATGTTCGAATAACTGATCGCAATTCTGTGATTTACCAACGGATTTTCGAGGATTTCAACGAAGTTTTCAGTGTCAATTTCAGTCAATTAAATTTTATTACTTTACATGAAAAATTGTGTTTCAAAACCATCGTCATGGTACTCAGTTTGAAAGAGTGATCAATTATATTAATTTTTCTTAGTTAGAGATTAAAGTAAACAGTGTAGAATAATTTCCAAGCTAAATCATTGAAAATATTACATTGCAAATCATTGAAACTTGGACGTATATTCTGCATAAGCATCTCAACTATTGACTGCATCGATGAGCGATATTCGATACGGGTAGGATAGAAAATGTAATGAAAAAATATTATGTGTGTATTACATGAACTCTTGCATAAATCGATTGTAACCAAAATTAGAAATTCAAAACTGAATACTATAGTAGTACAATGCACAATATTTCAACTTTATACGGCTAGTCGTTTCTAAGTTCTCTGTGAAATTCTACGAAACGCTTTAAGAAAATTGTAAAAAAAATCGGAGACATGGAAAAAAAGGGCAAAGCATTCCAAACCGCAAAAATATCAACATTTTGCTTCTAATCGATTTTGAATAATAGACAAAATTTAGCAAGAAAAAATAAATAATAGACAAATCTTACAAGAAAAATGCCGTTTTTGTGACAAAGGAATAAAAAAAAGGAAGCGTACAACTCGATCTGCGAGACCTGCGCACGAACATAGAAACTGAAGTCACGACAATTCTAATCAAAAGGTATTTAGGGATGGTCAAAATGTACATTTCCGTTAAATTTGAATACCGTTAGATCTGATACTCCCCTTACTAGGAAGTAAAAAGATAATGTCTTTGTAAAATGCTTGACTTCAAAGTTTGGTAGAAAGCATTTTTATATGAAAATGCTGATTTCGGAAAATTAATACAATTTCCTCAAGAATTTAAATTTTATACCCTTCGTAAGTTTTAAAATTGAGTCGCAGTTTAAGCTTATTTGAGTCACTTTTTGAAAAAGGTAGAAAAATGTTCCCTTGGCTCTATAAAATGTAGGTACGCTTTATATGAAGAGAAACGCATAAAAAAGAAAATCTCCGACCAAATCTTCGTATTTTTTTAAAAATTTTATATTTAAAAAAATTAAACCTTTAAAAAAGATAAGAGAATAATCGGTTAACATAAACAACAATCTATTACAAAAAGATTCGAACCAACTCGAAGAAACTGCTATGAAATGTGAAAAATATATTGAAAATGTTTTTTTTCCGAGAAAAATCGATAATAGGGTCACTAGCAATATTTTAACCTTCTTTTTAAGTCACTGCCATGGAATGAAATGACGCAGGGACAGCCATGAGGTGTATGTTTTTCCGGAAAATTTTTGCGAAAACTGTTGGGATTAATGGTTTAATGGTTGTATCTTTTCCATTGCGTGTAACACGATACGCGCAAAGTCCTGAAAATCCCAAACGGAGGAAATCTTTTCTTTGCTCAGACACACCACGCGACAATTTCAAAAGAATGCATAAAAGAATCTTCTCTGATTGTGAAGCAAAAAAATGTTGCCATATTTTTATAAGCTGTATCTTTAGATCGGATATTTCACGGATCAGGACATTCAGAATCATGAATAGAGTATCCACCCAAATTGTGAGTAAGGTGGAAAGGAAAATATATAGCAATAAATGGGAAGGTAGGGATTATCCTAGTCCCTCTGCCTTCTACACTAAAATCACAATTTTTAGCATCCATCATCAGTTTTGTTGAATCGGAAACTACCCTTGAAAGTAGCAATTACCACCCTGTTTGTTCTGCCTACACTAACACTTTCACTCGAACCATTCATATCAATACCATCACCCGATTATATACTTCATGGTTGAAATAAATGAAATGTGAAGAACGTAATTCACGCAGGAAATCACGTTCACCGGAAGGTATAAGAAAAACGTTAACAAACCCAGTAAAGAGGCAAGGGAATGAGAGAGAAGTAGACAAGGAGAAGAACAGAGAAGCAATAGAGAATGGATCAATGAGGGAGCAAACTTAATCGAGGTCTTGTCACAAGTAGTTGGAGTGTTGCCAGTCATATAGAGAGACGCAGAGAGAGAGAGAGAGAGAGAGAGAATGACATTCATGGAAAAATAAGAAAAAAATTGTAGGAGACATTGAAAATTCTTTTTAGCCAAATAAGTCCTTGCTAAAATATAGTTATGAAGAGAATTAAATGAAAAAGGAAGAACATAAATATGCTGTTATGCCGTATAATACCGTATAATGAAGGAAACATTATCCCCTTGTTCGTGTTCTCTTGCCCTTCCCTTCCGGGGAATGTGGCAAAAATGATGGAGAAGATTAAACTGCTTTTTGTAGTCGAATTTTGTGGCAAAATGATTGACTTGTATGCAAGTAAATACAATTTTACAAGGAAAAGGATGTACGAATAATCCTTGGCGGCTGGCAGTTAGTTCCACCCACTGGACTGGGTTGGTAAGGGCTATCAGCTCAATGCATTATAATATCATCATACAAGCATATACACGCATAGGTATAGATAAAGACACACACACACACCCGAACTCACATTTAATGTAAACAATATTATCAAGGGGAAGTCAGGGTCGCTACACAATAGCTTCTCGAGGACTTCAGATCCAGCAGGCTGTATATCATGAAGAACATGAACGTTTTCATCGATACAAGGCAAACACACGTTAAAGTCGAAGGCAACAGTAAAAGCATACAATAACAAGAAAACAAGAACCAAGGACATGAACGGAAGTGAAAGTTTACGAAATTAAACTACTGGTGTGTCACGTCCGGTTTCACACTTCGACAAACTTTATCTTGACAAAAGTGACAGCAAGAAGAGCAAGCAGAGATCGTCGAATTTCGGATATTCTTAGACTATTTGTTCTTATTGTGAGAGAAAAGTTTAAGAATTTATGAGAGAGAAGTATAAGAAGTGTCAGAAGGATATTGCCGATATTAACATATATATGTAATTTTTTTAATGGAAAAATGTCTAAAGTTAAAAGCATTTTCAAACCACTAAAGGTATAACAGATATCTCTAAACTACCTGCTACAAATAATGAAAAATCTTTCCCCTTTCCCCCTTCATATTTTACTGGCGAGTGCTTTTCTTAGTGCCATTTAGTGCCATTTTCTTAGTTTGCCATTTATTGCCTTGTGCAATTTAATTTCTTAATCTTGGCGATTTCGTGAGCTGCATACATTTTCTGGCTATAATTTTTTTTCCATTGTTTAGGTTTCCATTATAATTCAGAAATTCAATTAAAATAGAATTGCGTTTTTCTTAGCAACACCTTCATTTCATCTTGTTCTTTTCCGTTTCTTTACTATTTCTATCCCTTTGCATTAGTACACCCTTTAGTAAACCTCTAGAAACCACCCACAACATTAGTATTCGTATTTATTTGTATAATATTTTCCTACGATTCGAAAGGATATCTCCGGTGTAATCTCGGGCACGTGCACAATCGAACACGTGCCCCTTGAAACGATTTCGCCTTCAAAAAAAGTAAGCATTCGTTTTGCAAATAATTGGCAAATGCAGTCAATGTCCTCACGCGATGTCAATGAGGGTGGTGTGGTGAAGGGAGTTTGAATGGGATTATGTTTATGAAAAAATTTCCGCAACATAGACCAAGCGGAACATAACGTGTTGTTATGTCGGAAATCAACATTCACCAAATTTCTTTTGAGCCCTTTGAGAAAGAAATGAGTGTGGAGATATTAAAATTTTCGGGGGTATGCGTTAATGTCTCACCAAGTCACGTTTCTCATTCTCAGAATTTGATGTTTGGGCTACTGCCGTTTTTACTGTTGTTGTTTTTTTATTGTTTTTGGTTTTTCATTACATAATGAATTTGCTATAGAAGGTGTTTAAGAAATGCTTCATAAATTTGTGCAAAAGGCATTGAAAAAGAAGGAAATTTCATTTCGGTCCAACTTTTTAATATTAAACCAAATTACCCTAAATTGAACCAAATTATTTTTAATATTCAATTTAAACCCTTTTGTTTAAAATTGATTGCAAGTATTAAAAAATTATTTTTAAATAAATAGAAATCATTAAAATAAATATCATTAAAATAAAATTAAATTTTGCATAAAGAACTACTTTCTCATTTATTCCATTTTATACGCCCTTAAATGGAAATATATTTGAATTCTATTCAAACGGAATATTCAATTTAATTGCTTTAATTTTATTGAATGTTTAATGTGCCGCGTAAATTGAGCCCATTATTCGATTTCAATTTAACGGTTGACAGAGTTTTGATGCGTGAATGAGTAAACAAAAAACAAGAGAAATTCATGGCGAAAAAATTCATGAGAAATAATTATAAACCCAGATGTTTTTTCTGTATGAAAATGTATCGAAAAAGATGGAACATTAATGTTCATTATTAATAAATGCTTGAATTATTTATGATTTAATTAAAATTCATCTAGTAATTATTTAAAACCAACGGTGAGAATATTTCTGATATAGTTCTTCATTCTATGTGATTGATTCCGTTTTTTAGGGTTCTCTAGAGTCCAAGAAATAACCTTCAACGTGCGCATTTCTCCAAATACAAGCAAAATAATTAGAATAGGAATAAAGTAATTTGAAATCAAGTATTCTCTCTTCCTTTCGTTGCATTTCCTTGCACTCACGAGCACAAGCAATGTTCGTGAATCAGGTGCAAGCTAAAACATAATAAAAACAATTTCTTATTTATGTTGCTCCCTAGCGAAGTCGTGTCACGTCCTTGGCAACAATTTTCTTCTGCTTTCGTCTCTTTACCCCTTTATCCATTCGACCAAATACGTTTGTTTTTTGGTTCGTTTACGTTTCTGTTTTCTTCGGTTTTTTTTTTCGTGGTTTAATACAAGACGGTCAAAGCGTTTAGTTCGGTTGCAACTTTTTACCCTGACGGAATAAGAAAAATGTTGTATACTTTAAGGCGTTAGAGTCTGGAAAATTATCCGGAAGTGTTTTATTTCTCCGTTGATTTTTTCGAAGGAGTTTTTTATTTGGCGGAAAAATTTAATCTTCGATTTAAATTTAATATTTTAATTAATAAAAGAGTATGAACTACAGGAAAATTTACTTAATAATTTCTTTAACGCTTAGTAAAGTTTTTATATTTTCAAATATTGTATTTATGCAAAGGTAGAAAATACTGTGAAACTGATTTCATAAAATTATTTCCCAGATTTCGATTTCAATAAATTGTGATTTTAAAGTTAGTTGAACTAATTGATAATTAATGTCATAATCATAACTCTTAACTAATGTCCGTGGGTAAAATAACTAATCTTTAACTTTAAATTAACTAATGTTTAACTTTAAATTAACTAATTGTGGGTAAAATCTGGAAACAGAGCAAACGTCGTAGATTTCAGAATGTAAGTTTTGAAGTGTGCATACGATGTCTTTTGGCAAAGAATTTTCCTTTGGCAATTTCGCTTTATGTTCTAAATTATTTTTACTTGGTTTAAAATGATTTCATATAAAAACTCAATATTTTGTCATTCTTAAATTGGAAAGATCTGGCAACCATTTTACATAAGCGAATACCAAACGAGCGATTACATTAACATTCTATGCACTAAGATAGATTTAAATCTACTAAAAACGCGGCATATAGAGTAGTATGTAGTATACGTTTGCATGTATGTGCGAGTGTTTGTTTGGATGTGTGAATTTGTGTATTCTCGTCGTAGTGCATTCTCGTCGCTACTTAAGTGAGTGCTTTTTAAGCATAAAAAACTAACTAATGGTTTACTTTTTAACTTATGGCATTTTTATTCACATTTAAATAATCACGTACAAACTTCAACATAACACACACACAAATGCACACACATACATACATGCACGCAGGCAAACGTTATCTTATCGTGCTATTACTTTTGCATTGTTTTTCTCTCAAGTCACATTAAGCAACTCTCGCTACAGTTTACACACACACATACACTCTCATTCTCATGCATGCATAGAATCACAACACAAAAATTGCAGACAATTTTTTCTAGCTTACTGCTTTTTATTTTTGGATTTTTATTTATTTGTTTTCTTTGTTTTCCTTTCTTATTGTTTTGTTAAATGCAAGTTAGAAGTAATCTTAACAAATACAAATAAAATTCTATTATTCGTATTTAAACAAAAACACAGCAAGTGCTTGTAAAATTGCCGTTGCATAGCACACAATCAAATGAATGCATAGCACACATACACGTACATGCACTTAAAGGAATGAATCAGCATTTATACGATCAAGCACAATCACAATCACGTTTATCCTTCTACTCCTCTTAGACAATATTTACACTTTGTTTTTTTTTTTGAGGAAAATTAGTGCAATGGATGATAAGGGATAGATGACAAATTAGTTGTGAAATGGATATTAGACTAAAAGCTGAAAGCGCTGAATGATGTTGCAGTAGTAATTGTTAAGATTTATATTTTGATGGAATCTTGTATTCGACCTAGTTGAAAGCGAAGAATTGAAACCATAATGATTTTAAAAGATTGAGTCCACTAGTTTCCCTAAAGAAATATAGTTCGTTGTAGAACAACGAATGACACTAAATAACAATGAAAGCAACGAATGCACGAATCAAACGAGCGACATGAATGAATCAAAGGAACTGAAGTGCCTTTTCAATTCAAATTCAATTAATATTTAGAGATTGCGTAGAATATGGGATGAATATCTAAGACAACCTATTATGGTCAATTCCAGAGAAGTTTTTGGAACATAAATGAAAATGAAACAATTAACGCTTAACATTTTTTAAGTCAACAATTATAAAACTGATTACAAAAACCTATTATAACGTGTATGAGAAAGCGAGAATAGAAGAGTCGCTCCTCTTATCGAAATTGGTAAGAAATGTTACAGGATATTATCACTTTCTCGACTTGACAGCAATAAGACGAAATTCTCTATTCCTTTTACAATTGATAAGCCTATGCAGATTAGAAATTTTTATTTGATTTGTATTAAATAGCTGTTTTTTTAAGACAAATGTTCATTTATATAAAATTGTATGTTACCAAAAGATAATGACTTAGTGGTAAGGGGCGTTCATGATAAAAGAATGATGATCTCTTTTGCTTTCTCGCTTAAATTCTCGACTTAATTAGTCCCGTCGGAGCTAATTAGTTAGCAGACCCAAAACGATTGTGAGCTTATTTATAACGTTTAGTTTCCATTGAATGCATATTCCTGACTTAATTAAGCGTAACGATTTAATTTCCCTTTTACACCGGAATTGTTGAAGCAATCATATGGCGGTTTGGGCGCGCTTATATCTTCTGTCAACATTTAACTATTTTTAGTTTTATTAAAATGCATGTGTAGTAGCGTTAAATTGCCATTGATTACATGGTATGTGTGTGTATGTGTGTGAGCGCGTATTGTAAGTTATGAATAAGCATACACGCTTGAGGATATGTTTTAATTTTAGGCATCATTTCGGTATCTGTGATAAAGAATCATCGCTATCTGTGTATTCTTTAGGCACGCTCAGAGAGAACGACGAAAGGAAGGAGAAATATTTGTGGAAGATAATAGATTGGGGAGATAGTGGTAATGGATTTGATGTCCCTTCTGAATTAGCCTAGTCATTTTCTCGGTGATGCCAACTACCGCCATATTGTTTACCTTGGGCCTTTAATAATATTTGTTCAATGAAAAACTCTCTTTCGAAACGCCATCGTAGTCTGAAATATTGTCTAGGTTGAACAGAAAAGATGCGAGCAGCCCTTATTGTTAGGGGAAGAATTTCTACCGATAGTGGTTGATGGTGATGATGATGGTGGTGGTGAACGTGACTGTTTTATTCCCTGCTGGCAGCTACCATTCTTGATTGTTTATTTTTGTGAGAACTCAAGAATTTCAGAATTTATTAGCCCTTCGGGTATTTTCGCAGCCATAGAAAAATATTAATGGTACAGAAATCATTTTGTATGGAAGACAGAGAGTATGAGTAAAGGATACAGAGTTGATGAAATACAGATATAGAGAGAGAAAGAGAGAGGGAAGCGAAGTGGTAAGAGAGAGATAGGACTACTTCTATTTGTGTTATATCAGGATGTATCAGGTGTTCTGGTAAAATTGGCAAAGGAATCGAATTTTATTCTTCATTTGACCTGATAGTGAATTTTGGTCATGTATTTGGTCTTTCATCGATTTTTCTTTGTTTTCTGCAGTTAAAAACTAATTCTGTCTTTTGATTTATGAAAATATTGAATTTCTTGTGATTTAAAAATAATTTTGATTTTTGTTAAATTAAATTAAATTAAATTAAATTACTGTAAATACACATTTACTTGAAATTATGTTTGAATATAATTAAAAGTTTTAGTGAAGACAAAAACCATGGTTCTATAAGAAGAAAAAATAACTTTTAAAAAACAAAATATTTTCAACAGTTTCCGATCAAAAGAAATTTAATAATCACTAATTTTTCTACTACTGGTTTTATTAAATTTCTTTAAGCGAAAGATATCAAAACTCAAATGTTTTCAAAAGGCGGAGCAAAAACATTTGTTAAAAAATTTTTTTTAAATTGGATTTTCAAGAAAACCTTGACTTATTTCTCTTATACTTCACATACTACAAAATACAATTAGGCAAAATGAAAACAAAAGCAGACGCATTAAATTTCGCGCTCCGCTGAATTTAATTATCGTATAATTCTTAAAACGAATAAAAAAAAGCCGAAATATTCCATCCTTTCCTTACCCTTATGCAGCCAAAATTTGGGACGATGCTCCCTTTTTGAATTGGTCCAACCGAGAAGGAAAAGAAATTAATAAAACTTCGCGACTCTTTGTGAAGGAATTCCCCTTTCGCGATCGTTTGTGCGATGGACTAAATTTTTATGCAAAAAAATATGCATAAGTATATAAGAATCCACGGCGAAACGGTGGGGAGACTGCCTAGCCGGCACGAAAGAAAATAACCAATTCAAGTAAAATGTATTCAGGCCATGGGATATTTTTCTGGTAGAATGATTTTCATTAATGCACATGACTAAACTTTTCATTTATTTTCATCCTACAAACGGATGTTGCAGAAAAACTGATATTTTCTTAAGAAAAAAACTCTTACCAACTGAATCAATTGATTTTGAAATGATAGAAGATTTGAAATGGCGAAGCAAGAAATTTCCTACAATGGGATGAAAAATCAATTTCAACTCCATCCATTTTATCATTCATATTCTTTTCTTTAATACTCTGCGTACAAAATAATACGTCATTCGCTTAAATGGCGCTGAATAACTGCCAACGAAATAGAGATTACTATTCTTCTTTTCTTCATTCCCTTTCACATAATTTTACATTAATTCATCTCGTGATGCTTTTCGTAACTGTGAAAATGCGCATTATTTCTGAAATGAACGGGGTAATTTATGCGCTCCAGCATAAGCCTTAGTCAACGAGTTCAATTTTGCCAAATAAGCGAAACAATTTTTTAATATGGCGGCATATCCGGTCTAGCTGTCTGCAGCAGATTTGCGTCTGCCAATTATTTATGAAGTGAAAAGTGCAAAAAAAAATGAAGATCTCATAGCAATATTCAACCATATTCAACCATGAGTATCCTGCTCATACCGTTGCATAAAAGCATGACATTCACAGACACTTCTACTCGTAAATACTCGCACATAAAAAATGCCGTAAATTATTACATTTTTTCTGCCGAAAATGCTGAAAATATGAAAAAATGGAAGAAACGATTTTGATTCTTTTTTCACTTTGGATCCTTTAGTGGCTGGCATAATCGCTGTGAAGAATAAGCCTACATATAAAAAAGAATAATAAAGTATTACACAGAGAAAAAAGTAATCGTTAGAAATTTGAAAACTTTTAATGAAAATTTCCATTTTCAGGAAAGGAATATTTTTATTCCTTTGCTAGGAAAGGAATATTTTATATTTATTGCTAGGAATAACTGCAGAGTTTGTGTTAAAAAGTTTAATACTTTTCAAGTGTTTAGAGTAAATTTATATAAAATAACTATAAATTATTTCAATAACTACAGACTAAATTTATTTTGATAACTTAAAAAGAGTAGTCTAGTAGACCCATCAATCATAGTTGTGTCGTTTTGTAGAATAAATAAAAAAATTACAATAAAATGAAACTTTGCATAAATATCCATCTTGTTATCTCGCAGAGGATGAAGGCTAAAACGATTGTGTATGTTGGTGTTTAAGTGAAAGACAATTACTCAATGTTTGTGTGTTTGTGTTGGAATGGAATTAATGCAGAGGAATGTTCGGTTTAATTTGAAAAAACACAATACTTTTTTTACCTTAAATGGTTTAACAACAATTCATAGAGTTCAAAAGGTTCGAAAGGTGAGATGAAAACATTACGAGGTGTTGGGAGGAGCTTTAATACTATATTTTACCGTGTAGATTCCATTGTGTTTAATTACTCATTCTCATGTAACGTGTCATTGAACTAGCTTAGCATCCATGGAAGTTTAAGATGTCTTTTCCAGCCCCCTATACCCTCCATATCCTAAACTTTCCCTTAAATAAAATTTCTTCAAACAGTACCTAATAGCATCTAATATAAATTCCTCATTTGCAGTAGAATTAAATGTTACCGGGCTGACTCATCATTGGAACAATGTGATCGATTCTCTTATAAGTATGGCCAATGGTTAGATTCAAAAGCGCCGCGTGATAATAATGCTGAAGAATCAGGCATCACCCACCACCCTTTTACTTATTCTCACAAATGTAAGCGGCTCTCGTAATTTTGTAATACTTTCCATTTACAGTGACGAGCTATAGATGTTAATGTTGTTCACCTTTCAAAGGACGTGACTATTTCTAGAGCTCTTGATTAAATTTTAAAAGCAAATAGTTTCTATCGTTTTGTAAAGGTTACCTTTCATCGATAAAGAATCACTTACAGTTTAAATTGATTTACAATTTAGTTAAATTAATTTAATAAATCTATTTCAAACTTTTCAAGAATTTAAGGAATACTCCAAATGATAAATTCTAATTAAAACAATAAATATTTTTTAATTTATTGCTTTTATTGCAGTAGAAATAAAATAAATTTTTGTTTCCGTTTTTCATTTATCTTGGAAATTACTTCCCGGAAATACTTTCCTAAAGCTTCAATAAAACAGAAAATATTTGAAAGGATTCTTTGAGAATCCTTGTACACCTCTGATAACAATATCAAGGTGCATAGGTATAGAACAGAAATGAAGAAGAGAAGCCATTAAAAAAGAACAAAACAGCCCGTTGAAAACTTTTGAGAAGAAAAATTAAAAATTAACAAAAAAATTAAGAAAGAAATCTTTGAAAAATAAAAATTAAGAAATAAATGCGGGGTGATTTGAAAAACAAATGGTTTGCTTTTAAGGAAAGTAAGAAGGACCGAAAAGATAAACAGAATAAAAACAACAAAATAAGGGGCTTGTTAGCAGTTGAGAGAGTTTAGGAGAAGCCATGCGTTTGCGTGTGTGCGTATCTTAAAGAAATTTCTTTAATACTTTAAACTTTTTCTTTAATATTTTCAATAAATTTTTAATACTATCTACTCATTCTCCTTTTCTGAATTCCAGAATTTTAACTCAATCTGATGGTGATCGAACGCGCAAATTAAACCAATATCAAACATATTGCCGATCTCTTGAGAAGTCCGGTACTTAATTTCGAACGTTTTAATATTGTATAGATTTTAAGCACTAATTTATTTGGATATTAAGAACTTAACTTCAACTTAGCTTCAATTTATTTTTAAAGCTGAAAATTTCAGTTTGATGAAATTCTAAACATTATTTCCTGTTAATTTGAAAGCCATCCTAAAGACAACATGAAACGTTTGTGGGGTGGGGTGGTAGCACAAATGATTTTGTAAATGCACAAAAGCTTTCTGTTATGTCTCAATTAATCGCGTAAATGCTGGTCTGCACGTAAATGAATAGATGACCGTGGATGTGGGTCATTCATTCAGATCATGCCTAACCGATAGTCATTCGCAATATTTTTCGAAATTTGCATCAAAATTATTTATACAAATTTTAATTCTCATGTGATACTCTTTGGGATACTGTGCTATTTTTAGGTCGTTGCTCACCGAAGTCTAACGCTGGGCATTATATTTCCTGTATATCAATCAACTAGTCCCGAGTGTTATTACAATACTCGGTGCTTTTACTCCATTCCATTTCGTATTTGAAAATGTCACAACTATGAAAATACAGAACCAACTGAATGACGGAGCATAATGAGAATGCTATTACAGTTTTATTATTTACAACATTATAATTGTAGGAATATATATCCATTGTCATTTAGCACAATCGACAACGATTATTATCCAGTGCAATCAACTCTGCTCTTGCGGTCAATAGAACCGTGTTTGACGGAGGGAGAGGGAGAGAGACAGGGAGAGAGAGAGCGAGGACTGTTCTTAATTCGTTTGCTGGGTGAAGCAAGGAAATAGTGAGCTCAGATCGCTAATGGCCGATGGTTCGACGTCGTTAAATTATTCCTTTTATTCAATTAATTTGTATGCAATGAAATTTATGGATTTGCGACTCCAAAACCCTTCGGATTATGTATACGATCAACGAATAGGGGTTACGTGACAGCGTTTAAATTGAGACTAATCCGTCGCATGAGAAAGCAATGTAATAAAAGTGCTCCACTTTATGCCAGCGTAGGGATATCATGCATGGAATAGCATTTCCGACAGATATTTTAGCAACAGTTGCTGATTGGACTCGAACGTGAACGCGACTTGTCATCGCTGACAGTGGGCAGAGTGTCCATCACTCGGAATTGCCACTGAAAGCGTTCATAATTTTGTTCTCTGAAATATGTATAGTTCGTGACCGGTACTAATGAGAGTAAGTTTTATAGTCATCAGCGTGCTTGTAGCGCTCTATCATGGACATCATCAATCGCACGTTTCTGGATCCATGCTACGGCGCATCCGCATGCAGGATCATTGCAAGGGTGTCGTGTGTTCAGGTGTGACTATCGAACGTGATGACTATGTTATCCTTACGGAATGGGAGGTACAGCGACCGGTGATGATAAATTTCGTGAATTCTTCGATAGCCAGAATGCCGCACATAATGTTCGATCTCTATCCTGATTTGCAAAGAGTTAACTTTGACAATTGCTCCGTTGAAATTTTTGAGCGACCACAATTCGAGGGTGCTCGAAACTTGCGCGTAATATATCTTGGTCATAATCGTTTGAAGGAAATACCTAGATATATTTTTCAAGGAGCTGAGAAACTCAACGAGGTGTATGTGCATAATAATCATCTGCGCACTGTGTACAACGAAAGCTTTCAAGGACTAACTCATTTACGTATCCTGCGTTTGGCCAACAATCAACTGCAGGAGTTGCCGGGAGGAGTTTTTTATAGTCTTAAGAAATTGGAGACGATTGATATTGCTGGCAATCAGCTTGAGTGGTTGCCATCTGGAATTTTCGAGCGAAATAGAAACCTCTCCAGCATTCATCTAGCTCGAAACCCTCTAAGAGTTATCGATATGGCATCACTTCTTGGCCGTCTGCTTCATATCACATGGCTTGATGTAAGCGGAATTATTATGCACGATTTACGCTTAGATTTTCCGCCAGTTATTGATGTTCTTTTGGCTAATGACTGTGATTTGCGTTCTGTATCGGTCAGTGTTTATATTTCGTGTTTGGAATTACGCAATAATTCATTACGCGAAGTCCCGCAGCCGGCTCATCCCGCCAACATTACAGGATTCGATCTATCGCTAAATCCGCTGCGTAGTATGCATGTGAAAAGCTTTCGACGCTTTACCGGTCTACGACTGCTCAATCTAAGCTTCACCCAGTTGGACGATTTACCCGAGGGTATTTTTAAGAAACAGGCAGTACTTGGCTCATTGGACATATCGGGCAATAGATTGACATCATTAAAATTTCTAGATCAATTTTTTGATTGTTTGAAAGAGCTGCAGGAGTTCAATTTTGCGAAGAATAATTGGAATTGTGACTTTTTGCAACTGATGATTAATACCTACGTGAAACCTAGACAAATCGAGTTTAAGGAAGATTCCGAACTACCAGAATTTGTTGATGATTACATTCAGGGCATTGCCTGCTGGAATAGTAAGCAAGTACCGGGTGGTGAATGTATCAACCGATCGGATCAAACTGATACAGCGTTGGAACTGGCAATTGTAAGGAATGACATACGATCTTTAATCGATAATATCGATGAAAAATTCGTAAAAATCTATCGTGCTTTAGATGAGATAAAACACCGAACATAGACAAGGACTACGAGATGACATTAATAATTAGAAAATTATACCCTGAGCCAATTCGAAAAAAATAAAAAAATAAAAAATAAAAAATAAAAAAAAAATAAAAATATTTCAAATATATACACACCATATCAGTATAAATAACTATTATCAAATATATTTTACGGGATTATGCATGATATACATTATTATATAAACGCAGTATAATCTTATAAAATATAAAACTATTAAAATGTTCTATAAAATATTACTAAAGGCATAATAAAACAAGTAGATAAAATAATTTTATATATTTTAGGCAAATATTATAAAAAAATATTTATACCAGTAATACCAATAATAAAGTGTTGTGGTTTATGGGTTGTGGAAAGAGAATCATTGCAGCCGTTACAATTTAATTCGATATATTAACCCGAATACATTTGACTCGGTTCTAACCTGCAATTATGCAATTATATCAATAGATCACGACGCACCCTCGTCACGAGTTAAACTAAACTAATATGGATTTCATAATTTTATTCATAATTTTTTTCAAACAATTTCGCTAAATCATATTTTATGCGCTTGCTTTTTTCGAAGAAGATTAAGTTTATAAGGGAGCATATAATGAAAATATTGGTACAGTAAGTAAAAGTCATGTCTGGAGTTCGATTTCAAGCAAATTTAATTTACTCAATTAATTGAAAAATCGATGAATTTAATGAGAAATTCAGAAGTATGCTATTGATTAGTTTCGGTCTTCAGAATTGTTGAGAAATAATATTTCGAAATATTTGGTTGGATCTTCCTGGAAGCGAGGTTGTTGGATCTTCCTATTAGATCTTACTGGACAGTTTTGAAATGAATTTATAATCGAAGCAGCTCAATCACTTTTAAAAGAAAATTGTTAATTTAAAATAAATTACTATGGGGTATTTTTTCTATTTTGAGTCTTTTAGATTTTGAGTTTCTGTTTTTTCAAGTTATAGAGCTTTAACTTCATTAAAAACGTAAAAGTTGATCCGATAGTAATTATATGAAGAGCATTTAAATTAATGTCAACCTAAAATGATTATTTTATATCGTCCAAAAGGAACATCGTACTTGAGTGTGTTTAGCTTTTTATAATTTTAAAATTGTCTAAAGGGAATTTATTTAATAAATGTTACTAAACCTAAACCCGGGAAGACATAACAAAAAGGGAGAGATAATTGAAAAAAGGTAAACAGCATTTGTGGGCCTTTTGATTTTTACACTTCTGACTTTTCTTCGCTTTTCTGTATTCCCTTACATTTTTAAGTCCCGCCCTCCGGTATTTCTCAATAATTTCCCTCGACCTTCTGCATCTTTAAGAACGAAAGAAAAATAATAAAATGCAAAATTTATAATTACTGCTAATGCACATTTTAGCCAACGTTCATTTATTCGTTGTACCGTTATTTGTGTGTGCTGTTGTTTCTGTTGTTGTTACAAAGGAGGCAACAACCGTAGAATTCACCTTCACAGGAAGAATTTAAAAAGAATGAAAGGTACATATTTTATGGCCTCAGGTTGGTGGACCAACAGGTGACACATTCAGAAGGTGAAACAAAAGAGGTGTAAAAGTAGGTGCGGAATATGAAAATAACGAATAAATTTCCAAGAATTTCAAATGTTGTAAACTCGAAAGGCACTTGTTCGGGTAGTACATGGTTTAACCTTGTGACATTTACATCTACTCAACTCAATCTTAGACACACACACACAGGAGTAAGCTGATGAATGGGAGGATGTCAACGAGGCCTCTGGCACATGCCAAGCAACAGTTACGTTTCTCCATATTCGATGACTTGGTTACCGCAGCAAAGTTTAGGAAAGAATGAGCGTGAAAGAGAGGATCAGAGGGACGAGAGAGAGAGAGAGAGGGAGAAAGACTGCGGTGAATAGGGGGTAATGACGCCAAATCGTCGGCGACGAAATTCCTACAAATATTTTAAAATAATTCCTTATTTTTGTTGTCTGAAACGGAATGGCTTCTTATTTTTAATTCTTCTCTTTTAACAAACACATAATAATGAAAGCCAGGAGGGTCAATATTGATCTAGTCGAAGCTCACATATAGTACCCTACACTTTATATTCAATTTACAGATTTAACACGAAAATATTATTATTATTCACTTGAAAGGAATGGGTGGTATTGGGTTGATTATCTTCATTTTCTACATTAAAAAGTTCCATCAGAGAAAGAATATTTGGGTTTAATTTCATGATAATTACTTTAACCTAGCTCCTACAATCTCATTCTTTTCAGTAGTGGGTGCATGATACATATTTTAGCAAAGATAGTTTAGTCTGATGAACCTCCCAAGCTCGCCGAGAATATATTTTATTTTCAAAAACACTTTATTAGTTGATCAATTAAGAAATGGGCACGAATGAATTCACATTTGCCATAAAAGAACGTTGATCACCGTGAGTGTGCCGCGCAATACGACTAAATACATTTCACAACAAAGAGGTCATTCTGTATTCGTAACTTGCACAGACAGAGACTGCGACAATCAAAATTGCGGCAAAATTTAAAATGACACCTTCTATTGAAAGAAGCATTACACAATTGGTTGGTTTCAGAATTTATACGTGCGTAACAAACGTGCAAGTAGAAGCGCATTCGTTATTGTATGAAAATTCAATGAAGTTTTAAAGATTTTTTGATTTGCTTTTGAAAGTTTAGTGGTTTTAATTCTTGACAGCCTATTTCTGGAGCGTTAAAAATTTGCGGCACTTTTTTCAGAACTTAGGAACTAGAATGCCAAAAGTACATACGGGCACAAATGCACATGCACACACTCACACTCACACATGCATACAAACACAAAAGAAAGAGAGTGATAGAGAGAGTGAGAGAGAGGGGGGCGGGACGGAGGGATACGGAAATGGAATTCTTGTAGGAAGGCCAAACGTCAAAGTTAAAATTAAATTTATACGGTATTCTTTTACTTTTAGGAATATTTTTGCAGTCAATTCTTTAGTCATATAGCCAAAGCATTTCAATATACACGGAGAGACAAAGACAAAAAATTCTTACGCCAAAGAAAATTGGACCTGATAGAGAAGGAGAGATAAGGAGAGAGAGAAAGAACGAGCGAGAGCGAGCAGCGAAGAACAGAGACCGTGTAGAAGAATCCACATAGCCTTTTTTAAATTACTTTGAACATAAGTGTTATACCACAAGATTACGCACACAGAAAACGCACTCACAATCATACACACGCGGGTATACTCATACATACGTACATAAAACGTAGTGGTGATGATGATGGTGATGGCGAGGATGATGATTGTGTAATGATAGCATTATCATCTAGAAGGTAGAATAGAATGTAAAAAGAAAAAGGAATAAAAACGAGGAAGGAAAGCGAATAAAAAAGAGATGCTGGTTGGTTTTGAAAGGATCCCGTTGCCGCTTTCATGCAGGTTTTGCTTGATAGTTTCTTTTTCCTTTAATTTTTTTTACAATAAATAGATTTTAAATGTTTTCACAAAAAAAAAAAAATAAATAAATGGAAAAACCAGAAGGAGGGATCAGAGAAAATTAAGCTTTAACAATAAAAGGAGCTTAGGCTCTTACAATTCATTTTAAAGCTGTAGAGCCTGTCTCTTAAATTCATTTTAATTCTTATAAAACATTATTTCAGGAATTCATAAAATAGAGAAATGCACTGGGATTAAAAATAACAGGAACAAATTAAAGATAATACTCCTAATGGTTTTAGCCCAAAAAATAGTCCAAAGTTGTTCAATTTCAGGGAGATAATAAGCTCCTAATGAAACTACAAAATGTGTGCCTCAATATTATAAAAAGGCTTTTACTTCACGGAACATTTATAAGAAGCAAATGAAAGAGAACATCTGGAGACCAACGTTTTCAACTTTTTACTTTTATTTCAAATTTCCTATTTTTCGTGAGTCTTGCGAAAAAATAGAGCCAATTTGGACGTTAATTTAATTCAGCGTAGTCATTGTTACTGACTGCGTGTATTCAATCCACGTCCGTTTGGATTACAGTAAAAAAATCAGCGCCGACGACAGCTGTGGAAAAAAAATATATGAAAAAAGCAAGTTCAAAATTACTTGGTAGAAGGCAATAAATTTAAAGAGAATCTAGCAGGAAATGCTCTGGCAATTGAGGTCCTGGGACTAAGAGTAAAGCTCTTTAAAGGAACGTTGGAAATTTAAGAAAATTTCGTTTAAGGCAACCAAGGATAAGAAACCAAATGCACAGAAGAATGTAAAATATTCAGTATGAGAGAAAAAGCGAATAAGAGAGAGGAGGAGAAGAGAGAGAAAGTCTATTTTAAATTAATAAATTTATTTTATAAATCGTGACTAAAATTCAATTAATTTGAAAAATAATTCGGAATGTTGCATATTTTTAGGGAAAAATTTCATATAATATAATAAAATCATATTACAAAATAAACAGAAATAAACAAATAAACTTAAATTTATTAAATTCAATAATAATACTTCACAGCTTCATTGCCACAATTAACTTTGAAAGCCATTTTTTACTTAATAAATTCAAACTTATTCCTTAAAACTTTGCTGCTAAAAAGATGAAGAGTAATATTAAATATTTTGAAACGGTAGGATATACATAAGCAATAGTGACAGTGTACTCCTTGACATTTAACATCACGAAGTGTCATGACATATCACTTTATTGCTTTCAGTTAAAAACAATTTTCAATAATTTGTCAAGACAAACGGAAGTAACACAAGCATACCAACACTTTTATGTAAAAACATGCAAAAAAGCTATGCACACCAACACGTGCAAGTGCATGTCACCCATACCCACATATGTATCATGTTCATGCATTTTGTGTATGCATAGAAAATTATACACTTGCTCTCGCACTTTTATTAAACGTAAAAGTTGGATTTCAATAAATGTATGTCATGACAGTGTTTTTTTCAGAAAGTTTTTACAAATGAAATATTATTCAATTAAGGAAAAATATATATAAAAACAATACTGACTGCTCCGTAGTGCCAACGAATTGCAAGCACTGCTTGTATGTAAAAAAGAGATACAAGTTAAATAAATCATTCCATTAAAGTTATCAATTAACGCTGAAGTACATTTTACCTTTTATGTGGCATCACTGAATATTGTATTCTCATATACTGTAAATCAAAATTCATTGTCTCAAAAGGTTATGTTTACTATTACTTAAAATCGAACCAAAAAACTAAAAATAAATAAATCTTAAAAAGCACCAAACAACAAAAGAAGATTTAAACTTGACGAATTATAGACTTGCATAAACCGTTATTTTATAACACACCATTAAACCAACAATTCATAGAAATAATCCAAAATATCAAAATTAATAGTGACACAAGTTAATTGATGGCTATGAGCTATTGCAAATTTTCAAATTATCGAAATACAGTTATTGTGGACTATGTTGAAGTGTCCTTAATTTTTAAAACCTATTTAATTCTGAGGGTTGAAAAATTTTTATGACAGAAAGGAACTGTTATACATCCGTAATTCACAGATGCAAGCACACGCACGTATTCACACTTATACTGATTTACCACATCTAATGCATTTTCTGCAACTTTGGAAATAATCTTTGAATATAGTATCCCTGTAGGAAATGTAAATAAGTATATAAATGACACCAAGCTCGTGTAAAAGAAGAAGCAAGTTTGTTTAAATGAGCATCATTAACGAACATCCCATCAAAAGGATTGAAAGTTTTAAATTAACATCCAAATTAAAAAAGAATTTAACTCTCAATTGCCTAAATCCTAAGCGTAAATAAAATAACTCCAAAGAATGAATTAACTTCTAACAAATATAAAATACATTTTAAAAACAAACATTTAGGAATATTGTTCTTATCATAGTCAGAATTTTACCAATTATGTCTATAACTCCTAATGTGTTATAAGTCAAGAGTCGCTGAGCGGACGAGTAAATATGGTATTAATTTATTACAATATTAATAAAAAATATACTATTGTGAAACAATAGCGCAATTAAGAATCGTAGTCGAAATTTAAGACCTTATAAAAATTCAATTTACGACCATTTTAGAATCAGTCACGATTCGTCATTAAATATATTTCACACGCTATAAAATTTATTTCATATTATTAAATTGTATTTGCTATTTCTTCTTGTGTTATTTTCCATCTTGTTTTTGTTTTGTTGTGTGGCGTTAATCGATTTTGGCCAACATCCATTCAAACTTAACCGTTTTCCTGTCAAACGACTGGATTATATTCCTTGTGGAACAATTTAGTTTCGAAACTGCAACAAATGGCTATCAAGAATATTTAACTCTTCCTTTTCCTCTATCCCTCTCTTTCACGCTCTTTCATTCTCTCTCTATCTACACCATGTATTATGCTTTATTTTGTTGTTGCAGTGGTTGCTTTCGAGAATTGAAGAATGTAACAATTTTGTCGTCGTCGAACGCGGCTCCTGAGATTTATTTGTTCACAAAGATTTATTGCCTTCGCCGCATAATTGTCGCGTCGGTTTTCTTAGATGTATCGTAGGAAGGTCGATTATGAAGCAAAATAATAAATATTGAAGGCATGCATATTCGAAAATACGAAGGATATTTTAAAGTCATCGTATGCAAGAGGAAATTGCGAGAGTGTTATTGATATATCTCCAAATGATTGAATAAGGTTGTTTCAATATTTTGTTTATTAAGATCTAAACAAAGTAGAATTTATAATTCCTAAAGAGGTAGTACATAATGAAAAGTTAATTATAAGCGTAACCGTAAATTATTTAAAATCATATTTGTTTTAACTTTTTACTTAACTTGGACTACATTGAAATTAAATATCTTTTGCTTTGACCGTTGACTTTTACCGTCGTAAGAAAATAACGGAAATAATCAATGTCGACTGACACGATCGCAGTCGCAGCATTTCCCAGAATAGAAATACTGATTATAAAACAATTTTAAACCATTTTTACAAACCTTCATTTCAAGAAATCTTGATTTTTATGTGACACACAAACTAATAAAAAGAAAAAACTATGGATTTAATTTCCATCTGCGAAACCCCAACCAAACGGAAAGAAAACGACACATTTCTTTAACGGATGGTGATTGGAATTGAGAAATGATCTACATACGATAACATCGGTCGCAAATGATCGTGGTTCAAGCGCAGTGAAGCAGATCAAATGATGGCCAAACCGGTAATAAAGGTCAAAATGGTTCGGGTGTGCATTTGTTGGGATTGGAAAGGAATTTTTTATTTTCGGTTGCTTCAATATGGCTAAATATTTAATTCGGATTTCAACTGTTAACAAATGCACTATTTGAAGATAGCTTTTCACCAAAACCGTTCAGAATTCTTCCGATATTGCCATGGTCACATATGTTCGCGGTGATTCGACTGAAACTCCAAAGCCTTGCGTGGGAGGTTTTGATGCTACCGCAATATAGTATGGAACTGACGTTGAAAGATTATCATTTCTTTCATGCATTGCCATACTTTCTTTGTGATAAAAAATTCGAATCCATAAAAGATGGTGTAAATTTATTTCGAGTTTTTCATCAGTAAGATCCAATACATTTATTAAAAAGTCATTGTGAAGCTACCCTTAGATTAAACCAATAGACCATAAAATAAAACGGTACATATATGACTTTGATAATATGTATTTGAATAATCTGAGGGATGCAAATGCTCTGTCCATTGGAGCACTCATAAACCTGGATCCTTTGTGCCAAATAGTGAAACAGAAAAGCACATAGGTATTGCATGGAAGGCAAGTTCTGAAGCTCTAATTAGCGGTTGAGCGAGAGGAAGGAGAGCGAGATATGAAATTAATGAAAAAATTCCAGAACAAAAAAACAGAAACTAAAATATTTATTGTTTTCCGAAGCTATTCGCAACATCAAAATTAACGAAAACTAACAGTCACAAAGGACTTTATTTGCCACGCATTCCAACATCCTAAATTCTACCGAACCGAAGCGAGCGACCCTCAATCCACCCTTTGATAGCTGCCAAATTTCGCAATTTAATCTCGATTCTGGTTAAAACCAGAGTTCTCGATCCTTTGTCGTTTTACTGCTATTCTAAATATTTAAACGTTTTTTGTTTTACTTGAGGTAGTTGCGGTTGAACGTTATTTAGATGAATGCAGTTACAAAAGAAATAGAAAAGGATAATTATGAATATGTAGACGGACTGGAAAGGAGATTGAATCAAATGGCAATTTACAAATGCTACAAACATGATGGATAAAATGCAATTTATAAACATTTTAATTGCAAGAAAAAAAATGCAATTAAAACAAGTTATTTCACTAAAACGAAAGATAATAACATAAACCATTAACCAATTTTCTTTAACAGAGAAAAAAGGATGAAAAAAAGAGCTGTCCGAAACACAAAAAGTGTCCTAGATGCCTTAAAATATGAGAAGGTGCAGAAAAACATTTACTTGAGAGCAATTTTGAGAAAAAACAATAAAACAAGAAAATAAAATGCACCATAAAAGCTTTTTGTATTAATAGAAGCCAATGAATGGACACAGAAATGGGTTAGAATTTTCTGTTTTGGAATTTTAAAGGAGTCGCCAGGAGATGCTGAAGTAGAATAAATTGAGAGAAATTAGGATATAAAACATGAAAACCCAGTAGGATGCGACGAAAACTGCTGCAGACAAGACAAGACAATTGAAGACGAAGACAAAAGACGAAACCGATGGATAGAGTTTTTAAAAACTGTCAAAGTGGTGGAAATAGATTATCTCATATATAATTTGTGTCAAAATGGTAACATCATCAGGTGAATGCATTTTTCTGTTTGTTACAATCTTTTGAAGTTTTTCCACTGTCGACGCATTTGCTTCACTGTACCAGATTCTTAAGCATTCTTGGTAATTTGCGTTTAAGGAAAACAACCAAAGAATATGTATTTTTAAAATACTATAAATGTTCTTGCAATGGAAAAAGAAGAAAGAGAACGATATTATTGATTGAAATAGTAAACCACTTTAAGAAGGTTTTCATGATTATTTCAATGGTTTGAATTTGTGGCAACCTTCCCATCTTATTCTCATCATCTTCTACCTTTCAAAAGTTTCTTTCTTTCTTCGTTTTTAAGCACGCAGTTAATCTGAATTTTAGTGATCCCATCATGTGAAAATCTGGTCTCGAAATTGAAGAAAATTTTAAAGAATAAAATGTTATTGACGTGACGTTATAAAGCGAAACCGTGTCTGTGGATGCCGAGAAGGCCTTCCCATGATCTCCTCAATATCATACTTTCGAATGGTTTTTCACCAACACATAATCCTGACTATTCCCTCTTTCATTTATTTGCAAAACCGAGCAAATGGTTCGCCTATGAATAAAACAACAAATTTAAAATGCAATTTTCAAAAAAATTCAAATCTAATCATGTGACGAAAAGAAACTTCTTTCAAATGAGATGACCGAAACTTCACTCATAAAATGGTCTCCCAAAAGGAACACCAAGTACAATGTTTAAAGAATATTAGAGTAAGGATAATGTTAGAGTATAGCAGATTACAGTGGTGGAGAAAGAGACACATAAGAGATGCAGAAATGAAATTATGCAGTGTGTGACTTTCTGTGGAGGACACTTTCTAAACAAAATAATTAAGTTGTGTAGGCTATGAGAAAGTTTTTCGCCATTGATTTACGTTTCTCTTCCACCTCTCTCAATTTTCGACTAAACTCTGTTTTTTCTGAAAGATCTAAGCGAATTTTATTTTACCAATTTCTAAACATTAACTATAAAGAAGTTTTTTATAGCGTCAAATACAAGATTTAGAATGTTTCAAAATAGACAAACAACAAACTTTCACAACGCCGACGAACACAGATTTGCTTACTGCATTTCAATTTCTCTTTCGGAGTTAACAACGTAGTGACGTCTTACTTTTTTAGGATTCGAAATTTAATACATAAAAATACAGGAGTGTAAGTGAGTCACCCAAAATAAGTTTGGGATTGAATTATATTAAGGAAAGTTGTAGCTTCATTTTAACAAAACCAAATTTCATTAATAAGCAAGTAAAGAGGCTGGAAAACTTCGGCTTGTTCAAAGTTTATATATTCCATAGCCATAGCATAAATTTATTGTTTAATTTTAACACGAACGTTGTTCCTACTTTTAATAGAATACTTTTCATAAGAAGATTTACCCGAAGATAAAATTTTAGCTTTAAATTCTTAACATTCCTAACTCTGAGAAATCCAACCAAGAGCAATAATAAACTTACATTAGGTATAAAAAGTAGTGTCGGTTGGTCCCATTTTAAATACCAAATAGGGGGACAGAGATCCTGCTAAATTTTGCGCATAAAAACAACTTTATTTATTTTCCTGTAACTCTGTTTTTTACAGACGGCTACTGAGCTAAATCGAATAAGGTATGGTCCTAAGTGCCGGAGCACACATACTTTCCTATATCTGTCTTGACGCTTTTAATGCGGTACAAACGGAAGTATGGAGTCTATATAGTATGCTTTTTTGGATGTAGGATATCATACTTAGAGAAACCGTTTTAGTACAAATTCGATTACTTTTTTTAAACAGTGTTCAAAACAATAATACTTTTAATCAGTTTTATCATTCATTCTAAAGTCTTAGCAATGCCATTTGAGAATATATCGAATACCCAAACCACGTTAAGACGAAGCTCTACGCTTCACATAAAAATCCCTTTTCCAAAACCCTTGGATAAATAATCCTTTTGATCCTCAAACCCGTTTTCGTATTTATTATTTGTAATGCAAATTAAAATGAATTTAACGAAATAATTGAAAACGTTATAAAAAGCTATTCATCCTTTTTGAGTGTACAACACCTTCCTGCAGCCGAATGACTCCCGACTATGCCCCGACAGCAAAAACGATCGAGTCATGAAAGGACTAGGCATTCATTTTAATATTTTGAAACATTCTATATCTGGAGAATAATTCACATAAATGTCGCAATAGCTTGGCGAAGTTTTCCCGGAAGTAAAAAATGTTTAAAAAGTTTGAAAACTTTACTTCACAGAACTATAATTAACGCAAAAAAAGGAAATACAAAACTAATTGAAATATAAGATAATGTTTATAACGTTAAACACTATATGTACGCATGCATATTCTAGTGAAAAATTATCGAATGCTACGGCATAATAAAACATAAAGCAATAAAAACATGCGTATGCCTTTAATAAAGATTTTTAAAAAGAAACGAAGAGGAAAAAACGATAACAAAAGGGCGTACAAACTGACAAGTTTCTCAACATTGCTTCTGGCTACAAATAATGCGGTAGCCATCCATCGAACTGACATACAAACAAAGACAAAAGCAACAACAAAAATATTGGCTATCCAAAAATTCCGCCGTAGACAAGTAGCCAGTCCGTCAGTCAACCAGTCAGTTACGAGCAGTCTCGGAGAGTCACTTTAATCTGATTTCATACCTAAATGCTTTGCCAAATTGAGTGAAGTTCAGTTTGGTTGCGATGAAGCTGCCACGAGCGTCATCAAGTATACAACTTTTATAGGCCAAAGCAAGCACACACACACGCGCAGTTAAGCATGCATGCACAATGACACACTCGTACAAACACGCACTGATTGACTAAGTGATTGCCAGGCAGGCTGGCTGGCAATGCGCCTGAATGATATTCAAATGGAAGAAGAAAACAACCATTATTACATGAGAGTTAATTCAGGATGACGGCAGGACGCCAAGATTTCCCTGACTCGCTGTCTAGTAGGAATAGTTATAGTTTGCAGCTATGGATGGAATCAGATTGCGCAATCAATGGGTTTCAACTGCGACTAAGCAAAGTTTCTAGGTCAAAATTATTCTCTTGGACGAAGATAGATCTTGGTTGGAGTTAGATAGTTAGTATCTAAATGTTTGCTGTCTTCTTTTTCTTACCTATAAGTTATCATTTGGCACAAATAGAACACTATCACTATCTTTAAGAAAAGGCAACAGTATTAGTTGCAAGTATTAGTTGCTTCGAAGGACTTTTGGTTTGCAAATCTTCACCGTCTAACTTTTCCCATTATTACCACTACTACCAATACTGCTACTTCCACTACTATTACCGACACACTCTACTATCATTACTCGAAACGTCTACATTAAATGCGACGCTGAAGTTTTTTAAATATTTTTCTTGGATCCTAGAATCAACGAAGAAGAAAGTGAAGCTGTGGTCGTTCTTGTTGTTGTTTTCATTGTAATGAACTTGAATACTACAGTGAACACACACGAGGAGAAAATTACGATCCTAGTTGTCCTTATTCAGGGCGAAAACGCAACCACCCTCACACAGAGTTATTCGATAGAGACGTGAAAGTTTACGAGAGACAAGACGGAAATAAGGAGAACGTTTTTGAACAGCTGACTTCACTTAGTTTCAAGTGAATTTTTTAATCGAATTGTATATTGGAAAATTACTTTTAAGATGGTGACGACGGTGAAGATGATGATAAGGATGACGACAACGACGTCAGCAAGGCAAACGAATCAACGTTTGTTGACGATAAGGTGTCTAATATTCCCACAGATTGATTCAATAGGGCGAATCAAGTGTCGATTTAATTTCAATTAATTTCGTGTGAAAAACGTTTTGTGTGAGGAAAATCTATATTAGGATCTGCTTCTTTCTCCCTTAATTACTTTGACGAATTAGAGTGGGAGAGGACGCCAAGACACGAAATTGCACTGCAATGTAGAAAAAAATTAACAACTCAGCACGACAATTCACGACTGCCGAGCACATTGTCATTCGCTAATTTGCAACGCATTCGTACTAATGACGATTCATTTTTAAATGATTGAATTACTTTAAGTCGTTTATAAAAAGGACAATATTGCTTTGATTCGTACACAGTAAACGAATGAGTAAATGAGAAGATTCATATCCAGAACTTTTTATATTCGTGGGAGGTGTATGTGCGTTTTATGTCATTCATTTGATTCATTAATATTCATTCGACTTATCAAGTAAAGTCACTCGATATTCATCGTTGTTATTTAGTGTCAAGCGTCTTGTCGATAGCCATGACGTGTCATGTCAAGTATTCAGAAATTTCTTATTTCATTATTTTTAAATAGAATACATATAAACTTTTTCTGTAATGAGTAGTAACGTCTACCGTATAATCTGCAACATAATCTATTCGAGCCAATACAATTTTTTTTATGTTATTCGCAAATTAATTATTTGAAATGAATTTTTTTACTTACCTTTCCTAAATTTATGAAACCATGATCTCGAGCAACTTCATCGGCTAGCCCGTTATCTCCATTTGGTATATGTACGGCCCATGTGTGTGTGTAATGACCATTATTTGATTCATCAACGGCATCAGTAGGTTGATGCGGGTACATCAAAGGATCAACTTTGGCTTCACTCCTTCCGACACTGCTACTACTGTCACTAGTTCCACTCACCACGCCCACATTGAAATTACATAACAACAAAACACAAACAACTTGAGAGAATATGAGAAGAAACTGTATTAAATCCGATCTATAACCGAGTCGGCGAAACGAGGATGAGGTAGAAACAGAAGAGGAGGAATGTCTTAGGCTGTGGCTGTTCGTTGCGTGCGATTTGTAGTAATTAGCGACCGCAGTTGTCGCGGGCACTGGATCCGAAATCGACACCTCTACCGACGCATTCTGTTTCTCACATGCGGCTACGTTTACATTCCTACCCGTTGCCCGATCTCGACCGTACGACGATGGCGATGCAATAAAAGCATGTTTCAACAGCGGGTAATTTTTGGAATAAATTTCGTCTAATTTATCACAATCGTATTTTTGTATTCTAGTTTGTTTTTGTGTTTGGCTTTGTGTTGTCCGTTCATGGATTCGATGCGGCGCCGCCGGTTTAATAGACAATACCTCAGAAGCAGATACAACAGACGCGGCTGAACAAAAGCGAACGTTGGTGCTTTCACTAAAATCATCCGTTGTATTTTCACTGATCGCAGTGATATTGAAATGATTGTTTTTGGTATTGTAAATTTTATTATTATTTGGGAAGTTTCCGTGACAGGTGACAGTCTGGTTTTTCATCCATCGCGCAGCGTCGTTTTTCATTGTGTGTTCTGTATGTATGTGTGTATTTGTGCGTGTTTGCGCGTGTGCGTGTGTGTATGTTGTGTGCGATGTGTGCGATTGTGTGTGTGGTTGTGTATGTGTCTATGTGTGTGCGTGCGATTGTATCTGCAACTGACACGACACTTTAACGCGATGTTTTATTATAAAAATCGGATTATAGATTTTTTTGATATTATTAAAAACAAATTTTCAGGAATCAAAAATCAGGAATTCTGCAACGAGAAAAATATAAATTTCAAATTAAATCAGGAAGAATATGATTAAAAGAGACAGAGATTAGTGGAAATAACAAAAAAAAAACAACTTTAATTATGAAGAGCTGATGCTTTCCTCTCGGCTGATCGGATTCATAATTTAAAACAATGTTTTCCATTTCAGAAGTGTATCTGACGCGGCCGATGGCGCCCCACTGGTTTTTGGTCATACGTTTCCTGTTATTGGATGTTGGTATGTTTCCGGTTGCGGACAATGGGTTTCCATTATCTCACATGAATGGATGCGTTTGTGTGTCTGCTAGACCGAAATTGCAGGAAGAGGAACAAGCACAGTCTATGAAATTTTCAAATCCTTAACGTATTGTTCTTGTAATTCATCCAACTTGGAATACATTACGATACAGCCTATCTTTTAGTCTGTTTCCTTTCTCGCACTCTATCACTCGCTCTCTCCTCTTCTTAAATTTCCAAGACCAAGAACCAAGACCAAAACATTCTCCCTTTTTTATCTTTTCCTAATTTGCTTTTCTAGTTTATAAAACTGAATTGCAAAAATAAATTAATTTTCAATACGCGGTTTGAAAGAGGTTTCAAAAACCTATTTTTCCTTCGGTTAGAAATGAACAAAATCGTGATTTATTATGAAATTTTGATGGTCACTATAGGTATTTTTTTTAGCTTCATTGGGGTTGATGTCTCTATTTCTTATCCTCTAACCGTCACTTCTACAGAAACATGTATAATTTGAGGATGAAATAAACCCAAGGTGAGATGAAACTTATGAGTAAATGAATCTTCTGAGAAAAACACGGGAGTGAGACTAGGTTCTATATGTATATCATAAATTTCGCAGAGTCAGCGAGAGAATTTTATATCTTTCATATTTTAGTTTAGAAGACGGATAATTCTGAAAAAAATACTTTTTTAATATGAATTTATTTTAATGTGAAATTCTATTAAAATCCTATATTTATATATTTATGTGATATGAATTTAGTTATTATGTTTCCATTTTAATATTTTATTAGACAAAAGAGAAAGATAACGAAGAATTCTAATTATACTTTTTTAATATCTTATTTAATATTTAAATTTATAATAAATTTTTGTTGGCAATTTTAGATCGAATTCTTCCTTTATTGGAATGGGTCTTAGAGCCCTTCCTACCCCTTCAATAATAACGAGGTTATTATTTAACTTCCTTCCTAAAATTATCGAGGAAACGGTATCATAAAAGCGTTCAATTCTGTAGAATAAGTCAGCGTGAAAAAAAAACTACCACAATTTGAAGCTTGTCAATCAGAATCCTCTCTCGAATTTTTTTTTGTTTTTCTGAAGAGTATAAAGTTTTTAATGAAATGACGATGACGTGTCACCAAACGCTAGCCACTGAATACGTTTCGCCGAAATCATGCAACAGATTTTATGAGATGGGAAGGTGGAAAACTTTTGACGTGCTCTGTAAGAGTAAAGGTCACGAAAAAAACTAAAAGAGGTAAACGCTGGCAAATTGTCAAAAGATGGAAAAGGTAATGACAAAATGTAAAAACGTGACGAGTGGCAAAAGAGTGAAGAATGACAATTTATTTTTATCAAACTAAATTTAACCTGATTTTTTTGGCTTTTTGAATAAAATCTTTTTTAATGTAAAAACTTTCCTTCGATTCTATTTTTTTTTTTGAATAATCCTTCTTTAATTAATTTAAAGCGTACGATGATGGTAGTGTGCATTTCTTTGCCCCAGAATCAGCAAGTCGGTCACTCGGCTGATTACTCGTTTATTTTGCTGTTACTTCCTTTGCTGGAGCAACTGAATTGCTTCCTCCCTCGTTGCTTTTGTTATTGTTCACAGCCGTGTTATTGCCGTGCCGTGACCCCAAGAGTAGAACCTTGCGAAGGCGTTGTTGGTGATGACCGTTATGTGAGATTATTTAATTTTTTTTCATTTTAATTTTTTTTTTGTAAACTTTTGTCTTGCAGAAAACACTTTAAAAAACATTACCTTTTACCATTAAATCGTAACCTAATTTTTATTTTCGTTGATAAGTTTTCGGATTGGGTGGAACAAGAGTGACAGGATGCATATATACCGGAATATCAGAAGGGTGTTGGTTGGGAGGAACGTTTAGGAAATAGATCGTGTGTAAAAGGAAGCAATAAAATATTGCTGGTTTTGAACTTGGTTAAATTTTATTCCGTGACTACAAATTAGAAAAGAAGATAGAATTTTAACAAATCTCTGTGAGTCCTTTTGTTTTTCTCTTCCGTTTTGTGTTTTTCCGTTTTCGGTTGAATGACCAGAACTACCATATTCCAATTTCTTCTTTTTCTTCTTTATACACACATATTTTCTGGTTGGTTTTATTCTTGCTTGGCTTCGCTTGGCTTAGCTCGGTTGGGTTTGCTTTCGTAGCAGATGGTCTTGTATACATTCCAGTGATAATAATCGAGATAGTTTCATGGCAAGCAAGGAATTATGACCGGTCATTATACGATAATATTATTTGTAGTTAACTCTTTGGACAAAGCAGACTGTAATAACTTCAGATTTATTGAGCAAACAATAGCAGTTTTTCTAACTAGCTGACAGACAGTCTTATCAGGGAGCAATTTAGAAAATTAATGAGATTTTCACACAGGATTGAAAATATGTGCTTGAGCTGGGTTGCTTAAATTCATGGCAATATTAAAGGTTAATGAATTACAATCAATCCCGAAGGACTGCCATCATCAAAAGTGAAAAATATGCTCCTTTAAGTGAACTAAATCAGAATCTATTTCTCTTATAGAGAAAGAAAGAAAGGAAAAGAGGAAAGAACAATGGAAGAAGCGCCCTCAAAATGCATGCTTACTTAAGTTATCTGCACCATGCACTATATGATATTATCTCCACCTCTATCTTTCCTTTCTCCATTTCATCATCATGTTTTATTTCCTTCCTTCATTAAATTTTACTTAATTGCCTTCCTCAATATTTCTAAATTCACTTCAATTAACCTCAATACTTAACCAGATGCCTTGTAAGTATCTTTTCTATATCTCTCTCTTTCTGTCTCTTCCCCTATCTCTTTTCTTTTACGAAATTTCTCGCAGCCATCACGAGTTAGAGGGTGATCCGTTGGCCTTAAAAAGAAAAGGAAAAGGAAGTGGTTTGTTAAGGGAAGCAACAGAATAATTCAAAGTGACTTATTTGAGAGGAAGTAGAATAAGCTTTAATTGATTTATAATCGATCTCTAGCCACCATCAATTTATCACGCAAGAATGCATAGAATTTTGCTCCGAGAATGAAATTCAAAGGAGGTGAATTATCGTAGTGGTGGGATTAGTCCTGGTAATGGTTGTTTTATTATCGGACAAGTACGACTTTAGTAAAACAGGAGTTTAAATTCATTCTAACGCGTATGCTTATCTCTCACTCTCTAATACACTTGGAGGTCTTCAGGCGTGTAATAATTTCTCGAATACTTAAGACGCGTGACGTATGCAAATATGCATCATGTCTAATTGGACGTAACCATTTTAAATCTGAGCGTATGCTTTCTTTTATAAATTTTATTATAAAGTTTAATATCTCTTTATTTAAAAGCCCGGTTTGTGAAGCGTAAAAAATTTATAGGTATAAAGTCGTAAAATAATATGTGGAAAAGTAAATTCGATTAAAGACAGCAAGGCTGAAGAATAACACAGTGAAATAATTGGAACAGACAGTTCACTGCTGGGCGGACAGCAGGTTATCATTAAAATCAAAATGAAAATTTTAGTTTTTCTGACCTTGAGTTTGTTTGATTCTTAGTAAATCTATCCAGATATTTAGTTTGGATTGAAGTTAAAACAGCAAATAATGAAGAAAATTTATTTTGGAGCAAGAAAGTTATAAAACATGAGAACGGCCTATTGAATTTTTCATGAGAGGTAATAAAACATTTCTTTTCTAAATTGATACAATTTGTTGTCAGTGCAGTCAACTTTTCCTTTTATGCGGGCGCTCAGCAATCTTAAACAACGATGCGATGTTTCATTAACGGTGTACGTTTTCATACATTCATTTAGAAAAAAAATAAATAAAAAATATAAATAAAAAATTGAGGAAAAATTCCCAACAAATAAATTCGTAATAATTCTTAGATTTGTTAATGACAATTTTCAATTCCTGACGACAATTTGCATAATCTTTATCATTATATGTATTCGCTTTTGTTCCTCACTGTTCTATCTTCGTCTCATAAAAAATTCCGAATGACATTTGTGATTTGTTTATTTTGTTTTCAAAAGGAACAAACTTTAGGCTACAAAGGAGCACCAACAGCAACCGATGATTCTCGTGCTTTTGTTTTAGGCTCTTTCAATTTCTATAAATATATTTTGGTTATTTTTGTAGATGTTTCTGATTGTTAATATGGAGTATTTTTCTTTATTTAAATTGATTCCGATTATCATTATTATTGTAAATTCTGTAAATCAAACAATACAAAAAATATAACTTGTATTCTCTTAGTGAAACAGCGAATTATAAGAATTATTACAACAATTATGAAAATGACAGAAAGATTGATTTGCATTTGCAAACTGACAAATTAATGTTTATCAAATAATTTGTTAAGTGAAAACTAAAATTTTAATATGACGCGATTATGAATTCGTTGCATAGTTTTAGACGTTATTAAATTTGAACTTTAATACAGTTATCACGCGCAAACTTAGTGACGGAAGTAAACTGATTGCTATTCGCGTGTTAGACTTCTGTTTGCTTAATTTTATTTGAAAATTTTATTTGAAAAACGAATTAATTTGAATAAATTAGTTTCTTGGGGATACCCTGAATTTTGTATTATTTCATTGAAAAATTTATTCATAAATATATAAAGTATTGAGAAAATATTTTTAGCCTTTTATAAGTATAATCAAATAATGAGAATTTACAGTAAATAATGTTAAGTAATTTAAACGATAATAGATAAGTAGACTTCGTTTGAGTTTTAAGAATCTTTTAAGAAGTCTTTAGGAAATTCCACAAGAAATTTTTAAAAATATGTAAAGGAATATATCAATATATTTTACGAATACGTAAAATGCAACAAAAAATAACATAATTATCAATTAAGCAACAACGGAAATGTTAATATTCAACATTAGTAAGGTACGGGAGATCTAAATTTAATTTTGAACATATTTTTAAATATTTTAAAAGAAAACGACAATATTTTACAGGAGGTGCAAAATACGCTCACCATTTATTTGTATTAGGAGTAATTAGTTTTCCATGACCAAATATATATGCATTTACAATAACTCACTTATGTCTAGAAAACTAAATTATCTTCTAGTCACCTCCATTCATTCTGTTAAGGATAATTGGTATCAGGAGGAAAAATGATAAGTTGATGAAAGTGATGAGAAGAGGGAGGAAATAATCCAAGATGGGAAAGAAGCAGTCAAAGAAAATTGGCAGCGGATACTGATAACAATAAAATAGTTCACTTACAAAGTTCTTAAACAATTCTCTAAAAATATTCAGCTTTTCAAATTCGGCTCTTTTGTTGTTGTTGTGGTGTCACGGTATTTATTACCCATAACCCATTACCATTATCATTACATATTACCCGTAACATATAACAACAGTAATAACAATTAAAATAGTTCTTCAAACAACTATCATAATCATAATTGCATGCTGTTGCTGCTGCAGCTCATGCAGTTATTGCCGTTGATCAGATGTAATGCAATTGTAAAAATGTGTAATCAGATGTAAGTATAATTGTAAAACAAAACCAATCCAACCGAGATTAAAACACTCATAGTATTCTATAAAATGGTTTGTCGAGATAAACAGACAACAGACATCAAAGCTGAAATTTGTTTAACTTTAATCAATCGAAAGAAAAATTCAAATGGAATTGCAAATTCTGATAAACAAGCCTATCAAAATTTGTGTAATTGAGAACAGGAGATGACCGGTCCGAATTCTCTGTGGTCTCGGTCTAAATTTTCATGATAAATGGATACAAATTGGAATAAATAAATACGAATTATGGAGAAAATCGTCGTAAGAATTGATTTATAGAAACAAAATAAAATTAAGGAAGGTTCGAAAGCTTATCTTAAGAAATTTTACATGGACAAATTTTGTCATTTAAGATCCGTTACTTTTGAATACAACTAAACTTTTTGTCTTAAGTTCTAACCAAGTATAATAAAAATCCATTTATGAAGAAATAATTAAATATTTTTTTTATGAAAACAGAAATATTCATGAAGGATAAATAAATTTCTGAAAGAGAACCTTTCAGAATTTAAAATTCTGAACCAAGAAAAATGATCAATTTTGGAAATTAATAATTTTGTTTATGTCTCTTTCGATTAAAAACAATCATTATTATTTCATCATCAAAGACATAATTTTAATGGCATATGAAACGATAATGCGTCAAAAACCAATTTCAAAAGCAGGATGGTCATGAATGAAATGTAATTTAATCAGACTGAATGACTGGAACGAGTTGACATGAATATGATACGGACAGAAAGATTAAACATTAATTAAAAATTAACACGAAGATACAAAAGCAAAACAGAGTATTTTAAATTATACGATATTTCGAGAAATCATGAAGGTTATGCTATTTACCATATTTTAATATATGCGTAACATTTGATTGAAAAATATGTCAAAGGAATTCATAATATTGAAACATTTACAATGAGAAAAGTCAAATGGAAATATGGAAGATAGAGATGAAGAAGAGGAAATCGGAAAGAGCGAAACTGAACGAAACTGATAAGGCTAATAATTTCCTTGATAATAAAATTCATCTACAGGATCATCAATCAAATTGAATATTTATTAATACAAAAATATATTTACAAATACGATTGAATAAAGTTTGAAAATAATTACTATGTAAATGTGATAAGGCACGAGATAATTATCAACTCATTAATTTCCTGCGAAACTATCAAGCTTCGGGATCCTCTGAAACGATTTATGACCAATCGCTTTAGGCCGAAGCATGCTCTAAACAGGCATTGTGGTGCCGTCATAAGGCACCATCAACATTACTACGCTTTCCCTTTCTACGCGCAATATTTCCATCCACATTCCTTCCTCCGGACATTACCGCCCCTTCAAAAACAAAAGGCGCTTAACAGAACGAACAACTGGCGTTCCTGAAGGTAATGAAAGACAAAAGAAAGGCACTTTAAAAAGGTGCCGTACCCGCCACCACTGCTTAAAGTTGTACCAACTTAAAATTGTATACAAGTAAAATTTATTCTAGCAAGGAGGTCGGAAAAATAAGAGAAGAATAAGAGAGGGAGAGAAAGAGAGAGAGAGAGAAAGTCGGAAGGCCATGAAGGAAACGCTGTAAAAGCATTTCTGAAGTTAAGCCAAGACCCTCCTTTAAAAGGAAAATGTTCGTGAAAATATTTTTGAATTGAAGTGAATCTACCGGAGAGAGAGGAAGGCAGTGCAAAGACCAGTCAGATGGAAGGATGTACAAAGTAATGAATTCAAAAACAGTCACAAAACAACACATGGATACATTACAAGTTGAAGAAAGGAACGAACAAACAGTTGATTGAAAGCCATCTCGTTGCGTGTTGCTGCGGCGTAATATTCAAAGAGAGCGGAGAAGCGGAAATGAAACAATGTTTGATAAAACGAAGAATGACGCTGATTCTATAGGCGGCACGGCATTTATTCGGGGATTAGTTTGCATTTTTAGAAAATGTGTATTTAAAAACGATGTACAATGTCTGAAGGAACATTTCTTTAATACCAGCATCATACCTCCCACCACCTCCCCCCCCCAAATCAATTACTCCTCCTCGCGCAACCGGCAATGATTCCTCTGCCGCAATCCTTCCCTGGTTTGTTAAAATAACTGAATAGAATCTTGTAAGCAGTCACAAAATAAACGGTGGACAGACAAAGAAGGGGTGGAAGAGAGAAAGGGAAAAGAGTAAGAAAATTTTATACAGAAAATTTAGGAATGTAGTAAATCTTACTAGTCGTGTTCGACTCTGTCTGAATCAGCCAAGCTTGGTTAAAGCTGAGACCATCGGAACAAAATGCTGGTACAATATTTTAAAAGCTGAAATTACTGATTGTTAGATCAAAGGAGAAATAAGAGCAAAAGAAAAGGGGGATAGGGGTGACGGGAACAGAAACGAAACAAAAGGATGGTGTAATATACGCACATATCATCATGGTCTGACTAAAACAGGGAACGAAATTTTCAGTTGGGAGATTACTCCAAACTACAAACGTGGAAGGGAAGAAAGAAAAGAGGACGGAAGGAATGGAGGGACGAATAGAATGAATGAAGGAGAGTAAAAGAGTATGCAAACCGGAAGACACAGTCGATGCAGGTTCTTAACCTGCGCGAACATGTACGATAGACGACCGCCACAATAAAGATATAATCGTTAAAGCTTTACACGAAGGACAAACAAAAAAAGACGGGGAAACGTCATTTGTTTTAAAAGGATTAAAGTTGTGGACTTGCAAAAGGTTGATAATGAGGTTGATAAATTATAAAGGTTGATAATTTTAATATTATAAATTATGGATTAATATAATTACATTATAATAGAAATTATAGAAACTAATACTTTTCCCCCACAATAATCTTCTTCATTTTAGGCGATTGAAAGCATTTAAATAATTTATTTCTAAATTTTAGCGATTCTGTAAATACGAATTCATATAGTTACAACTATTTTTCATGTTTTGAAAAGTCTATATATTTAAATATAAATATTTAAAACGCCTAAATTAAAATCTAAGAAATCATCAATTTAATTTTTAGATTCACGAAGATAAAAGCGAATGTGGTCTAAACCAAAAAGACCCCAATCATGCAGATTTCCTATAAAGAATGTTTTTCTTGATTTTTCAAACCGTGTTTAATAATCTTCGGTGGATTAGTTGATGAAATAGTGATCCTCAGAAGGAAAAACCACCAAAACCACCAAAAGCAATTTACAAAAATAATGATATTCTTTAATATTCTAACGTAATACATTATTTATGATGAATTCTACGGGCAATAACAAAACTTTTAGAAGAATAAGAAGAAAGGAGACTTATCAGCTTGGATTCCCCCCAAACTCTATCCTCTTCTTATTAGCCAAATCGGATTAACGAATCAAAGACAAACTTTTGAAGGAAGAAGAATATTAAACAACAACATCACACAAAAGCATATTTTCGAACTGGAAATTCAATCCAATACTCATTGTATTATGTTTAAGTTTCCCTTAATAATGTAGGACAAATTAACTTCTGAGTCAATCTTTAAATGAAACAAGAACATTCGATGACATCTTATTGTAAGGCTTTTTCTTCTTTGCAGCAGAAGGAACAACTAGTCAAAGATCTGAATTTAGAAAAGAAAGGAAAATCGTTTAATACGAACTTCCCCCCAAGAATGAATTGCATACTTTTGGGAGATTTTTTAAATTAGGTTACCTTTTTTGCTCTCAGGGCAATTTTTTATGTCTCATTCTGTTAAAAATTGATTTATTAACAATCGATCTTTCAAAATTATCTCTTTATTACGTCTTATTTTCATCAAAAACTAAATGAGTTGGCGATGGCAAATGTTTTTATGCATTTTTATTAGTCTTTTCGAGGGCAATTTTTTTGTAAAATTTCATAAGAGCAGAATGCTTGTATTGACATAAACTCTCATTAAAATCAAAGGCTCAAGTCTTATTATTGTTGTTGTTGATACTTTTTAAGAATTAAAAATGTTATGCATTTTTAACTTGCACTTGTGTGCTCTTTACGGAACGGGGATTCTTCCTGATGGAAATGTTGATAATTCTTTACAACGAAGAAGGTTTCATTGTCTACGTCTTTCGAAAATATGAGCTTCCTGAAAAGTTTTTATAAATCTTGTAATGCAAATGCTTGATGTATCCCACTTGCATATGTGCCTGTGTATATGTGTGTGTGTCAGCGAAAGTGTATACATTATATAAAATATATCAACAATTTCCTTTATGCGTCTTACGCGACAGCATCTTTTATCAGGCGACGCATTTCAAAAGGAATTTCCTCGCGGTAAATACAAAAACAAACGCTACTGTTGTGAATTTGCAGATGCTGCAATAAATAACGGTTGACAACATTCTGTCACCCACACTACATTTCCTAAATGCAATATTATTGTTGTTGTTCATTTATTCATACATTCAAGAAGAAAAAACCAGCAAAATGCAGAAATCGAAGAGAAATATTATCAATTTGATCCAAAGAGGTCGTCAAGAAAATCGAACAATACACAAAAAATAAATGACAATACAAATAAGAGCAATAAAATTTCAAATATAAACACAATCCAATTTCCTTGTTAAGACTTTATGCAATATTAGAAACTTCGTTAACTTCGAAAAAATAAACAACTTTGTGAGGAAAAATTTTATAAAGGAAATTGCAAAAATTCGATAAAAAGGGAGGGGCGAATCCTCTTCCTTCCTTCTCATCGAATTATTTGATTTTTTGACTAAAAGTTTTATACTAAATTGTCGTAGTAAAATGATTTGCAAAATAAAATCCTGGTGATTTTAAATTATTTATCGATTCTCATATAATAAAATATGATGAATAATAATGATAATCTCATATAATAAAATATAATAAAGACCACAAATTTATGACAAAAAATATTGCGTACACAGTTGCTAAATGTCGGATGAGCTTTGTTCGCCACTACTCTACCGTCTCGGAAGTTCCCGAGACGTGTGAATATATTTAATAATGTATAAACAGATGCTCCAACCAATGTTCACACAGTTAGCTTAAGTATCAATATTACCGCTGTAACCGACAGTGTGCAGCTGAGCAATAGTGTTTGTTCAATAATTAGGGCATTTCATACGCGACAAATTGCCGCCTCAATTTTCGTAACGCAAGAAGCCGCAAGTCTACGGAATTAAAGTTGAAAAATTGCTGAATCGGAATGATACAAGGCTACATAAGATTCTCCCTCAGGCTAAGCGACTTCAGAGGATATTTCTTATACAAAACCAAAAGTACAGTCACAGCAAGTTTTCAGCAAGATATTGTAAATATTCTTATTGCTGGATCATTTTATACGACAAATTAGTCATCAAAAAGCAAAAAATTCAATGAAGTTTAATTATAAAATATAGTTACAATGTTATTAATCCATTTTATTGTTATCACTATTGTTGTATTTGTTAGTGTAAATACTATACAATAATGCAATTTTGGTACTTAATTTCAAATCAATTAAATTTCGATTTGTATTTGCACAAATTTGTATTTAACACAAATTGATCACGGTAATTTATGAGATAGTGGGAATAATGGGGTATAATGGTTTTACGTATTCATTAGATTCAATGATCTTTTGTTTCAAGTTTTAGTGAAAATTCATTTTTTGCTGTTTTATCATTCCAAGCTCGAAGTAAAATGCTATGAAATTTAATTCAAATCTACTTACTTTATGTAATAAAATTAATTCAAAAATCACCGAGTACATTATTTGATTTTAATGACCCAGAATTTGTCCTGATCTGTAAAAGGAGAGCGACTATTCTTATAATTATTTTATCAATGAAATTGTAAAGAAAAATTTCAACTCCACTAGAAATTTTTGAATTTAATGAATAAACAAATCAAAACTAATAGATGAAAAGAAGCCAGCTGCAGAAAAGTTAATTAATTATATTTATATATAAGGATCATGATATGAAATTCACTTAGAGATTGTCTCTGCAGGGAAGCGAAGACGAAAAAGAAAGAGAGAAAGATATTTTCTCTAAAATTATTAAAAGGACAGTTCAAGAGTTGTTATACTTTTTTAAAAAATTATGAATATCGCCTGCATCGACATCATGAATATTTCTGTGCTTCGACTCATTTTAACAACCTCTCTTTCCCTTCCTCCTTCTCTTCATCTTTATAAAGCATCATAACTAACTAGGTCCTGGAATAAATTAAAAGCTCTTCAAAAATATTTGCAAAAAATTTACTTCTTTCAGAAGCGGTTGTTTTTTTTTGTGGATTGAAGAACTAAATTGACTACAGGCAAAAAAGAGGACAAGTAAGAACGCTATCTTTTCCCTGGTAGACACTCGTAATATAAATTTATAGTGTGATCCTAATAATCAGTGGGCGGAAACACCCCTTTTAATATTGCATTTCCCTTTTCTAGCTCTTCTCAGAACTTACACACATAGTACAGCAGTAGTGGGCGTGGCGCACCCATTTTATGCTGGATTTATAATGTCCAACGCTTCCGTCTCGGTTATAAAATTTGAACTTCAAAAGTGAGCAGCTACAATGTATTGATTTTGTGCAAGTACAATTTTAATGATTCTTCATTGACCAACCAGTTACGCGAGTTTCCGCGTACTACAAAGTGCGTGTGTGTGCCTGCTCGTGTGTCTGTGTTTTTTATTTGTTTGTGTGCCTCCCTATTTGTGCCTCTCTGCAGTTAAAGCTTTATTTATAAGCACGCAATAATCGCAATGAAAAAAAAAGCAAGAACGCCTAGCTTTGGCCCGGTTGAAGTTTTTATTCCCACCACCGCAATATAAATTAGTTGTTTAATCCCAGTGAGATGTTTAAAAACAGTGAGCGTACTACGCCCATTTTTGAATTAGGGTGTTAGCTCATATAGATCCATATTAATTTAAAAAAGTGGATTTGCGGTTGGCCTATTTTCAAAACCAAATAGCTTAGGAAGCCAGATAATATCTGCATAATCAGATAATCATTTTTCATAATGAAACCTCTATTCCTTTTCCTGCAGTCAGAAATTCAATGGGCGGACTGACAAATAGATGAACGGATGAACAAGATGAAATCAAATCTTATCAAATTCCGAGTCGGAATATTTATACATTTTTCTATATTTGTCGTGTCTACTTAATTGCGTTACAAACGGCATTACAAGGTGAACGTATTGTATCCTCTTGGATGTAGGATATAATAAAATTAAATGAGGTCAACTCAAATAACTATCTGTTATTAAAGCTATTAAATTAAGTCATTACGACTGGTGTTGCTGTTGTTGTCGTTGTTGGAGGAAACTCGCTTGAATCCACTCAAATAGCATACGACTGTTTAAAAAGTCTTCGAAATGTTTATTTTATGAAATTTTAAAGGAGAATATGTTTGCTCAAGGATCTGTATTTTTTTAAAAAGAAATTACAAACTAAGATAACTTTCAAGTAAAATTCTTTTGAAATAAATGGAACAAATTAATTGAATGAGTTATAAAAGGCATCCGAAACTCATAAAATAATACACTAAATTAAATACTACTTACGATTTTTCGAGGAAGCAATGAAATATTTGTTGCTAACGTTTATTGGTGTGAATCGAATACTTGTTGAAAGCATTAAAGCATAATTTATCGACATGGTTTGAAGGTGAAAATATCTTGGATCGATTTTATTTTTATACAGTCATCGTTTATTTCTTTAAAAAGTTCTACTAAACAAAATTTAGTAGAAATCGTTCCCTCCATTCCTCTACTAAGATCGGCACCCATGGATACTACTTAAATATTTTAAACGCAATTACATTAAGAGATTATTTCTCTTTGTCCATTCTCATAAAGATGTTTTATTTATAACACGATTGCGAAGATTTTATTATCTGCTACTGCGCTTCATCAAGTATTGACGGAATTACCGAAGACTGGAACGGATAAAAGTTCAATAAATATCAAAAATAAAAAAGTGGCAAAAGTGAAAAAGAGTTATTGAGCAAAACCAGTAATAAAAAAGAATATAAAAACAAAGAAAGAAACAAATAACGAATGGACCACCCGCAAGCTAAAAGAATGCAATTCGGCACGAACAATATTAAAAAAGGGAAAGCAAAAGAAGAAATATCTAGAAAGCGAAATTAAATGTTGGAAGAAGGAAAGCTTGAAGTCAGTGCCGTTTACGAGGAAAGTGAGAAAAAAGAGAATCGTTTAAATGTCGGTTAAGAGGTTTATCTCTGATAAGCCAAGATTTGTCGTGGGATAGCCTGGAAGAATCCAAAGAGAAGGAGGTTTTGGCTAATAAAACGAGAAAATATTGTACGATAAAGAGAGAGAGATAAAGACGATGATGCCATTCGAGTTTATGACGAATCTGAGGATTTACAATAGAAAGTCAATAATGAATAAAACTTAAAAAACGTAACTACCTAATGTAGTTACGAGATCTCTTTAACTTTTGGCAGAGAGAGATTTTAAAAGGTTGTAAATGCTCATGTTAAAGTCAAATTAAAACAAGTTAGAACAAGCAAGAACGTAAACTTCAGTGTACGTTTTTTCAGCCGAAGCTTATATACCGTATTATTAATTCATAGCGTTAATCCTAATAATTAGTGGGCAAAGATTACCTTATCGGCTCCTTTGCAATAATAATTATTGCTCCCATGGGGTGGATCGCGCCTACTTTGGGGAAATACTTTTCGAAACTCATAGAAATAGCATTATTCTCGCCATTATAACATTAACATTCTGACATACAATGGACATTATAATTTAATATAATTTACTTTTATAACTTTGACTAATATTATCACAGCAATATGTGCGTCTGCCCGTGATATTGACGTTTCCGGATATTGTCGTTCGGGATTTCGTTACCAAACCCGTTCAGCCCATAGATCGAACGACAGTTGAGAATACTGTATCCCAGCCTACAGATTACTTTTGAATGGAAGACCCGGAAAAAAGTTGCAAAAATAGGCAATATAGAAGAAGGAGAGAATAAGGATTTAGTCTGGCGCTTTCAATCCGAGCCAGTCAATTTCATTGATTTTAAAAAGCACTCCGTTTTAATCGTTGCCGTTGCCGTAGTTCGTTGGCCCAAGAAATTTACCGTGTTTACCACTTGGTCTATGACGAACTGCTATTAATCATTATCACCATCATTATCATCGCCCGGTGTCACCTCAAGCATGTTCGAAAACACATTACTACTACTAAATGACTGACTCTTATTCTTCCCTCAGAGCTATAATAAAAGTTAATTTTATCGCATTTTGTGGTATTTGATCTGTAAGATCGATTATTGCCACACGCGCTGCTGGCAACGTACTAAATATAATTCGTTTGAGAAATACTTCTTTCTACCCGACGGGACAGGGTATGTTCATTTTGTGCTCACGTTTGCAACGAAATTAAAGGAGGCGTGGAAGATTAGGAATATTATATTTTTACCAGAATTATTTCTTGATTTGATTTAGTGATGTCCATCGATTTGTCTGTCTGTCTGTGTGTCTGTTTGTAGGTGTGTTTTTGTGTCTGTCTATGTAAATGACGACTACAAACCGAATGGAAAAAGGTATCGAGATTAAACTTGGGATGAATATTACTTTTGATAATAGTTTGCTTGAGTTTAGAAAAACTGGAGCATCACCACGCCTACATTTCGAGGGCATGTAATATTATTTCATAAATATTTAGAGAATTTTTAGTCTCTGGAACAGATATGAAGATGATTTTATATACTCATAATAAACATACGAGGGAAAATTATCTCCCTGGAATGGGCGTGGCCTGCTGACCAAAACTGCAATTATAAAGAACGACGTATTACTGGAGGACGTCATGAAATTTATCAGATATTATAAATTTTTAGGTGTCGAAAATGGGCGAAATCAGATTATGTTGAAATCTTGAAGCGGAAATTTTATGGTAAAGATGTGTGAAATTTTTGTAGCATTGTTTGTCATCATAAATTCGCAATAAACAGGCGTGGTGCGTTTTCTATTGTACTAAACCATGCTCATATTATTTTAAGAAAATTTGTTTATAAGATAAGTTGGTAGATCTACAATTACCAAGAACCCGTGACCACCACGAAACCATCCACCGATTTTTGTAACAATACTATAAATTTATGTTATGAGTATAGGATATATAAGCTTCGACAATGCCGAAATTAGTGTTCTTGCTTTCGTCATCTCAATCTGTAAAGAGGTTGTTCTTGTTGTTGTTGTTGCATTTGTTGGCGCAGTTTCTAGTGAATCTGTTTCCTTTCAGCATATTCATCATGAATGAATGTTTGGTGTGTATCTGTCAGCATCATATGCTGCCTTATTGATCAATGTTCATCGGGTTGTTCGAGCTCTTCCTCTTCTTCGATTGACCGAGCTTTGCATGCAATGCGTCGCGCGGTTTATCATTATAAATAATTAAAAGTAATAAAAAGGGAAGACATAATCGATTCGGTCGATGCTTCCGCCATTCTTGCCGACGTCATTAACACTGTCATCATCATCGTAATCATCATTACTGCGATCATTGCTTTGCTTTCACAATTCGGCAAGGGTGGTAAAGAGAAGAGCTGTTTCACATAAATTACATTTAATGCATTCTTTCCGGGCCAACAGCATTCATCGCGGACTTTATGACCGCTTAATTGAACTGTCATCGAATGGAAGAGTTCACAGTGTATGTGGCGGCACATCGATCAGTCGTCGGTCAATGCGGTTAGTGTTTCTTCCATTACATTTATCTTTCTCATTTTATCATTTCTTTAAAATATTCGAGAGTAAGATTTATGACCGTCTTAATTAACGAATTAAACAAATTAAAATGTCAGATTATATAAATAATTTCTCTTCCAGAGAAGTATCAGCAAATGGGGTGAAAACAAAAATATCTGTCCTTACAAATATTTCTCTTGTCTCTAATTCTTCTCTTTCCTTTCTTTACTTTTGCTTTACTTGCCTTGCTATTCTTCTTATTTTATTTTCTTTCGTTCATTAGACGAAATATTTGTGTTGTTGATTTGAAGAAGATTTAATTTTGACGGAATCAATGAAAGATAATCGGCCAATTGTCAAGAAATCAGTTAGTACTTTAGACGATACCTATTCATTTCGAGGGCCATAAGGATAATAAAAATGAAATAAAATTTTCTTTTCGTGACACATCTTTGCATAAATATAAACTCTTTATTGAACAAAAAGAATCATCAAAAAATGATGAATAAAATTGTGATTTTAGACTTTATGATCTTCTATTTTATGTCAAATCTCGGAGATATAAAGGATCATTTGAGGCGTAATTATTCATTATTATTTCATCTATCTTCGTACTTTACATTTTTCTTTATTAATATTTTTAATGAGAAACCTAAAGAGATTAGATACCAGGAGTGTTTGATTAAATGAAATATTGAACGAACATTGCTTAGGTTATTCGATTAGGTTTTAATTGATAAGGAATGGGTGATATGGGAATGAATATTGGATACAGTAAAATTGGGTAGCAATGAAAAGTATGCTCAAGAAGGTGAAATGATTTAGCCATTCCTCAACTATATTTTGGAATTGATAATTTGCAAACGAATTTTTCAAATAACTTGTAGAATATTGTTTAGTATTTTTGAGTTTTTTTATATTTTTGTATTTGAAAACTATTTCAATTTAAAACCATTTTCAATATTACGATATATGGACGAAATATCATTAACGGAAGAAATCACATTTAACCCATTTTCCAGAAGTACTGACGTTGAATTAAATATTTATTCAAAACGGAGCAACAACAAACCTTCCCAATCATGACTAACTACTATTCTTTCAATTAGTACGAGCTAATATCAATCACCCTTTATTAAATATAAATTTGATTAAAAGACGCTCGCACGAAAAGATGAGTTTATTTGAAAGGGATTAACTTTAGCATCTAATGCATTAATTGGTTTTGTTGGTTCATTTTTTATCTTCGCAGAACTTTACACGTCCTCCTAAAAATAATGCAGAGGGAGTAAGAGAAAGAGAGAGGGAGAGTAAGAGAGAGAGAGGGAGAAGTTGATATCGGTTTTGCCATCAGATTGCCATCAGAACTTCAGCAAGTTTGTGCGCTTCCATATTTTCCCATTTTCGAATATTCGTCCATTTTATTACATTACATAAAGATTGAAGGAAATGTTAGCCTTTTTTTCTCAAAACAAAAACTTTCTGTAACAATCTTCCATACTGAAAACATACTCAGACCTCTCTAATTACGGCGAGTTCAAACTTCTTAAATTTAATTTTCATAAAATTGAGAGTTATTTTGAAATATTCGGAAATATTATTAAAATTTCTGAACGAGGCGCAATACTCTATCGTTTATCGACACCCTAAAAAAGTTGGGCGGGGCTCATTATTTCGAATACGTTTGAATTAATATCCAATAGGTAGTAATTAAACGTTGCTGCATGAGCGTGTGGGAATACAATTAAGTATGTGCGTAAAAATAGAGAGAAATTAATCAAAGAATTAGAATTAGACTCACTTAATTCTTTTGTTTTCCAACAGCTTTCCACTTTAATTAACGTGTGTTCAATTGTCAAAGCTGGCAATATTTCTATCTATGTGTATTACTCTCTCTCTCTTTTCCGCTCTATTTCTTTCACTTTTTACCTATCTCACTTATTTTTTCCATTGAGTATATTCACTTCTCAAAACGTATCAACTCATTTTAATTAATTGATTTAGAGTTCAATGCATTTGAGGAGGCTGCTCCGTTTGCAAACAGGGTGTGACCCAACTTTGATTACAGGCTTGATTGTTTGCTATTTTTTTAGTTGCTACCCTTTGTGTTCCGTCTCTCTTTCTCTTGTGAATTTATTGTTCAAATACGACAAATTCAAATGAACTGACAATTCAGACAATTCGTAGTTTACCAAATTTGTTCTTTAGTATAAACCGTATATCGTAGGAAAAATAAAATCTTATACATGCAGACATTATTTCCTCCACTTTACGTAATTTTAAGCTGTATAAATTCATGCATAAAATTATAAATAAAATTGTGACATTCTAGAAATTACAACTTTTTGTGAGCGGATTTTTATTACATTAATGTATTTGAAAAGATATTTTTTAAAATTGTGTCACCCAAAATCGTCTACCATTGTAAGACGGAAACTGCACGTGTAGATATATTAATATTATGCATAAAAAGTGGGTATGGTCCTCATCCGTCCTAGCCCATCTTCAACACCACACTTATGATAATAGAGAATATTTATGCCGAACTTCATGAGTATATCTCTTTTCGTTCTTCTGTAATCGTTGTTTCTTTGGAGAGGCAGACAGCAAACAGAGAGTCAGATAGCCATACAGACGGACAGACGGACAGTGATAAATCGAGGACTCAGGAGGTGATTCTGAGGTGAAATATATTTACGTTTACAGCTATTATTATAAACGGAGGAATAAACTAAGTATACTCTTCATCTATTGGGTGTAGGGTATAAAACTCCATTAAAGCTCTAAAAAATCCTAATGACGGTGAGTATCAAACGCATATCAAAGCGAGGGTTGACAAGTCTCGAAGCAGTATATAGTAAAATATAATATATTTTACTTTTCGGAACACAAAGGGAAACGATGTTCGGTTTTCAATTTCAGTTTTTCAAACTGTTTTTTATTGATAAAATATTTTCTTAAAATCTAATAAACTACAAAGTTTACTACAAAAATTTATTCAAAGTACTTAAACGAAAAGTATCTTATTACAATATAAAGAAATAATTCTTCGGAGAATGTTTTTTAGAAATTCAACTGATCGAAGTCGAAACAATATGCTTGATTTACGTGATACTATTTACTATTGATCACTATCTATTGATTGATACCACATATTTTGTATATTTTTCATGAAGAGTGTATTTAAAAATTTTTTCTATTAAAGCAATAAAATAAAAGAGGAATAAGTGTATAAAATAGAAAAGTTGCAAAAAAAATCATAAATACATTTTACTGTGTCATGGCCGTTGTATTAGTTTTTTATCACATCTAATGGAATTTCAAATCAAAATAAACTTGCACTTTATTCACTGTCACGCACACATTTATTCACAACGCTTTTATAAAATAATACTCATATAAATGTGTGTATTTGTAGCATTATCATCAGTGAGAGAAGATTCAATTCAATTGAGTTTGAGCTTGCAACGAATTCCAACGAATTGCGACAGAGAAGGTAAAGACTGCGTGAATTTCACGAACGACTCAATGAGCCAAATGATTCGTGCGGTTCATTTGGCTTAACCCCAATAACAATTAAAGACAATTGAATTATTTTGTAGCTCTGAATGAGATCGTCTGCGTCAATTAATATAATATACAATTACAATTTAAGCTAAACTAACATTTTAAACATGACAAAAACATTAGAAAAATCATAACATATAGGATTACCTAAGAGAAATACCTGAGAGAAATAATAGAAAAGAGAAATTGTTTAGGATGAAAGAGTTCATAAAAATATACTTTTAACCACAAAATTGTTCATACTAATAAGTATAATGAAATTAATATTACATACGTATATTTAATTTTCAATAACTTCATATTAGTGAATATTAAACAATTTGCATTTATCTCAAGAATTTAGATGAATGCTTCTTCAATGATTATAATTTTGTTTAACAATTATCCTATTCAGTGATGAATGGCTCGCTTAAGTTTACACAATCTTAAGAGAATTTCAATAAGCTCTTCTTCATTTTGATCAACTAATTGATATTGATTTCATTCATCGCCCATATTAATACTTTATGCATCTTCTAAATGCTGTTATGCTTCAAATTCGGACTAACATATTAAATAGTATATAAAGCGAAAACTAATCCATTCCACTCAAAAACGCAATTCGAAGCTTTTCAGAAATATAAACCATTTATTTACTATTAAGTTATTCATCTAAAGACTTTTGGTATTTTTGTTGCAGAATAATTTGATTCATTAAACTTCTAAAAATTTTGAATAACTTAAACGGATTATTCTTCTTATTAAATTTTCGAAGGTTTTAAAAATAAATATAAAATGTATTCCCCTTCTATTGTTTTTTCATTTCCTTATTGTTAAATTTTTAAATAATTTTGATAATCTTCTCATCTTGATAATTTCATACTACTATTTAATGCAATCATTCTTTCTTACTCTCATAAATACTCACACACGATGTGATATAAAATAAGATTAACATCAAAAGAAATACTTGAAAGATAATTTCAATAATTTATTTGAAAAATCTAGGAAGCAATGTTTGAATTCGAGAAAAGAAAACATTTTTAAGGTCAATCAAAGTTTTTCTGTGCAAAAGCACAAGCTCGTTGGCATGATCGATTGAATCAAAAATAAAAATAAGCAAAAAAAAAAAAAATAAAATATAAACAAAAACAAAATGAAATTTTAAAAGGAGAAGAGAATTATAAAATCAAACACATTTAATAAAGTCTTTAGATTAATTATGTAAAATTTGTAAATGCTAAATGTCATCAAATTATCGTTATTGACAATAAAATTTCATTTCAATTAATTTATATTTTTATTGCCAATTTTTGCTAACCTTTTTTTAGATTTTTAAAATTTATTCATTTCCCGATAGAATTAAAACTATATGATTAGCTTTTATATACCGTTATCATTAGTAGTCTGTTGACTAATTTATGTCTTATATACCAATATAAATGTAATATAACAACTAGCTCACGGTGAAATTAGTTGCGAAAAAATCCAAGGCTAAAGCTGATTTATGAGTTGGATTGCTAACATTTTGTTTGAATTTATTATTTTATTCCGGCACTAAAATGATAAAATTATAATAAATCCCACGAAGATAGAGAAACTGGCCAGAAAAAAATTGTAGCATATTTTTAGGCGCATAGAACTGACAAAGCCAATATACAATACACATGTAATGGCAAGCGTACATAAACAACAAATAAGATTATTTCTTATTTCTTATTAAGGCTACTATCCGACATAAAATAATAAGAGCTCAAGTCGGTCGGGTCAGTAAAGTCTGACGACTTATTTAAATTAAAAAATTAAATTGAAGATATAATTTTTTTAGTAATATAAAGATAATAATCATCAAATTATTTTCAATTTATTTGAAATTCGAACATTTATTTTAAATATTTATGAACACATTTGCTACATACAATATATTTTGATATTCTACATTCGAATGGTTGTGAGCGTATTTATTTCGGGCTTCCATTCGAAACCCATTAAGTGAGACATGCCATTTATAGAGATGTATACAAATTGTTACTTATACTCATCCCCTAATTCAATTTTACCTTGGCCGTCGCCTGATTGTCTGTCTGTAGAAATCACGTTTTCAGTAGAACGAATTGAGGTATTGTCACACAATTGAGCAAGGACATACACTATCTTTCTGGGCTATGTGGTATCAAGCAAAATCACACCGAAAATTGCTGAAACTGGACCACTATCACGACTAATTGCCGAAGTCAATATGAATCATTGCCTAGAGCTCAATATTTTTTGTGGAATGAATTCAAATCTAAGTTTATGCATCCCCCAAAGGGGTGAAGTCCCCCATTGGGAATTAAGAAAATCGCATCAAAATCGTTAGTCAGGCATTTTTCCCTTTACATCCGTCATATCGGTCTGAATGAGGGCGTCGAAACCAAAATGACGTTTGAAAATTTCTAGAATGACCTGAATGGAAAAAGTCAGATGTGAGTTTAAATGATAACTAACATAGACAGAGAGAGAGAGAGAGACAGAGAGCAAGAAAGATAAGAGAGTTCTTTGTTTTATTACTTGTTCATAACATCGATATATGTCTCTAATGGCATCACATGAACGATGTTGTTTAACTGAATTAATCTTACGCCATCAAATACAACAGCAGTTGCAGCAAGAACTGAAAACTTAATTAACGAATGAAGAGGAGTAATAACAAAAAGGCCTCAGCTAATCAATTAATTAGCTAAGCCAACCAAATAAGCGTCGATCGCAACAAAAACGTATTGACGGCAATTGTCACGCGATTGCTGACGTCTATTCACGAAAAGATGTTGCAAAGATAAAACATCCCCACGAGCACACTACCCTGAGAGCAAAACTAACAATAACAACAACATCCTGATATTTGGAGGCGATGACGATTATGGTCAATGAATGGAATGAAGGCCGTTTCACGAAACTCAAATACATTTGTTTTGTTTGATGGTTGTATTCGACAAAAATCAATAGTTGTTGTTGTTATTAACACAAACCGTTAACAGATGATGATAATGATGGTGTTGAAGCTCAAACTCAAACTTTAGTGTGTTGATTGGCATTGCAGATGCTTAACATTCGTTGTAGAGACGCCAAAATGTGGCTGGATGAAGTGATGATTTTAATGAAGCAAACATTTGGTCACGAGAAAATAGAACGAGACGAAATAAAACGAAATGGATAGAAAGAAGAAACGAAATCAAAACAGAAAAAGAAATTGAAGCAAAACAAAATTAGACCAAAATAAATGAAGTGAAGCGAAAGCAAGCGATGAAATGACGATGATTATGATGGTAGTGGCGCTGACGATGACAAAGTAAACCCTAAATGTTGCCTTCTACGAATATCACTAATTCACGGGGGCGGGGTAGATGGAAGGTGAAGCAGAATATAATCATATCGTGCTTACGGAAACGGAAATTAAACGACCACCTTGAAACGTGCTTGATTTTAATGACTTGACAAATACACAGATAACAACAAAAACAGAGGCACAAAAAATTATCAATGAGAAAATATCAATAGTCAATCAAGTCGGTAGAATTTCTTGGAAGCCCGTTTGTAATTGAATTCGAACTGGAGAATTTCTCAAATTCCAGAATTTAATGGGAGACCATAAGAAGCCAAGCTTAAAAGGTAAATAAAAAACAATGCATTTTACATCCTTTAGTTATTGACAAAAATTATAATAAAACAGAATAAGGGATAAATTTTTGAAGCATTCAACAAAGGAAATCTCCGTCAATTCAATTCAATTCGAATTTGATTTAAGGCAAGAAATCGTTTAGATTTAGTAGAACTCTCCAACAATCACGAGCGTCAATAGCACTATCCTTATAATCACTTTAATCGTTAAACGTTACGGAAAACGATATAATCACGAGCCGATAAAGATATCAAAATTAAAAATAATATAAATATACTTTTACATCTTAAAGGATGTAATTTAGAATATTTATATTAAGAATATTTATATTATAAGAATATTTATATTAAGAATATTTATATTATTTTTAATTTTGATATCTTTATCGGCTTAATCAAAGGTTTTAATTCAAATGAATATAATATCCTTACCGGAATCTATTACATAACCATCTCTCGCAGGAAGGGAATTTCATATACTTCTAAAATCAAATCTATTTTTTGCGGAGTCGGTGGTAAAATTGTTCTCATTTCATGCTTTCATGTTCTGAAGGGTAGAAGGAACGCATTTTGGAATTTCAACAGATTTTGTATAAATCCGAATTTCTTTAAAAATTACCGTAACAATCGCAATCAGGTGCAAGTAACAGTTTAATCTTTCAAACAGTTTCAGGCAAACGGACAGACGGACAAGTAGTCGTACACAAAGAATTGCACATTCAGAAAAGCTGCAAAATAATTGCCAGAACTATACTAAGTAAACAATTGAAGAAATAGAGAGTGAGAGGGACAGATGGAAACGTAATAGAGAATTTAGTGAGACAGAAAAACGTAACAGCATTTAGTGAAGGGCCTTAAAGGCAACAAAAACCACGTTTGCAAAAACTTTTGCACATTTTTAGAACCGAAGGGGTCTATTTGAACAAGAAATTCTAGCTCGCAACTTTGTAATTTATTATATCGCTCTATTATATCGAGCTCTATTATATCGCTAAATTTAATTCCTTCAGAAAAAAAAGCATCGGAAGAGAAAAACAAGAAAGTATTTCTTCATGGTAAAATAAGTCGTAATATAATATTTAAATCTAAATTATACTAATATTATAAAATTAGTATCCCTCTTCGTGATAACAAACAAGTCACTTCGAAAATTAGATAATTCACGTGACGCACAAATCAATCTGACAAATGATTTATCACACAGACCAACTTATTGACAAATAAACAAAAAAAGTAGCATATAATAGGCAAATAAACTAAGAAGGCAATCAGCAAAAGCAATCTATTGCTATTACGAACTATTGGCTCAAACATAAGAAAATCCTTCCAAAGCATCAAACAAATGAGCTGAAGAGCTGGATTATCTCTGTTGTTTGCCGTTGATCTAGCTCTTGAATAAATTAAAATTTAAAAAAGCTGACTCGAGCTGGGCTCTTCACTCTTTTAATTATTCATTCATTTCAAAATTAACAGTAAAGTTGTCGACACTTCTTTTTACTGACCCTTTTGTCTTTTGATATTATTTACTTCTCCTTTGTCGCACCGCTTTATTTTCTCTCTTCATTAGACTTCAATTTTCCTTCTTGTCTTAAATTGTTTGCTGTGACATTTTATTTCGTTTACAAAGCATTTTAGTTAAATGTCTTGCAGTGAATGCATGGGAGCAAAACAACAACAACAATTAATCCACTCGTTGTTATTAAAATTAATGGAAGGAAGAGCCCCTTCATCCATTTCGACTAAATTTAATGTAATATGTACGTACATTTGTGCGCCTACATGTCTGCATACACACGTTTACTCACACACACACACATACACACTTGTGTGAAGTTTAACAAGCTCAAAAGCTTACAGTGGGACGATGCCTTTAATGTATATTATTGTTGGACTCTGTGGTTCGATATGTATCAAATCATCAAGTAGCGAATCGAAACCACAATGGGAATCCAGTATGGAAAATCGAATCGGGGGGGGGGGGGGTGGCGGAGAATCCAAATGGCATATAAATGAAATTGAGAAATAGATGTTAATACAATCAAGAACACATTCTATTTGTTCTTGAAATAAAACACATTGAAATAGAAATTCAAGTCAGATGAGCCCAATAATTCATCAAAGATTGATCTCAAATCATTAGGATAATGTTTGCTTTAGAATAAAATATAAATAACAAGCAAGAACATTAATTTCGGCCTAGGCGAAGCTAATACACCCTACACTTGTATCACAAATTCATAATTGGATCCTAATAATCAGTGGGCGGTACATGTTCAATGTTTGTGGTATGCTAATGTGCGAATCGGTTATCACAGGCAAACAGACGACAGACCTTTGCCTTTGGACATTTTCATGCTTTGGAAGGATTATCATGGCAAAATATATATACTTTTCTATATCTGCCACGCCTCCTTTAGTTCACTATGATCGAAAAAAATAAGTGAAAATATCATCGGGTGTAGAGTATAATAAAATTAAATAATTAGGTATGTTTGGCTCCAACTAGTCAACGTTTGAAAAAATTTGGAAATCAAAGATCTTGTCTTAGTCGGAACCACGTGTAATTAAGTAACCGATTCATGTGTGAGTGCGAGTTTTTCAGTAATCTTCCAGATTCAATGACTTATTGCATATTTAGGTCACGCGGCTTCAGAAAATCTGATTTATGGCAGAAGGGGACTCTGATCTGCTTGAAATAAGAGCTCCTGTTTTACAAACTTCTAATAATATTCCTCTTCTAGGGAACTTCTAAAAATTAACAAAAGACAAGCACTGAAGGCTGATTTCAAAAAGCGAAACTCAAGGAATTCAAGGAATGAATATATTTCAATTGTTCATAATTAAGACCAAGTATCCTTAAATATAATTTCTCTCACTCTCTTTATCCCCCTGTAACACCTATTTAACCTAGTGCAGTAACTGAATATGTGTCTTTACTGAAATAATATTATACAATGAATCAATGAAAACCATTCGCTGTTTCTTTGGTAGTACGGAATTAAATTGTGTTTAATTGATTTACGCGAATAATTTAATTTATAAAAATGTTTTTTGGAAAAACCAATAAACCAAAACAATATAAGCTGCTATTTCGCGATTTATTTCAATACTATATAGATAATAATAATGTTATTTCACGAGTTCACTTAACAACAAGCTCGCTTTGTTAAACAAGAAATTTTATTTTAGAAAAACGAGGACGATTCATGTTTGTTTGGAAAGTCTTCTTATCTCACACCCATAGATTTAACAGAAATTTAATACACGCTTCACGAGTCTCCGTGAGATAGAGAAATGTATGTACCTCAACTCGCAGACATCGAAAACACAAAATCCAAAGCAAAAATGAAATAAAGATTATGGAATGCAGGACTGGACAAAAGTTCTTGAACATGATTTTATCTTAGAGAAGTAAATTCAGATGTTAATTTCAATGAGATCACGTCGATCAAGGCCACAAAGGAAGATAAAGAACTTGTTACGAGAACACGATTGTTGATTTCCCGTTTGAAAACGGATGACAACAAATGAAATTGAAAAGTAAGAACGAGCAATCAATGCACGAATAGTAGAAATGTCAATGAGTGAAATCAATCAATTGTGTCGCGTATTTTCCTTTGGATACAATACTTAAAGATTTGTATACTTTAATTCAAAATCTTTGACAATGCTAGACATTTTGTTCGGGTTTATTTCGTCAATTGAAATCAAATTTCCAAAGTGAAAATAATAAATCGTTTTAAGCGACCAAGTGAATTAGTCGAATACGAAATTCCCCTTCATAAGTTTCTTGAAGTTGTAAATTACATCACTTGTGTTGCTTTATATTATTTTTCCCTTCCTCTATCCTTTTCCTTTTGAATCTTTAAAATTATTCATTTCATTTCTTTCAAAAACAGAATTCATATTTTGCAGCACCTAAAATCATGCTACGATTCATTGCTGACTTTACTTCCGCTGCCAAGGAAAGGGGCGCCAAATTGAGCAATTAAATGTGAAAGAAGTAAATCCAGGTAGAACTGCCGTCGAAACTGTTCGCAAACTTAACAAACTGCAACTGATTGACCTTATTTTTCTGATGACCTAAATATTTTCTGGTCATTGAGCATCTCCAATCATGCTGTCGTCATCATGAGCGGAACAATCAGTATCGCCAATTAATGCAATGCAATCGAGGCTCGTCCTTTGACTACCCATTTGCTTGTGCTTATTTTTCGTCGCTTTCGATTTCTTCATTTCCGGTGATTCTAATTTTCTGATTCTCCGGTGTCTTAATCACGATTGGCGATTGAAACATAATAAGAATCACATCGATATTTTGCCGCCTCGTTTAGCACACTATTATGCCGCCTCGTTTAGACATTATTACAACATCAAAAACAACACCAAAACTGAAGCAATAACAATGAGGAGGCGAACATTGCTGCTGGTGAATAAAATGAGAAAATGACACTCGAGGACAACTTCTTAAGGAGTTTATTTTATAAGTCCCATCTTTTCTGTAGCACGTGACCTCGGGTGCCAGTCCCGTTGCAGTGGAGGCACAAAATGGCAGTGACTAGTCTTGCCTGCACTAGTTCACTGCCAATGAACTAACGCAGACTAGTTCCGAGGCCTTACCAAAGGCTAAAAAATGGTGCCACGGGTGATGCGCATCGCATAGGGGTCCTTCCTACCCCGCTAATATAAAGCCCACAAAAATAGCGCATCGTGGGTAGGCTTCTCACTTGTGAGAGCTTCGTGGTGGCTGTGGTTGCCACCCAAAAATACGCGGGTAGAGACCAAAGTGTCTCCGCGTAGAGTTGCGTGTGGAGGAGGCCGCCTCCCCCAACTCGGCTGCCGGTAGCCACATACCGGAAGAGGCTTTAGATAGTGCCTCGATCGCTTACCTGCGAGGAAGTCCTGCTCCGCCTCAGGCTTCCATAGGTACATATATGGTGCAACAGGGCAAAGTTGCAGCCGTGGTCGTTGGTTGCCGATATAAAGGTATTCATAGTGTCTACCTAGCAACCCCGAATGTGGGTGGGCCCACCGTGGACTTAAGCCAATCATGGCAGGCGTCCACGTAAAGCACATGGCAGAAATCTGTAGCACGTGACCCAGTAATCTCGGTGAAACCAATACCAATGCTAAATATGAATAACCAATACTGAAACCTTTTATTATTCATAATTTTTCATACAGTTCTCTAGAAATTATTAGTATATAACAAAAGAGAAGCGTGTCCTCTTCTGCAACTGAAGAGGCTGATCTGTGAGATCCATTAATGGTGAGTTTGATTTTAGAATGTGTTTTTTTAAATGGCACACTATGCGCCGAGTTTTATGACGCATCACAATGATTAAGAGTTCTGAGACTTCAATTATTCCTCAAAGTAAAACGATGGTAGCAAATATCGTATCGTTTCCCCAGTAGTAGTTTTCCCTAGTAGTTCAATGATCGTAAATAATGCCTTAACATTCTGTCTGCACAGAATTCAGTTTTCTTCTGCGATTCTAACAATATCAGGTAGTGCCATGTAATAGCGACGTCTTGACACACTCATGAAAAAGGGTAAATATAAAGCCATTTAAGGTTATTGTAATCACTAAAGCTGCGAACTTAAACGCAGAGCTATAAAGCTATAAAAGCACGTCAAATCAGCTTAAATTATTGTACTTGCTTTTAAATTAAGCGAGTTGTATGAAAGTTATAAAAAGTCAAACGAGCAATTAAGTTTTCTTTAACTTTAAACGAATGTTTATTATGGCTTAACATTATTTTCAAGGTACAAGTACGTTATTACTGCGAAAATGGTGTACGTGGTAGCAATGTCAGAAAAAGCAAAATCATTAACAAAAACAGTAAGTGGAGCAGCAAAAAACTGCAGCACCATCTGCTGCAGTTACCTCAAAAATTACGATCAATAAAAGCAATAGCAAGCCCCATAGCACTAAGAAATCCGGATGCCAAGCTGTGGAAAACAGTCAAAGGAGAAATTTGAAAAAGAGAGAACACAAAGGAAAGACATTGAAAAAGATGGCGCTACGGCGGCGAAATCTGTTCATCAATCGAATCACCGACTAGACCACTCTGTCGTTCCCACTAACTCAGTCAAAAATATCGAGAACGCAGTAATTTTTTTTATATAAACAGAAAATGAATCGCTCATAGCAAATATCAAATTTGGTTACGGAATCAAAGGAGAAGGGCATAAAAAACAAAAACTGAATCCGATAAGCAACATTTAGTGTTACGCAATATCAGAAGATAATTAAGTTACTCTTGCCTACAGGTACTCCTCTTTTTCACGATGTTTTTGTTTGCTGATGTTCTTGTTTTTGCGGCATTCAAAGAAGTGACCACACGAAAGACTTGAGCGGCTCAAAAATTTCCAAATTAAAAAAATTGGCCCTTATCAGAGTTTCCGCAAGCGGTTCGTTCATTGATGCGCCTGAAAGTATGCAATAGTCTGTGCAATAAACATGTTGAATCATAACAAGCTTTGAGTTTTCTGATTTAATAGTATTTTATTTCATTTTCACCTTTCAAAAAAATCTGCCAATTTCAAATCGACAAAAGTGTGAAGAAAATTTGAATTTTTTAATGATTATTTAAAAAGCATCATATTTTTCGAGGCAAACTTAACAGAAAGCAAGTAAGAAGGAAAACATCGGCCAAGTTGATGTTTATATACATTACACACGTATTTTATAATTGAATTCTAATAAGCAAAGACCGGATCATGTCTTTTTTAAAGGCAATTTTTCTTACGAATTTTGGGGTTCTGCGAGTATTATTCGTTCCCTCTTGTAATTTTTATAGACAAATAGTGGAGCGGACGGTCAGAGCTAAATAAGCGTTGACTATCTGTCGAAACATGCGTAATTTTCTATATCTTTTATACTTTCCCTAAAGCGTTACGAATATAAGATCGCTGTGAATATGCCAATTCTCTTTGGCTGTAGAGTGTAACCACCCTCTTCGGGTTACTTGTACGATACGATTATTACGATTATGGAGGGTCGTTACAGATAATAAATTCTTTCTGTGTAAAAACTTTATTCGAGGTATCAATAATACCCGTAAGTACCTTCGCATATTTTTCGGATGCCTGGTTGGAACTGATTGAAAATTGAATACCTTTTGTGAAACAACCAAGTTTTATCAATTTTCTGTTGGCGAATGAATTTCTTTACCATTTCGCAAGTTCAATATGAAACAAATGTGATGAATAAAATCGCTGATAAGTTAGTTGCAACGTAAACTTTAAGAACTCTCTTTTTCGGAGTATTGAAATCACTATATGTACTACGGCACATCACTCAAAAATGGCTCTTAACAAATTGCGATAAACAATCTGAAATGGGTTGTGAAAGATTTTAAGAGAAAAAGCATAAAATATTTTTGTACAAATGAATATTGCCGATTACAATTTTCTCTTACAATCCCTTCATACATTTTCAATATCTATAAACAATATCAAGGACTGAATATTTAATAATGAGAAAAAACGATATTGATCATTTAATCAAAAAAAAGTTGTTCTATACTAGTTCCGTTTTCATAAATTCAAGCGAACCCAACTTATCAGAGATAAAATATCTTTCATTCATATTAAAACAATATTATCAAGCACCAGAAGCAACAGAATTAATTTAATGTCTTTTGAACAATTTTCTAAAAATCAAATTATTTTTTTACAAACAATATCCATACAATTTCGTGCGAGAACTGATGTGTATTTTTCATATGTCGTGGAGAATTTTGGTGTTTCAATATTCTCCGTAAAATAAACATCAAAATTAAATATTTATCAGGTAGAAAAAATGTATGTCGATTGTACTCGTACGTCGCACAGTGGCAGATATTTTGAAATAGCGGTCAAAAGTCTATATCTTCTGAACGCGTTAAATTATTTAATTTATTTTTTTTTTCTTTGCTACCCTAATCTTTAGCTTTAATTTCATGCTACAACCATTAAAATTGACATGGGGGAACCAAAGATATGACAGATTTTATCAACCTACCTCGTACTTTTACTACAATCTAAATCTTTCTAAGCATATCCGTCATGAATAAAGAACACTGCAAACATACTGCGTTTTTTTATAAATGTTGTGTTTTTTGAATACTTATATTAATTATTTATTATAATAATAAAGGCAAAATACAAAGATATATAATTTAAGATTATAATTCAATAAATAAAGACAAAATATTTACATGTGTATGCAAACTAAGCAATTTTTACAAAATGTTCAGCAAAATATTTTTGTTGGTCGTCTAATAGTAAATTTTTAGCATCATTATCCAATTCAATTGATGAAGACTTCCATTTTTGACGAATATTCGAAATATATGGATCTGATGTGCAGAGCAAAACTGTAAGAAGATCCTCATTCGTACAATATCTTGACATTTTTCTTGTGTTGTGCTCACGAAAAAATCTATAATCCTTATTTCTTTTCTCTTGTGCTTCTTCGGAAAGATCACCTAGTGGAAGCAGACTATGTTCAATTACTTGTTCTCCATGATACAGAACTTTATGTATTGTTGATGGCATATTCCTCCAAGGGTATTTTTCGTTATATATCTCTGCGGTTTTCTTAGCATATATTCCGAATTTCTTCGCATCAATCATTTTGCTGCATGCTATAACTTCTATAATTACTTTAAACCGCCTTATTATTTCAATATCCACTCCTGTTATGAAAGCTGCAGTCTCAGGATCAGAGAAAAACCTTCGAGCAGTGTTTCCATCATTTGTGTTACCCTCTCCTTGTTTTGGTTGGTCAATTATCAGACCTAGTTGACGATATTGCTCCTGTATTTCTCTTTTCCTTATGTTTCTTTTTTCCAGATTCAATTCATTTCTTCTAACTGTTCCTGTAGCTCCGAATTCCAAATCATAAGCCAATTTGAGAATATGTTCCATGAAACGAATTCTAGTGTGAAGAGGGGACAATCCAAATTCGTACGCATCTTTACAGTCATTATCACTTGGTGGTACTTGGTTCAATTTACTCGAGGTTTGGTGACATATAATGCAGCTAGATGATGCCTTAGTATCCGTTAAGGCTTGTCCTACTTTTCCATCAATCATAGTGAGAAGAAGTTTGAAATCTATTTGAATACGATGTCCATAAATCTCAAAAAATACTGGCTGCAGTTCCTGAATTTGGCTTTTTATTTTATCAACTTCTTCGACTATGACATCTTTTGTCTCCTTTTTGAATGCAAATTTAATTGGTCTGCAATATTTTGTTGAAGAAGGTGTTTCATTTCTCCATATATCTTTGCTGGTTGACGGCTCAGGTTCTATTTTATTTTTCCTTAATCGCAAAGGAACAAAAGAAATCATAAACAAGTTGCCGTCATTTGAATTCTCTGCGTTAAATTGTTTATATTGCTTCTGACCAGATGATCCGTCACATCCCCACTTAGAAACAAGAGTAAGATTGCAATCGCCAAGACTTTTTAGACAATTTTCATCTAATGAAAGCAATAATCTCTCGGCAGTGTGCTCTAGAAGATCTTGTAATTTAACCTCTGCTGAGCTTGGAGTAATTTTGATCGCACTTTTCGAAGGTAGGCAGTCTTTTTTTATAGCAATTATTTCGTCGTATGATGGAAAGATGTTGCATTTTTTTCCATTGGCTCGCTTGCGTAATTCTATATACTGATTTTTAGTCAATTTTAAATCTAGGAATAATGCAAATGCTTCATCTGGGGTAAACTTTTTTTCTTCAGTTGGAGTTTTAACGTTGGTCAGAAATCTTTTTATGCGTTTAGGGGTAGCTTCCATTACTTTCTCAATTAGTTCTACCTTGTCCTTTTTATTTTTTGATGGACCTAGTTGATGAAGAAATGATTCCTTTATTATTTCGGTGGATATTTCTTCATTGATGTTGCCAAGTTTGCGCCTTCGAGATCGTTCACTGCACTCATCAATCGATTTCCTTGGTCGACCAGTCTTCTCGCTGCCTTTATCAGTAGTTTCATTTTCAAAGACGAGTTCAGTTTCCATCCAATTTTTATAGCGTTGGTACATCACCTCTTTTTTTCGATGCACATCCTTATATCGCGTTTTCAAATGCGACAAAAAAGTTTTTATTTTATTTGTATATGTTTCAATACGTTCTTCATTACAAGAATCGCAAAAAGTTTTACTGAGAATATACGAAATAACATCTTGGTCCTCTTTTCGTACAAAGTAAATATCGGCCAAAGTCTTATATGTGAACTTCACCATGTTTTTATCAACACTACAGAAATTATATTTTGGCAGCGCTTTAAATACTCTAATCTTCACACATCCTTAACAATATTTGTAGGTAATTATTTGGTCATAAAATTGGTTTTTTTCTTCATAAACACTGCTACCTGATTCATCAAAACGTTTAAACTTTACTTATACCCATACCCTACCATTACCTAATGTTTTAGGTACCTGATAATTAAGTATAGGTACCTAATAACTAAAAATACAACACTTATTTTTCCAACGAAACAATCATTTAAAGAAACAAAATACTCATAATCATTTAACAGCCAAAAAAAAAAACATGAAATAAGAATCCTTTAATTTTGCATTAGATGACTTTGTGTCATAAAAAATACTCCAGGTACCACATCCGCAAGCTTCCGCAAATAAAACTATATACAGAATCTAGAGAAAAGACTCAGCTATGCGATCGTGTAAAATTTGTTCTGGACGACGCTGGCCCTTTTGATTCCCGATCCAATTTACATGAAAATTTATTGAAATTTGGTACATTTTTTAAATACCTGTTACATATTATTAGTAACGCTTATTTAACTTAGTTTAATATTATTTAAATATAAAATAGATTAGAAAAATAAATAAAAAAGACCGGAACTTAATATCAGCAAAACTCGCCGAGTTATAATTATTTAAACTATAAAAAAATTACAGAAAATCAAAAATTTTAGGCCAAAACAGAAAAGGACTAGCTTTGATTGTCCTGTTTTTAGTGAAAGGATCAAATTAGAGCTGTTATTTTTTGGCACCCTAGGTTCTGATGTATTATCTTTCATATAAGCATACTAATTGTAAAATTGGCGACTGTGAAAAAAAAAACTTTTGGCCGCTATTTCAAAATATCTGCCACTGTGCGTCGATAGTAAAATATTATCAGCAATTGCTCTAGTTGTTATCGAAGTATTTTCTACAGCAGAATCGCGTGTAGCAACAGATGCTTAACCAACAATCGAAATTCGATGTGTGACGTCCGTAGAAATTGTTGTTTTATTTATTTACTTATTTACTTATTCTTCCCTTTTTATTTGAGGTTTTTTGCAGCGCACACGGGTAAATGCAAATAATGTGCAAATAAACAAATGCTGCAACAAATTCTACACATGACGCAAATCATAAACAACAATAAAAATCTACAACACCAAACTGCAACGACAACAACAACAATAGTGAGACTAAGATCGCAAAAAGGCAGGAGGAGCTAAGGTGTTAAAAATTGTTTTTTTATATCTTTATTGACCCCGCAAATCTTTCCAACACACATCTCTTTTATCGCAATTAGTGCATACAACTAACTTTCATAACACATCAAACATACCAACAACAACAACAGCAAACAGACGAATTATTAAATTTAATTAAAACGAAATATTAAATATTTTGCGAAATTATTTCATATAATTTATTGAAAATGTTAAAATTTTTTATTTATGTTTGCAAAGGAAATTAAAACAATTGGACTTAACGAAAATATTTCATATAAGCTGCTTAAAACAGAAAGCGATTAAAAACATCGATGTATGCTTTGAAAGGTAGAGGACTACCTGTGTACAGAAATATAGTCAAGCGGTTTATATTTCTCGATCTACAAGGACGAAGGATTAGGAAGGATTTTCTTTTTTTCATAAAGCAGCGGAACGAAAAATTAAACCTTAATTCGAAATAAGTAAAAATATAATTAATGAAATGATCGGCAAAGTCTAAACGCGTGAATTAAATTGTGGCGAGAATAAATTGCTTTTTCTAGTAAAATCCATTCTAACTTCTCCCTAAACGTATTTAAACTAAAATATAAACTGTTTTCTATATTAAATAAATAAATATCTAAATAAATAAATGATATAATTATTTAATATCACATTTTTTATCACTTTTTGTTATAGAGTTCTACAAGCAGGCCAAATTAGCCTGACAATACATGGCACACATGCAGTCACGATGCGTCATCGAATATTGTTATCCAATCACTCTGAATGTTATCATATCTTCATCTTCTTTTCAACTGAGTGAAGAGTTAATGAACTATTTGAAGCACACTTTTAGCAATTTTTATAAAGAATAATTCGTTGTTTAGGTTTTGAAATAATTCCCTCTCGCTAAATTCCTCTAAGGATTTCACACTGATTAAAAAAAGGATAAAAGAATGTCACATTATTTATTAATAATTAGCTGCCTCTCCAGAATATAAAATAGAAATTTATAACATTGCTCTACAACAGAATTTTAATCCACTCGCAAGTCAATTGTTTTATCGATTTAAAACAAACTGATAATTTACCACGTCATTAACAAATGGTTCTCACAAAAGGAATTATTTGGGATTTTAGAGTTTTAACATTTCCTGACACGGATTTGCTACCATTTTCAAAAATTAATGCATATCATGGTGCAAATGGGTCCAAAACAATCAAAATTATTAAAACCAAAACAGGAACAAAAATAACGATGTCATCAGTATCACTGCAACAATGCCAATTACAACAGCATCAATATTCCCAACAGTAATTGCAGGAACAGCAGGCATGTGATTTTGAGCGCCATTTGCTCCCTTCCTATAAAAAATCGCGAATATGACTTCCATGACTGTTTATTTTAAATGAAGTATTGCGAAGAATTAAGGGGAGACAGGGGAAAATGTAAAAGGGAATGGAATGAAGAGAATTGATGAAAACTAAATTGAGTTTATGCGCTTAAGCATGAATGTACTAAGGTGCACGATGATACCGCTACGTATGTTCGGCTGAGCCAAGTTCGGTGGTGACATATGCGCTTTTTCTCACTGACAAATCAAGCTATAAAAAGAAGAAGCACTAGGCCACAAATATAAACCACTGTGGAGTGGCGCTTTGAAGTCTGGTAAAATGATTTATCATATCTAACAATTTTTGATTAAAATTCAAATACGTAATGACGTAATATCGAATAATCCACAGCAAATTGTTCAGATTTGTCCAATAAAAATTGCAATTTCTCAGATATTCTGAAATGCGTGGTCTGTTCGAATTTCATAAATTGATAAAAATTTTATGAATACATAATGCGAATGCTTCAAATTCGAACCGGAAAAAGGCACGGATAAATGTTTTTTCTCCTTCTTTTCCTAATTTATGATCGGCAACGTTCGAATTATTGATATCATTCATTCCCGCAGTCTCCTACTTTGTCTCACAGGATTGGATTACAGTCTGAAAATGATCTCGGGCAACTATTTTGGAGATACATTTCAGAGATTTTAATTAATTTAGTTTTATTGACTATAAAATTCAAAAAAAAAATGGTAAAAATCGGATCGTGGTCTAAAAACCAGCACAAAAACCTTTAACGTACTACGAAACAGATTATTCAGCAGTGACGTTGTGAAGAATCTACGTTGGAGTAATATTTTTTGTTACATAAAATTGTAATTAAGTTTAGAAGCAAAGAAAACTCGAAGTCCGGTTATCTCGTGTTCGTCTGCGAAACACGTTTTAGGATTGAAAAGAAAATAAATAAATAAACAATGAAGAATAAAAACAAATGATAGGACACGAAAAAATTGGCATTGGTCCCAAACTGGCACCAACATTATTAATATCAGTTGCATCATTATCATAATACGTCAGCTCCATCATAATTATTAGCACAATTCTAATCATCGGCAACAGAAAATTCGCTAAAGTTCTACGGAAGAAACAATTCAAATGGTATTCAGCAACATCGTGAAGGGAGCTTGAAAGAAGTAGCAGAGAGAAAAGCTTTTTGGGCGGAAAAAAGGATTAATTTTACAATAAGAATTATGATAAGAGAGACACAAAATGAAACACTAGAAAATCACTTCTTCACAGAAAATCACTTCTTCGGCGAATTTATTCATTCAAACCATTTGTTAGTCCCTAAATTTAATGTACTTCTAACCCTCTATTTCAACTGCATAAACTGTTCCCAGATTATCATCATCACATCGATCTTTGGCGGGAATCATAATAAAGCGATGGTTGTTTAAATAGAACCACTAAAATGGCTGACATTTATAAAACTACTCAAAGGCATCCCCACCTTATACCATAGGATATTGTACCCCAGAATAATGGGTCGAACTACTAGATTTTATTCCTTAAAAAACCGTAGCATGGTAAGTGAACCATCAAATTCAGAGAGTATCGACATTCATTTATGTTACGGGATATCAATAAAAGACACGAATTCTTGGAAAAAATTATTTCCTTTGAAACATATATGCTTGACAACTTTACTCTCTCCACTACCCTTCCTCTAGCTCTCATTCTCTATTCGACAATGCACTTCCTAAAGCTTCTACAAAGGAATGGATATGAATTGTATCATCAATAATATTCAAAATGAATACTTTTCATTATTATCTGAAGAACCTATACAACGACCCAAACATTTCACTCCATTTCATTTCTATCTAACCTTTATGAAAACTCTCCCAACCCGCAGTCACTAAACTTGACAAAAAATCTAAAGGAATGAAACATTTAGGATTTCATCAGTAAAGCTTCTATGTATGCAAAACAGAGAAATTCAAGTTAATGTTGGGGCGTAAAGAAGGATTCATAACAATGAAAATCAAGCACATAATGCTGGTAACCATGGCACAACAATCACATCAATAACAACAACAACAACAGCAACAAAACTGACAGAAGCGATGAGAATCTCCATGAGAAATCAAAAAAATGCATAGATGCTAAAGGGATTTTCGATCTTGTTTTAAAAGTTCATTTTTTGGTTCTTACTGTTGGATTTTCTCTCTCTATGCATGTGCGAGCACGTGTGTTTATGAGATTATTTTCATTACTAAGAAAATTACAACATTCTTCGAATTGTAAAAATTACGATACTAGAAAAAGATTTCAGTGTTAAAAAAAAGCAACAACATAAACAAGAAAAAGTATTCGCAAAATATCTGTTTTTCGTTTTCTGTTATTTTTATTAATTTAAATACTCATGAAGGGAGGGCAGAAAAACGGGATGAATGATAACGAAAGTGAGGAGAATTCATGCGTTTCTTAGAAAAGAGAAATATATTCGTTCCTTAAAAACTGGGCCCATTAGATGGACAGGAAATTTGGGTCCGCTTTCGAATAGCATAAAATACGTATTAGGTAGAAATTTTTAAATTGCTTTCAAACTAATTTTCTGATGAGCCAGAGGTACGAAATTTTAATCACAGTTTAGAACTGAATGACAATGCAATACAAACCAGAAACTAACCACCCACGCCCACTTTGATTGCAGGAATTTGGTGTCTTTCGAAATGTTCGTTATATACTTCAAAACTGAATTTAAACGACTACCCCGGTGAGCATTCTCGAGATATGAACCATAGTCCAGAACTGGATGGTAAGGCAAATTAAAGCATAAACCACACCTAATCTGAAGAAATTTAGAGGAATTATATATATGATTTCAGAAAATATTTTCAGAGAATGTAATATAAATATTTGATTTAAAAATATATCAGGAAATGTTTAAAAAAGTGTGCAAGTAGCTTTTTAAAATTTTTGCATACATATATTGTCGTTTGTTTCCTTGCAGAACGAAGAGGCTTCTAGAAGCGACTTTGTATATAATTCATTAATCGTAAATATATTTTCCATAAAAAAACAATGTATTAATTAGATCGTTTCAGCACAAAGCATATTTTTGTTGAAGATATGAATTCAACGATAATGTTGTAAAAATACCATTGTCCATTAAGTTCGTTGTCCTTCGAGTGGCGATAACGGGAGAGATAGAAATCAATAGAGGGAAAGCATCATCAAAAATCTTGTGGTGAATTAAAAAATCAACGTAAACCACAATTAAAAAACGCCTTGATTCCGTTTGCAATTTGGTTTTTAAAAATAATTTTATATTTTAGAATTAAAACTAATAAATTGCTTTTGTTTGTCTTCTCATAAAAGCTTTCGGATTAAATAATAACACTCTTTTAAAGCTTTCTAAGAGAATAGTAATAGTATCCGTATCATGCTAAAAATATTGTTATTTATTTCGATTTTATTCTTTTTTGTTCCTTTATATTGTTTGAAAAGACAGATAACAATGAAACGTACCTCAGGCTTCACTTAACGAAATTCTTGTACAGAAATTAAGCAATTGTCGCTTTATAAATGCAAACAATTTCATATTAATTGGCTAAAAAAAAGTCAGGGAAAATCTAAATTTGACACTACATGGATGAGGATGAGACATGGAAGGCACGAAAGAGGCAGAGAAGACAGCAGAAGACAAAGAAACCTTGCCAAAAACGTTTTGTACAAATGTCAAAAATTAAATGTTAAGCAAATACATTTTTGGACTTATTCATAAATGCATTACAAACGCATACACAATGGAACGAACATTATAACGCATAGTGTCTATTAAATCTTACGACCTATCCAATGATATTTTTCTTGCATGCAGTCTCTGCTCTTTGCTGTCGAAAGAAAAGTAGAAATTAAGTTCTAGCGTAGTCTTCTTTCAATAAAAAAGCGCAACAGAAATAAGCAGTAAGGATACATAGAGAAAGAGGAATGAAGGAAGAAAGGAAGAAAAAATGAAGGGAAAAATTAAAACGCAGTGAATTTTCTGTTTTTATTTGAAATGTTGAAATTCATTTCTCTTCAAAATTTAGTTGTAAAAGAAAGGCAAGGAGTTGTAACAACACTAGTCATTTTTTGCTTTTATTTTACAAGTATGTGCTTTGTTGCGTTTTTGTACCATACTCCGCACCGTAGGAGTACTTTCAGTTAGTTCGTCCGTTTGCAACACTTTAGGGCAGACATGATCGTTATGGAAAAGCATATTTGAATCATCTACTGGGTACATTTATTTTTCTTCGTCTGTCTGTCTATGGAAATCATGATTACAGGAGAACGAACGGAGCTGTCCGAATGAAATTCGACACGAATATGCTTTGTCTTCCTAAGATATTTGATATGGAGATTGTGCGGATTTTTTTGAATCAGATTTCTTAAAAAATTTAAGCGGGTTCTTTAGAGCGCTTAGTATTAAAAAATTGACGTAAAAGTGCCAGTGGAAAACCCGTCTTTTATTCCAAATTTGTCGGGGCTAGTAGCTCAATTTCTCAGCTTGTAAATAAAACTTGAGACTAAAATTGTATTTTCAAATTTTAACCCGAAATGTTAACTCTATAATATGGGCGTGTGCCGTATTATAATATGAATTTATGATCCATATTCAATAACCAGTTGGATTGAATAAAATAAAAATTCATACTACGGGTGTAGGGTATATAAGGATTAACTAGGCCGAAGTCAGCGTTCTTACTTGTTGTTTTTATGTTTTGTTATTGCTTTTCTTTTTTCTTGTCATTTCATTACTGTCTTTGTTGTCATTGTTGATGTTGTTATTATTATTGCTGCTGCTTTCGTTCTTGTTACTTTTTTGTTATTGTTGTTGTTGTTGTTTTATGGATTTAGCAAAATTTGTTGAGAAGAAAACTTTTTACTTTGGTTTTTGCATTTCGTTTAGCATTTATCTTGTCACTTTTCCATTTATTTTTTCTTTTTCTTCTTTTTCATTGCTGCAGAACTTCCGCAAGTTTATGATTTCTTATGCTTTTCTGAACTGTCTCTTCCGGTGGAAAGTATACTTTTTCTTTATTTGCACCCTACAATTCCGAGAGCAATGATAACTGACCACAATTTGCGTTTTTCGGAGGTGTTAAATATATTCCATCCATTTAAGAAATGTGCGTTATTTTAAAAAATTAAACCCAAGCAATCAAGTCTTGTAAAGAATCATCTTTATAGAGAAATTTACCTCATAAAGAAAGTTTGCCTCATCTGGAAACACCAATGTTTTATCGTTGGAAATATCTCGCATTTCGTAACGTGCTAATCTCACCACCACCACTAGATATTTGTTGCTGAGAATATAGGTCTTGGGTGGCCAAGGCAAGACCCACGCGCCGCAAGGGGTCCGCTAACAAAATATTATGGTCCGAGAAGCTGACTAAAAAATATAACTCTCTTTACATATTAAAATTTATTGTTATTTATAAATTTAATTTTAAGTAAATATAAAATTTATATTTACTTATATATTATATATTATTTCCTTATATATTATAATTATAATTTATATTTATGTATATGCACTTGTTTCCCTTCACTTTCAGTGAAGGGGAACAAATGCATATACATACATAATTATAATTATAATATAAAAGGAAATAAATATATAAAAGTGAAGTCCCACCAAAGCAAAATATGTTTCTATTATACTATACTATACTATAATTTACCTTACTATACTATACCAAACGGTACAATACGGTATACGGTTTTTTAATCTAAAAAAATTAATACAAAATACAAAAGTCTTTCTGTACTTTTGCCTACTTATACCAGGAATACATATGTTTTACAGCGACCACTTACTGAAAAGTTCTGATATGATTTGGCCCGGCAAACAAAATTATTTTTGAAGTTTGGCCCGACTACTGAAAAGGTTGGCCACCCTGGATATAGATTCTCAACATTGTATTTTAATTCTCTAAGAATCAAATTCACTGAGTCGACTTATTGTCGCCTTAAACTTTTATAATACTTTACATCTCGCAACATTGCCACCGGCAAGATAAAGAGCAAATGAAATTCACGATTTTCAACCACTTGAGTTTAAACTTTGAAGTAGGTTCTGGGTTTTGTCACCGAACAATTTTTCTTTACTTTAAAATTTCATTATCAAGTCAAAAGGAAGGTCAAGGAGAAAACGATTGAAAAAAAAAAACATAAGACGAAGAATAAAGAAGAGAGAGAGAAAAAGTTAAAGAAAAGAAGAAGAACCTCTAGAAATAGAACAATCACCAGTAGAAGGTAATCAAGCTTATTGCTTTCAGCTTTCAAGCATAAGCGGAATCCTCATTATCGTTATTACACATTCGAACAATGACAGAAAATATGAATGAATTTTACTTTTAGGCAATAACGTTTCAACGAAAATTTCAAATGGTTTTAAACTTTATAAAATTGTTGCAATTATATTCATTGTTGTCTACACTGTTGCGCAAAAATTAAGATAACCCGAGGATATATCTCGAGTGAGTACTTCCTTACCTACGAAGGGTTTTAAAGGAGGAGGAAACAGTCGAATTCGTGATCTGACGCAGATTATAAATATAAACCTTTTGACAAAATACGCATTACTGCATTCGAATAAAACTAAACGTTATTTTGTGTACTGCATCTGACTCGAATGAAGGTTGACACCGTTTATGACGTCACTTGGTTTTGTGAAAGATTTGTGAAATTGCTTAAAATAGCCTGGTGAAGGAATAGCATAATTAGATACTAACAAATACTGGATATTAACAATTTTAAATGCCTTTGAATTCACAATTTATATTCCATTGCAAAATCAAACACACGTTGGTGATCTCCAACGATGACCTCGTGGTGAAGTGGTCAATCTTATATAACAATATCACCATGGTCGAACAACTACCAACCATCGACAGCCCAGCCACCACCCTCTCCATTAGTCCAACATAAAGGTAGTCGAGCACGAAGGGACATTATAACCTAAAGCACATCGATTTGTGTTCGAATGACTCAATTGCCTCAGAATTTAATTTTTTAGAGAACAAACGAAATAATACGAGAACGCATACAATGTTGCCAACCCGTCTAGAAATCCTTTTATGTATGGACGAACTAGACACGTTGCTTTGGATACGCCTGCCTCGGGTTCTCAGAGCTGTGTCAACATGTCGGCGTGTCGCGTAGTCCGGTGAGGCGTTATTAACACTTTTTCAACAATTTACTCATAAAAACAACAACAACGACAACAACAAAAGGGCCAGAAACAAAAATTCAGTAATAAACCAACAAACCAGAATGCAATAATGGCACCAACAGGAAAAGCAGCAACAACAATTTGAGTGTTTGTATAAAGTAATACAGTCGGTATTTTATTTAAGTGTCAGAGGACCTCATAAGTTTTTTGGGTGGTGGTGACGACAATGTTGATGATGGTGGATAAGCTTGGTTTGAGGAACAAAGAAGACGATAAAGAACGACAAGAGTGTTGTTTGAGATGGTTGACACTGACGAGAATGGAAAATGAAAGAACACGCAACGACGTTATAACCACTATTGCCACATGTTGTTGGCCATTTCGGTAAAGAGTTAGCAAGCGGGCGCAGCAAATGGAAGCTTTGTGGTTTATCTCATCCCGAAAGCCTGTCAACTCAATTAAATGTATTAAGTAGAGAAAAAGGGAAGAGGAAGGTGAGTAATCCGTTTTTATAATATGTTCGTATTTTGAAATGACAAAACAAGAATTGTCTGCGAGTAACCACGTGAGGAAGTGACTGCGGGCTGGCCTTCGAAACCTGAAATATTTCAAAAATTATTTGTTTATCGTTGATTGAAAAGGGAAGAATTAAAAACACTTGGAGTTTTTCATAGACACGGTCATTTTGGAAAAATTGCTTTGGATAGAGTTTTTCATGGAGGACAAATGTTTTGGAATGGAAGAAATGAATGTCACGAAAAATGCTGAGACTGTCTCACTGAACTGTTAGAAGATCAACGATGGGAGGAATTAGGCAGGATAAAAGGAAAGTAATCAGTGATATTTAAGAGTGTCTGAATGTCGTTTAAAATTTCATATCTCTACCTCTTCAAACAACAAAGAAAAAAGAAGAGAAACAAATACGGAATTTATTGAAAATGACAAAGTGTATTAACTCCAATACTTTTCTGAGAGAAATATAAAATGGACATCTTGTATTTGACTTTCCGGGAAGGGCCAAACAATTGATGATATTTTAAATTTAATCAGAGAAAAACCAAGAGAGCATGAAAAAATGCTTGCCTCAGGAATTGGCGCAATCAAATCAAGCCAAACCAAAATTATCTCAACAATAAAAAAAATTTAATTGCAAAAGGCAAATTAATCAAAGTGATCTGAAATTCCTTTGTAGGAAAAATAAAGTAAGAAAAATGCTTAAAACAGAAACCAACAACAACCAAAAATAACAAACGTAAAAAAATGAAACTCGGGAAATTGAATTTGTAAGCCACGAACTCAATAATGATGATGATGATGATGGTGATAAGCGCCATTCATGTAAAAGCGTAACTGAATGCCTTTCGCAAGTGCCAATGCCGCACGAGTGCAGTCAAGAAGAAGTCAAGTGGGACAACAAGTGGTGTTATAGACATAAGCACATACGCCTGCTTGAAAATTTTCACGTATTTTTTTAAGGACTTTAAAATTCCAACAAAAAATATATCGATTATAAAAATGAATTTTTGTTGTGAAAATTGTATTCTAATTCTAAATGATATTGAAAAAAATTATAACTCTGGATTATTAGGATTTTGTTCTGCAAACTTCTTCTTCGGAACAAACATTTTTCGTTATCGTCATACATGCACTCCCCACTCGTACACATATTGACATATCCTGAGAAATGATCACCATTTTTTGAGAATTTTTTCATAAAAAAATGATTTAATAAAAAGATGCGGCAAAGAAAAATATACATTGGTTCTAAAAAAGGAATTTCTTTGCCGCATGATTGAAAATTAAATAAAGTGAGAACGATAGAACAGAGAAGGGCAGAAAAGGAAGGGAAGCTTAATGTGGAGCTTAGGAGAAAGAGAGAGAGAGAGAAAGGAGTATCTCTAGTGGAACTAACGACAGAATCTTTTAACCGTTTCCTTGTTTTCATCTTTTTTTTACTACGAATGTCAAATCTTTACTGCTGGGACAGAACTGTGTCAGAAGCATCACCGCAACAACATCATCACCAACTATGGTGGTATATCACCTCCCAAACTCCCTTTTGCATTAACACCATTCGCTTACTCCACTACTAGTATTTCTTCTTTCTCCTTTCCATTTCATCATCACCATCATCATCACCTTCTTCTTCTTCTTGTACCGTACATTCATGCGACCTGCTTTACTTTAAATATTTTTCATTTCATTTCTGCCAACAAACAAACAATGCAAAACAAAAGAAGAAATTGCTTCAACTCGATCATCATCACTTACGCGCCCCTGCCACCTGTTGACGTTTGCAATATTTAAGAAAATACTGCAGAATGCATAAGTGCATACCCTCGATAGGGGAGCACTTTGGCACTGGCAATCCAATGGAACAGAAACAAATAAGTGAAGGAAGGTCATTCTTCCTCGAGGCATCAATGACGATGGTGGTGGAAGTAATGTAAGCTGTTCTCGATTTACTCAGCACAAAAGCAATTGCAAAGGGTCAACATTGGACTAAATCCCAAGTTCCACAAACCTCATAAATAGTGGCGATTCAAAAGAATTAAACAAGGGAAGAAATGGAACAGAAGTGGAGGGAATATGTAAACAAAATAAGTGTGAAAGTGTGAAAGGGTGTCACGGTAAGTGCGAGCAGAAAGAGATGAACAAATAAACGTACGTACGATGAATATGTGAGCGAAGTAATAGGAAAAATTGTGAAATAGAGTGTTGTAAATTTTTTTGGGTATGTGTGCACATGACGAAATGCTTAGACAGTGATTGATATTTAAACAGTCTGTTGGTGAATTCTTTTACACACAAAAATCTGCACGGGAATGATTGGCTGACATTTCTTTTTACTGAGATTGAATTTAGACTGCATACTTTTGGGCGTAAAAGAAGATTCTATCTTTTTAATAAAGCACTTTAAAATCTGTTACCAGCTTCGTAATAGTCCAATACAATACTGAATTTAAGTCTAGTATTGCGAAAAATCTCATACGGGCATTTGAAACCAATTAAAAGTAAATAAAGGTACATCGCAATTTGTGGAAAATGTTTTATAAATTGATAACGAATGATATCAGAAATTGATAAAGATTTTTTTTAAAAATGACATTTCCTTATCGATAATTTGAGTTGAATACTTTCTTTGAATATTAATTTTAAGCAAAGAGAAATATTTATTAAACTTAGCGATAACAATGAAATAGAATAAATAATAAATTTCAGAAATTGTCGAAAATTGTGGTAAAAGACCGCACATTTTTTGACTATAATTTAAGAGCAATAAGACAAAATCTCCAACCTAGACCATTATCATTTCTCTCTCGCGCTCTCGCTCTCTTGTTCTACCTCTTCCATAGAACAAATTTTTCCGCATTCCTTTCTTTTACTTTAATTACTTTTTTATCTACGAATTGGTAACGTGGCATCATCACACAATTGTGTGAAAAGTGGCTATAAAGGAAAACGGCAATGGAGATTGGTAAAGAAGGAAGGAGGGATAGGAAAACATCACCGCCTAGATTCGTGGAAGTAATGGAGGGCTACGATAAGTACCAGCAAGAAACAATTAATTCGAATGAGTTACGAAATCTTTTCAAAATTAAGAAAAAAATTTATCACTAAATTCAGAACTTCCAAAAAATGTGAAAGAAAGGAGAAATAATTCGTTCAATTCTGTTGCGAAAGAAATATTCAATTAAATTTATATGGCCGATTTGTTATCTCTCTCTCTTTTCAAACGATTCTTTTTATTTTGTTTCTTCGCCCGATTTCTGTTGTGAAGTGCCCCGAAACTACCTGAAAAGTTTCTTGAAGTAATTAAAAAATTAATAATTGAAATTTTTCTACATAATTTTTCTTTTTTTCCTTTAGACTTCTTAGTCTACTGAATAAGTTTGTAACGTATTTCTTTTTAAAGTGGAAGCATGACTCATGGAATTTCCGAGAATGTCGTCATCCCAAATTTCGTAGAAGAAATATAAACGATGGTTCATCTTTTATCTGAATGCGTTGGAAAACGGAATGTGTTAAGATATTTTAAATAATTTCTTAGTCAATGGTGAGTAAGATTTTTTGAAAATTTGCGATGACTTCTCAAGTTTGCGTTTAGCGATAACGTATAAATCTTTTATATGTACTTAGGTTTTGGTGAGAGATAGCAATTGTTGAATTAAAAGCGCTGCGTTTGCGGTGTTACGATGTTGTTTATTTTATACCAAATCGAATTTCACATTACCAAACATTCCAAATTTCGCAATAATCCATCGAAGTTGTTCACGTCTCGAAAAAAAAGTAATATCCACAATATTCTAAAAATATAAACGTATTTTATAGACGTCTTTTTCATGGGCTATTCATCACAGATTCAATTAATAGAAAAGTATACATAGTGTACACTTTTCCTACGGAGTCGATTTCGCCGCTATTGTTCGTGGTTTCAAAAATTGAAATTAAGAGAATTTTGAAATAAATGACATAAAAAAGATAAAATCCTTGGACCTGGAATGAATAAAAAAGCTAACTTCGGTCTGTTCGAAACTCTAAATAATACAAAAAAGTATGATTTAGAATCAACAATTCGCCTTTCTCGGCGAATTGAATCAATCAAGTCGCCTTTCTCGGTTAATTTTGATTTACTAAACTTCTATACATTCAAGACATTCCTGCCTTTTGCCAATGCTTTCTAATTTCTTACCTTAATCTTCTTCTTCATTACATAATCATTATCAACATTATTATCATGACTTTGGCGGTGTCAGAGCACGAGCGAAGAGTTTGAACAAATTCACAAATTAACTGCATACGAAATGTGTTAAACATTCAAATTTATTAGTAATAAAATTAACACTGCTTCTGCTGCTACACCGTCGGAGCGAGAGAGACAGGAAGGGGGGAAATTTGGGGTGATAGAAGTAATCTTGCTAATTAGCTATACACGCAAAATAAATATCTACTACATCACTAAGGCAGCAGATACAACAACAACAACAACGAGCTACAACGCAAAGTCAACAAGAATACTAAAACAGATATTTCGGCAAGTCAATTAAATCGGGCATCACCTTCAGTCAGCCTCGGTCCAATCAAGAAAGCCTGCCGTTTACCGAATAATTGAAATTCAGAATCTTCAAAATGTTTTTCTACGCAAATTAATTGTCAGACTTATGACGTATTTGCTCAGTCACAAAATGTGGAATATTTTATGCTTCGTTAGAGCTTCACAAACACTCGCGTACTTCGAAATAGATGCGAAGGAAATGGCAATCTCCAAAAAAGGCTGAGATTGAAGACTGTGCGATATTTGAAGAATACAGACAGATATACTCGTGGACAAAGCAAGAGGAGGGGAGCGGTAAATGAATTAACAATTTGTGGAGGCTTGACGACACGATAGCACGATGGCATGATAGCCTGTTTCGTCGGTTTAGATAATATTCAATGAAACGTGCAAATATGTCACGCAGCAGGTGCGATAGAATAAGTACGAATTGTTTACTTGCATGCTTGTGTGGTTTGTATGTTTGTCGACAAACATTTGTGTCGCTTCATAATTACAAAGTTGCAAATGTCCAATATTACTTAGTTGTTTTACTCTTCACAACCATCAACGCTAACAAGTAGTCAGTCATTCTATCTTTGGGAGCCTTCTCGTGTGTCGTTTATTAGTAGATAATCAACAGAGCTCTAATCAACAAACAATTGAAGATGGAGAAGAAGAAGAAGACTGAGAAGACGAAGAAAATTCACAACGACTTGAATGAAATAAATATTTATTTAAGTAAAATTGTTGCAATCTAGAGCAGATGTTTCTAACAGTTAACCGACCTACCTTTCTCTAACTGCTTAAATGACAGCAGTAACAGACAGTAACGAAAACAACAGCAATTCTATCGACAAAAGCATTTGTCACAACACCAAGTAGAACCTCAACGAGAATCTCACAGTATCAACCAAGTAACCAACTCACCCAGCAGACGATCAATCATCCAACCGATCAACAACAACAAGTACTTCCTTTAAGCAACTGCCAGCATCGACAACGGATCAGCTCGCTGATGTTTTCCAAAAAAAGTCAGGAGTGAATGAGCTCATCGAAAGGCTGGGAATATTATTTGGGTCAGAGAAATATGAATGAAAAATTGCTAAAAGTCGCTAATTACGTTCGAATGGATTTTGTTATAGCCTGCCAGGCCGTGGCCGACCCTTGCCACAGTCGTGCAGCGACAATATCCGATTATTGTGAATACGGAATTTAGAATTTTGGAATAAAATTAAAATTATTCCACAATATTACAACAAAACATACGAGGAGGTTCAAAAGTGTGGAAAGACTTCGTTCAGATTTTATTAAAAAATCTACTTTTGTGTTTATTTTTCCACAAAACACAAATCCGTTTAAATAAACGTTAATTGTTTACTTTACTAAAAAACCGTGCTAAATTTTAAATATTTTAGTTTTAATTGAGGTAGCTCCGATATAACACAGTTCACGGTTAAAAGTATCGTAACATTATTTCGTTCTAAAGCGATTATAGAGATAATTTGTAGATAGTTTTACAACCAAATGAAAAGGTAGGGGAGGTCTTGATTTATGGAAGACAAATACAATTTATACAAGCTTTAATACACAATATTTTTAGAGAACTTTTAAATCACGTGGTGTAAGAAATTCATTCCTACAAAAAAAATATTTCGAACCCAAAAAAATTTTTTCTTATAAATTAAAAAATTTATATTTTAGATAAAAGTAAAGGCTTTATAGGAAATTTCATTGCCACATATTCGTTAAAATAAAACAAAATTATATTTAAAATACAAAAGAATAATCCCAAATAATTACCGCATTACCTCTTATTAAATAATAATTTATGTAAAAATCCTTCCATCATCAAAAGATTTCGTGACAGCAAAACCTGATTTACTCGCAATCATTTTTAATAATTTTCGCCATGTCATCCAGTCGCGTTAAAATTTCATTATTTCAAAATTTTTTAATAAGGCACGTCAAGAACTGTGTGTATTATAAACCACTCACGATCAGAAAAGTATGTATGTATGCGCAAATGATCCCATAAGAGTCACAAATCCCAAAGCACTGAAAATTGCTCGAGTTTTTTAATGAAAGAGAATGGAAGAAGCAAAACTGTTTAATCTCATGAAAGCTTATGATCACACACATAAACGGACGCGCACCCATACGTATAAGCAACTATTTAATATTATAAATAAGGAATTTAATCAATTTATCGCTACTTAATAGAACCAACGGAATCGTTGTTGTTATTGATGCTGTTATTGTAAGTTGAATACAATCATGAATGGAATTGTTATAAAAGGTGCGCACATTTTCACAAAATGTTCAAAACCATAAACCAAAATTAATAAAATATTAAAAAATCAACGCAGTAGTAGTAAACGCAAGTCAGGAAAACAGAGCGAAACAAAGACATTTAAAAAGGATGTAAATCAATTATAAATTATCGATTCATTGTATTTAAAATATTTCAAGATAATTCATTAACTTTTCTAAATATCGTGAAAAAATAAACCTAGTCGCGAGTACTCGTGACGTCTTATTTAGAGAATTCGCCTGTTTATCACGTGCGAAGCAATAAATTTAGATTACAATATAATACTCTAAGGAATGGATGATTCCGAGGCAGCCTTTAGTGTTAGAAAATTACCACAACCCTTTGGTCCTTACACATTACTTTAAAAAATAAATTTAATGGTTAAACGATTTATGGGCATTTCCATTAAGTGCATATTCCAAATAGTTGAGTGGATGAAATGATTAAGTTTTACTTACAATGGACTTACCTACAAAGGTTTGTTTTCTGAAAACTATGGAAATATATTTTGAAATATAAGAGAGATCAGTTTCTGGAAGTTCCTGAAATTATACTCATACTGAGTTCCGTAAAGAAAGATTCCCTCTACCCAAATTATTACCCAAAAATTTCAAATAAATAATATTTAAAAATGAATCAATCCCTTAAGAGAAAATATCATGGATTATGTTTAAAATCAGAATTGAATTTATCTTAGACTAACCCATTTTAATGCGTCCTACAGCAAGTATTTATTTAACTGAAAATCAGTGTCTAATTTAAAATTAGCTTTTTATTGAGAGAACTTTTGGGGAATACATTAGAGTTTTTTGAATGAATTCATCGGATGTGCGTGATCACGAGTACGGCATTATTGCACCTTCTTCTCCTCTGACTTGGCCTAATTTTTTTAGCAATTCATTAATGGTTTAAAGTGTTTGGAATGTAAAAACTATAGAAACAATCAATTCAGTTACTTTTATTGTTGAAGTGAGAGAAATAGAATTGAGTAATATATTGTAATCACGTGATGAAGTGCATTAGCACTAGTAGTGTTTTTGTTTCTTCAAGAGGTGTGGATGCGTATTTACTCACCATGACGTCGTAAAAATCAAAGTTGCGAAGTAATTTTCGAAAGAGAACGACCTCGGGATTATCTAAAAATAGAATGAGAGAATAAATGATCAATTTGACCAATACTTAAACAAAATAATCGTACATTAATTTGTATAAATATAAAATCTCACACAGATCTACCTCCCCCCCTTCCCAATGACTTATGCAAGCGTAAGGTGTGTACACTTTCACAACAAACGGTCGTTGATTCAGTCAGCTAAGTGTAATCAAGAACCACATTTAACAAATATCACAAAAAACTTCCCAAACACAATCTCCACAAACAATTTAGTAATCATTCAGAGCTATTGAGAGACTAACCAACTAACCGAGAAACCAACCTTCCAACAAAGACCACTGTTGTCAATTCGTCAACTAAATGGTCCGCTAAAGCGCATGGAATTATTTGCAAAACTCTGTCACAAAGAATTTGAGGTAAGATGGCGTAAGTATAGGAAACAAATCGAGACAGCCGGGCAAATAGCAATAAAAACAAGGAGAAACTAAAAAGAGGAATACAAGGTAAAATTATGAAAATCAAAATATAACACTAGATCCGTAAATAAATCAGAGGACAACAATTTATTATATTATTATTAATTGAATATATTATTATATTTATTATATTCTTTAAAGGAATGATGATGATTTCTGTTATTTGGCAATTCTTCGCAGCTGCAACACAAATCATTCCCGAATTTAAACGAAGCCGATGAAAAGCGAGTTGTTTTTAAAAACTGTATATCTATTAAATAAATATTTGTTGCTTAGAATTGGATTAAATGCGAAATTTCTTTACTCAATAAAGTTTAAAATTAAAAAAAAAAAGATTTTAAAAACCGCAGTGGAAGCAATGTTGGAACGAAACCGAAGGGCACTTATGCTGCTTTTATTGATTTACAAAACACAAAATACGAATAACAAAAAATGAAAACTTTTCGACTTGAGCGGGAAAGCAGTCGTCGAAAGTTGGCCAATTTTTGTGTGAAAGAAATTAAGAAGTCTTGTGCCAAATCGAAATTCGAAATTTTATAAAGTTTTTGCTAACTTTCAAAGTTTAATGGACGAAGGATAATGAATAAGGAGAAGCAACGTAATTGCAAAAACCTGCTCAAGACACAAAAATGTTTTATTTTTCAAAGAAATCAAATTAAATCACAATTCAATGAAATGGAGAACGAGATAATACACTGATGATAGTCTTCCATACCTGATTAATTTTCTAGTTAGAATCATTTAAAGTAAAATTCTTAGACACGTTTTCGATTTTATCACTAACAAAATTTTCATTCATAAAATTACATCTAGTGTTCTTCGTACTTCGAAAAAAAAAACATTTTCCGAAGATTGTTCTTGACTTCGCAGTGGCATCGATACGATATGAATGCAATTAATGTTGTCATCCTCGTACAATTCTCACAATCCAATTTTACACTGAATCGAGTCAACAACAAACGATGCACTCGATGCATGGGATCCCGACGAAAACATTAATCAGCCAACGTAATAAACAATGAAATGAGATGCCGCCACTATGACGCACCACAACATCGCACGGTATGTCACGTCGTCAAGCGCCATATTTTATCATTGGATCAGGCATACATTTCAAGTATCTCTGATACTCTTGCGTAGGTATTCAATCACAGACACACAATCACATGCTCACATACACACACGCACGTCGTACGATACAAATTCAACGCTACAAAATCCAATTGCCTCTTCGTAAGAAAGGCAGAGGCTCTTGCCTCTAGTTCTAGAGATATCCGCTCATTCAGTACTTGCCAAGGCATTCCATTCACCAAATTCCATTCGAGAAACTCTTTAACCACAATTGTCCCCGCCGCGGCGCGCCCCCAACGAGATGCATATGAATGAATTATCGATGTCACTTCATGATCGCATTCATCACATTCGTATCATCAATCGATATTTAATGAATATGACTCCTTCATGTAATTTCTTATATTTTGTATTGTTTTCATTGATTTTATTAATCATGAATGTACGTGGCAATAATATAAAATTTAACTCAATAAACATTATCGGTATAATTTTACGAAATAGGGTTTATCTGCTTTGAATATAAAAATATGAATTCTTTAATCATATACCATCAATCAATTTTACCTGAATGGGAGAACAGAAAAGAGGAGAGGAAATTAAATATATTCATTTAATTAAAATTATTAAATTTTGAAGAAGGCAATTCATAACCAAAATCTGTTAAGCCTTTGAAATTAATTACTTCTCTATAAGTTTTTAAAGTAATATTCGAAGTGCTCGAAGGAACCTTCAATGTATTCTCAGCATCGTGATGAAAACTTCACAATTCGAGACCAGGAGAAAATTTTATAAATTATGATAATTAGTTTACAAGTTATTCATTGTTTTCCCGAGTTATCATGCAAAGAAATTGAGCAACACTCCATTAAATTTCTAAGTGCGTGAAGTTAAATTCGCGTTTTACGAATTTAACTTAGCAAAGACACGAACCATTTTTGTGGCGAGCACGACACGAACATAAGCGTGAAGTTAAATTCGCGTTTTCGTCGAGCTCCAAATTCGTGTTTTCAGCGAGCACTATATGCTTATATGGAAAACCTAAATTTTAAAAATTTACTGGGAACATTTAATTACTTCAATAATATGAACAATGTTAGAACTGAATTATCATTAAATTTTAGTCTTTTAACATTAGTTTAAGTTGAATACTTTTTTCAAATTTTATATAACATATATGTCGATTGTATGCTTGAGAATTTTGCAACAGATTTTGAATATTGCTGCTTTAGTCCTTTTCTGCTTTTGATTTCGTATTTGAAGAGATAGTAAACAGTTTCGCTTGAGGCGTGCCATGATGCGATACATTTTTCTAGAAAGTACGTAAATTGTGTTTTCGAAAGACACCAGAAACATATCGATTGTATGTTTGGGAATTTTGTAACTGAATTTTGAAAATTGGCATATTGTCACATTACGGATTTGAAAATGAGTGAATGGGCACTTCAGGTTGAGGTGTGCCATGATGCGACATATTTGCTAAGAAAGTACGTGAACTGTATTTTCCAACGACACCAGAAACATATCGATTGTATGTTTGGGAATTTTGTAAATGAATTTTGAAAATTGGCATATTGTCACATTACGGATTTGAAAATGAGTGAATAGGCACTTCCGGTTGAGGTGTGCCATGATGCGACATATTTTCCAAGAAAGTACGTGAACTGTATTTTCCAACGACACCAGAGACATATCGATTGTATGTTTGGGAATTTTGTAACTGAATTTTGAAAACTGGCATATTGTCACATTACGGATTTCAAAATGAGTGAATGGGCACTTCCGGTTGAGGTGTGCCATGATGCGACATATTTTCCAAGAAAGTACGTGAACTGTATTTTCCAACGACACCAGAAACATATCGATTGTATGTTTGGGAATTTTGTAACTGAATTTTGAAAATTGGCATATTGTCACATTACGGATTTGAAAATGAGTGAATGGGCACTTCCGGTTGAGGTGTGCCATGATGCGACATATTTTCCAAGAAAGTACGTGAACTGTATTTTCCAACGACACCAGAAACATATCGATTGTATGTTTGGGAATTTTGTAACTGAATTTTGAAAATTGGCATATTGTCACATTACGGATTTCAAAATGAGTGAATGGGCACTTCCGGTTGAGGTGTGCGATGATGGGACATATTTTCCAAGAAAGTACGTGAACTTTATTTTCCAACGACACCAGAAACATATCGATTGTATGTTTGGGAATTTTGTAACTGAATTTTGAAAATTGGCATATTGTCACATTACGGATTTGAAAATGAGTGAATGGGCACTTCCGGTTAAGGTGTGCCATGATGCGACATATTTTCCAAGAAAGTACGTGAACTGTATTTTCCAACGACACCAGAAACATATCGATTGTATGTTTGGGAATTTTGTAACTGAATTTTGAAAATTGGCATATTGTCACACTACGAATTTGAAAATGAGTGAATGGGCACTTCCGGTTGAGGTGTGCCATGATGCGACATATTTTCCAAGAAAGTACGTGAACTGTATTTTCCAACGACACCAGAAACATATCGATTGTATGTTTGGGAATTTTGTAACTGAATTTTGAAAATTGGCATATTGTTACATTACGGATTTGAAAATGAGTGAATGGGCACTTCCGGTTTAGGTGTGCCATGATGCGACATATTTGCTAAGAAAGTACGTGAACTGTATTTTCCAACGACACCAGAAACATATCGATTGTATGTTTGGGAATTTTGTAACTGAATTTTGAAAATTGGCATATTGTCACATTACGAATTTGAAAATGAGTGAATGGGCACTTCCGGTTGAGGTGTGCCATGATGCGACATATTTTCCAAGAAAGTACGTGAACTGTATTTTCCAACGACACCAGAAACATATCGATTGTATGTTTGGGAATTTTGTAACTGAATTTTGAAAATTGGCATATTGTCACATTACGGATTTGAAAATGAGTGAATGGGCACTTCAGGTTGAGGTGTGCCATGATGCGACATATTTGCTAAGAAAGTACGTGAACTGTATTTTCCAACGACACCAGAAACATATCGATTGTATGTTTGGGAATTTTGTAACTGAATTTTGAAAATTGGCATATTGTCACATTACGGATTTGAAAATGAGTGAATAGGCACTTCCGGTTGAGGTGTGCCATGATGCGACATATTTTCCAAGAAAGTACGTGAACTGTATTTTCCAACGACACCAGAGACATATCGATTGTATGTTTGGGAATTTTGTAACTGAATTTTGAAAACTGGCATATTGTCACATTACGGATTTCAAAATGAGTGAATGGGCACTTCCGGTTGAGGTGTGCCATGATGCGACATATTTTCCAAGAAAGTACGTGAACTGTATTTTCCAACGACACCAGAAACATATCGATTGTATGTTTGGGAATTTTGTAACTGAATTTTGAAAATTGGCATATTGTCACATTACGGATTTGAAAATGAGTGAATGGGCACTTCCGGTTGAGGTGTGCCATGATGCGACATATTTTCCAAGAAAGTACGTGAACTGTATTTTCCAACGACACCAGAAACATATCGATTGTATGTTTGGGAATTTTGTAACTGAATTTTGAAAATTGGCATATTGTCACATTACGGATTTCAAAATGAGTGAATGGGCACTTCCGGTTGAGGTGTGCGATGATGGGACATATTTTCCAAGAAAGTACGTGAACTTTATTTTCCAACGACACCAGAAACATATCGATTGTATGTTTGGGAATTTTGTAACTGAATTTTGAAAATTGGCATATTGTCACATTACGGATTTGAAAATGAGTGAATGGGCACTTCCGGTTAAGGTGTGCCATGATGCGACATATTTTCCAAGAAAGTACGTGAACTGTATTTTCCAACGACACCAGAAACATATCGATTGTATGTTTGGGAATTTTGTAACTGAATTTTGAAAATTGGCATATTGTCACACTACGAATTTGAAAATGAGTGAATGGGCACTTCCGGTTGAGGTGTGCCATGATGCGACATATTTTCCAAGAAAGTACGTGAACTGTATTTTCCAACGACACCAGAAACATATCGATTGTATGTTTGGGAATTTTGTAACTGAATTTTGAAAATTGGCATATTGTTACATTACGGATTTGAAAATGAGTGAATGGGCACTTCCGGTTTAGGTGTGCCATGATGCGACATATTTGCTAAGAAAGTACGTGAACTGTATTTTCCAACGACACCAGAAACATATCGATTGTATGTTTGGGAATTTTGTAACTGAATTTTGAAAATTGGCATATTGTCACATTACGAATTTGAAAATGAGTGAATGGGCACTTCCGGTTGAGGTGTGCCATGATGCGACATATTTTCCAAGAAAGTACGTGAACTGTATTTTCCAACGACACCAGAAACATATCGATTGTATGTTTGGGAATTTTGTAACTGAATTTTGAAAATTGGCATATTGTCACATTACGGATTTGAAAATGAGTGAATGGGCACTTCAGGTTGAGGTGTGCCATGATGCGACATATTTGCTAAGAAAGTACGTGAACTGTATTTTCCAACGACACCAGAAACATATCGATTGTATGTTTGGGAATTTTGTAACTGAATTTTGAAAATTGGCATATTGTCACATTACGGATTTCAAAATGAGTGAATGGGCACTTCCGGTTGAGGTGTGCCATGATGCGACATATTTTCCAAGAAAGTACGTGAACTGTATTTTCCAACGACACCAGAAACATATCGATTGTATGTTTGGGAATTTTGTAACTGAATTTTGAAAATTGGCATATTGTCACATTACGAATTTGAAAATGAGTGAATGGGCACTTCCGGTTGAGGTGTGCCATGATGCGACATATTTGGTAAGAAAGTACGTGAACTGTATTTTCCAACGACACCAGAAACATATCGATTGTATGTTTGGGAATTTTGTAACTGAATTTTGAAAATTGGCATATTGTCACATTACGAATTTGAAAATGAGTGAATGGGCACTTCCGGTTGAGGTGTGCCATGATGCGACATATTTTCCAAGAAAGTACGTGAACTGTATTTTCCAACGACACCAGAAACATATCGATTGTATGTTTGGGAATTTTGTAACTGAATTTTGAAAATTGGCATATTGTCACATTACGGATTTGAAAATGAGTGAATGGGCACTTCCGGTTTAGGTGTGCCATGATGCGACATATTTGCTAAGAAAGTACGTGAACTGTATTTTCCAACGACACCAGAAACATATCGATTGTATGTTTGGGAATTTTGTAACTGAATTTTGAAAATTGGCATATTGTCACATTACGGATTTGAAAATGAGTGAATGGGCACTTCAGGTTGAGGTGTGCCATGATGCGACATATTTGCTAAGAAAGTACGTGAACTGTATTTTCCAACGACACCAGAAACATATCGATTGTATGTTTGGGAATTTTGTAAATGAATTTTGAAAATTGGCATATTGTCACATTACGGATTTGAAAATGAGTGAATAGGCACTTCCGGTTGAGGTGTGCCATGATGCGACATATTTTCCAAGATAGTACGTGAACTGTATTTTCCAACGACACCAGAAACATATCGATTGTATGTTTGGGAATTTTGTAACTGAATTTTGAAAATTGGCATATTGTCACATTACGGATTTCAAAATGAGTGAATGGGCACTTCCGGTTGAGGTGTGCCATGATGCGACATATTTTCCAAGAAATTACGTGAACTGTATTTTCCAACGACACCAGAAACATATCGATTGTATGTTTGGGAATTTTGTAACTGAATTTTGAAAATTGGCATTGTCACATTACGGATTTGAAAATGAGTGAATGGGCACTTCCGGTTTAGGTGTGCCATGATGCGACATATTTGCTAAGAAAGTACGTGAACTGTATTTTCCAACGACACCAGAAACATATCGATTGTATATTTGGGAATTTTGTAACTGAATTTTGAAAATTGGCATATTGTCACATTACGAATTTGAAAATGAGTGAATGGGCACTTCCGGTTGAGGTGTGCCATGATGCGACATATTTTCCAAGAAAGTACGTGAATTGTATTTTCCAACGACACCAGAAACATATCGATTGTATGTTTGGGAATTTTGTAACTGAATTTTGAAAATTGGCATATTGTCACATTACGGATTTCAAAATGAGTGAATGGGCACTTCCGGTTGAGGTGTGCCATGATGCGACATATTTTCCAAGAAAGTACGTGAACTGTATTTTCCAACGACACCAGAAACATATCGATTGTATGTTTGGGAATGTTGTAACTGAATTTTGAAAATTGGCATATTGTCACATTACGAATTTGAAAATGAGTGAATGGGCACTTCCGGTTGAGGTGTGCCATGATGCGACATATTTTCCAAGAAAGTACGTGAACTGTATTTTCCAACGACACCAGAAACATATCGATTGTATGTTTGGGAATTTTGTAACTGAATTTTGAAAATTGGCATATTGTCACATTACGGATTTCAAAATGAGTGAATGGGCACTTCCGGTTGAGGTGTGCCATGATGCAACATATTTGCTAAGAAAGTACGTGAACTGTATTTTCCAACGACACCAGAAACATATCGATGGTATGTTTGGGAATTTTGTAACTGAATTTTGAAAATTGGCATATTGTCACATTACGGATTTCAAAATGAGTGAATGGGCACTTCCGGTTGAGGTGTGCCATGATGCGACATATTTTCCAAGAAAGTACGTGAACTGTATTTTCCAACGACACCAGAAACATATCGATTGTATGTTTGGGAATTTTTTAACTGAATTTTGAATATTGGCATATTGTCACATTACGGATTTGAAAATGAGTGAAAGGGCACTTCCGGTTGAGGTGTGCCATGATGCGACATATTTTCCAAGAAAGTACGTGAACTGTATTTTCCAACGACACCAGAGACATATCGATTGTATGTTTGGGAATTTTGTAACTGAATTTTGAAAATTGGCATATTGTCACTTTTCAAAATTCAGTTACAAAATTCCCAAACATACAATATGTATGTTTCTGGTGTCGTTCGAAAATACAGTTCACGTACTTTCTTGGAAAATATGTCGCATCATAGCACACCTCAACCGGAAGTGCCCATTCACTCATTTTCAAATTCGTAATGTGACAATATGCCAATTTTCAAAATTCAGTTACAAAATTCCCAAACATACAATCGATATGTTTCTGGTGTCGTTGGAAAATACAGTTCACGTACTTTCTTGGAAAATATGTCGCATCATGGCACACCTCAACCGGAAGTGCCCATTCACTCATTTTGAAATCCGTAATGTGACAATATGCCAATTTTCAAAATTCAGTTACAAAATTCCCAAACATACAATCGATATGTTTCTGGTGTCGTTGGAAAATACAGTTCACTTACTTTCTTGGAAAATATGTCGCATCATGGCACACCTCAACCGGAAGTGCCCATTCACTCATTTTCAAATCCGTAATGTGACAATATGCCAATTTTCAAAATTCAGTTACAAAATTCCCAAACATACAATCGATATGTTTCTGGTGTCGTTGGAAAATAAAGTTCACGTACTTTCTTGGAAAATATGTCGCATCATCGCACACCTCAACCGGAAGTGCCCATTCACTCATTTTGAAATCCGTAATGTGACAATATGCCAATTTTCAAAATTCAGTTACAAAATTCCCAAACATACAATCGATATGTTTCTGGGGTCGTTGGAAAATACAGTTCACGTACTTTCTTGGAAAATATGTCGCATCATGGCACACCTCAACCGGAAGTGCCCATTCACTCATTTTCAAATCCGTAATGTGACAATATGCCAATTTTCAAAATTCAGTTACAAAATTCCCAAACATACAATCGATATGTTTCTGGTGTCGTTGGAAAATACAGTTCACGTACTTTCTTGAAAAATATGTCGCATCATGGCACACCTCAACCGGAAGTGCCCATTCACTCATTTTCAAATCCGTAATGTGACAATATGCCAATTTTCAAAATTCAGTTACAAAATTCCCAAACATACAATCGATATGTTTCTGGTGTCGTTGGAAAACAAAGTTCACGTACTTTCTTGGAAAATATGTCGCATCATCGCACACCTCAACCGGAAGTGCCCATTCACTCATTTTGAAATCCGTAATGTGACAATATGCCAATTTTCAAAATTCAGTTACAAAATTCCCAAACATACAATCGATATGTTTCTGGTGTCGTTGGAAAATACAGTTCACGTACTTTCTTGGAAAATATTTCGCATCATGGCACACCTCAA